>VBSM01001118.1:21245230-21281678 GCA_008086735.1 Cheirogaleus medius | reverse complement strand
AAGCCGAATAGTACTCCATGGTATACATATACCACATTTTGTTGATCCACTCACTTGCATGAGAAATTTGACTGCTTACCAATTAATGTGTGGATTGACTGTCTTTATACCCTCCCCTTCTCGTAAAATGGAGCCAGAGAGATTTAGGGGTCTTCGGCCTCTTGCAACTTACTTTCCTCCACCCCCACAATCAAGATGGCTCATCCTGCAGGGCCTCCGGCAGTGTTCTTTCCGTTGCTTCCCTGTCTTACAAGGCTTAGCATTACATAACTAAACATTCCAGGACACAACCTGGCTCTAAACCTCCCACCTTCGCTTCTGCCGCAGTGCATGCTGGGAGCTGTGGTCTTCTAAGGATGCAGCAAAAGGGGTGCGGATGTGATTTCTTAGGTTTTGGGACACGGCTGCCAGTCTTTCTAAATGCTGCAGCCCTTTGATGCGGGATGTAATGCAATGCAACGAATAAGGATGAATCAGTCTTTTTCTGTCTTCTGTGGGTCTATTTTGAACTTGTTCTGAGTGTAGAGCAAGTATTGTGTTGTCTAAAAATAAAGTCCCTAAGCCAACCCCTTTCTATTGTAGTCAGTAGAAATTCCCTTCCCACATGGCATCTGGTCTTCTGTTAACTTTTGTTTGCATTGTTATGTCTAATTTTTGTCCTTTTCTCTAACTTGCTTATATTTTTGGATATTTTCATAAAAGGTAGAAAAATGTGTGGAAGGAACAGTTACTTTGCTAACATTTAATCTAGAAACCATGTATATATATTCTAAGGAGAAAATTCACAGAGAAAAATTTTTAATTGAATGCAAACAGCAGCATTTTGGATGGGCCTCTCTTTGATTGAATTTCACTATCACAAGACACTGAGCAGACCAAGTCACAAGGTTTCAGCCTCCTGCCTAAAAGCCATTCTTCAAATCTCTTACGGGAAAGGTATCATTCTGCTCATAGTTTAGTATGTAAAATCCTGAGAGGAGTATCTGACATATTGTAAACTCTCCGCATATGTTCCTTGCTTTTATTAAAAGAATCGTGTTTTTTTCTCACATGTTTTAAAAATTATATACAACTTCAAAGCTTTAAGCACCAATTAAATGATTTTGGTCTAGAATGCTTTCTCCAGTCATTATTCTAACTTCTTTGCATAATTCCAATGACATTGTTTCAAAAGAAGCTTACTAGTCTTCCTTACAATTTGATATTTGTTAGGATTGCAGGTCCCTCAAGCTCCAGTGACAGGGAGGAGCTATTTGCCTTCCCCTTGCTCTGCGGTGGGAGTCTGTTACTGACTATAAAGTTTTCATAAAATTGTTCCCTGTCATTCCCGGGACACCCACGGCAATGATTAACCCAGCGTGAATGGTGCATTGTCAAATACTCTGATGAGATGTGGGCAAAACTTTTAAAATAACTCGCTTCCTCTTCTCCAACCAATGCTCCCATTAGGCAAAGAAGAGCCCAGAAATTGCTGAAAAGTGCTGGTCCTGGAGTACTTGAAGCCTGCTTTGCTATTTTAAAGTTTATTATCCTCTTCTCAGGTTTGTATTTCAAAGCATGGCCATCTGACCGTGTGGCGCTAAAACACATAGCTGTTAGAAGCTATGGGGTTGCGGAGGTGGTGATTCCTTACAGATTTCTAGGACCACTGATCAATTAGAATAACTTGCCTTAGGACTGGAGAAAGAACAAACAAGCCTTAGAGTCCTGCTCCCCCTGTCCTTGGTGGCAGGCATGCTAGACATTAAATTTAATAGATCTGGTAATAGGGCGACGAAGGGACCTGGTTTGATTGGGACTGTTCTGGTTTTAGCACTGAAAGTACCACTTCCTTGGAATTCCCTTGGTCCTGAGTAAATTGGGCAGTTGCTCACCCTCCCTGGAATTAAACAATAGCTTTGCCATTTAGAACCAGATATATGAACTTGGACGGGTCATATGGCCTCCCAAGGCCTGCCTCCTCTTTTATAATGTGGCGATTATAATACTTGTTTAGCAGCATTGTGAAACTCAAATGTAGAATTGTCCATTATAGTGCTTTGTGTTCTGGCAGGTACTATGCCAATGTTGGCAGATGCAATTATAGAAGATATTGTTTCTTTGGGCCACATAGGACTACTTGAAAAATTCCAGAATGGAGCTATACAGGCTCAATGAGTTATACAGGCTCAGAGCCTCTATCTTGTAGACTTCTCCAAAAGAACAGTGAGCATGACTCCAAAACCAACTGACTCAGAGTTGGCAGAAAAAATTGAAAGAGGCTTGGGCATGGGAAGGTGGGGTGTCCCAAAGATTGATGGTATGAGAACCTGCTGACTGTGATTTCTACTCAATTCTTTCAATGTGCTCTGGGCATAGATGCCCACCCCAACATTTGCATGTGGCCTCGACTAGTCTGGCTTTTCTATTGGAACCTGCGACTCTGATATGTAAAATGAAGAACCATTTTACATTGACTCAATTGTCTCTAGACCCTCCCAGCTGTAAAGCCACCCTGCACCAATGTCTTCCAGGCATTAGCAATTGAGAGAGATGGGAGAGGTCTTCTGAACTCAATTCCTCTTAGGATTTTTGCATTTTTTTTGCTTTAATGACCTATTTATTTTATTTTCTTACCATACTCTCCAATTATCCCTTTTGTGTGTGTGTGTGTGTGTGTGTGTGTGTGTGTATATATATATATATATATATATATATATATATATTGCCTTTCTTTTCCTGTTTGCTCTGAGAATATTATGTTCCATGGAGGATGTGGAATTGGCTTGTCTTTGGATTGTCATCTGTTGCACCTAGCCTGGGAGGTACCCGGCCAATATGTGTTGAATGAGTGAGTAGACCAGATGTTCATGGATCACAAGTCATGGCAGATTTATATTTTTTGAATGAATGAATAGATGGTAGAATATATTAAATGACCCACATATGAATAATTGTGTCAGTGATAACACAAACTCTATGGTAGCAATACTTTATTTTCTTTCAAAATCAATCTTTATTTAGAGGTGATAATGAGGAGGGCCAAAGATCTGAAACAGACAGTTCTTAGATACCTTTAACACAAGGATGTTGCAGACTTGCAGATAGGAGAGCAGTGGACTGCAGCTCAAACAGGAGATTGCTCATTGAAAGTTTGAGGTAAACTGCAAACTTATCGATCATTTACTTCAATTGTTAGCAAGCACTTATCCTGAAACTTTCCCTTCATTTCACAGATTGTCAATGTAGTCTAAAGTAAAAGATGGTAATGAATTCAGAGTATGACTGGGGTGGATTCCAGTGCTTCGGTGGTGGTAAATTGCCTGAGATGATTCTCCTCTTCCTTCCCCGCCTCTATCCTCCCTACCCAAATCAGCCATGGGATGTTCACTGGCATTAAAATAAAGGAACAACAGGGCCAGCAACAGAAGGGATAAGGAAGGGAAGGGAGGGTGTGTGTGACTCTCAAATTAAGTCTGCTCCCTCTGTATGATTTGCAGCAGATGTTATCTGTTAAACTCAAACAGCTGATCCTTGATTTAGAGATAATTTGTTTATTATTATACTAAGTGGGGCCCGTAAATCTCTATTATAAGCTGATGAGGACTGAAGAAAATGTGTATGTTGAATGCACCCAACAGTTCACATTTTTCCTAGCTTTATTCTCCCTGGTAATCTGATGAGAAATATTGACATTTTCAGAGAGGCTTATAAGCAATAAGCAATTCAGGTTTTGTGTACTAAATGTGTCTTGGGTTGTGGTTGCAAGTGGAAGTGGGCTTGGCTTTGGGAATCTACCAAGCAGTATGTTTTGGTGCCGGCTGAATCTCGTCCTATAGGTCTGTGTTCTTTCAAGCTTCTTGTGTACATCCAACTCCACCGGGTTGACATTCTTAGGGAGGAAATTGGATGCATAAAGAACAGAGTTTGCATAAGGCTTTTGTAAGCCTGATTACGGCTATTTACACAGCTGTAATCATTATAAATAAATTACTTCATAAATTTCAACAAATGAAATCATGTCATGTTATTTTGCCTGCTTTGTCTCTTCTTTGTGCCGCCAAGTTGCCAGTGTGTCATTTATTTTGGCTCATTTTTGTTGAAATGAGATTTAAGGAAGAGCCCAATTACAGCATCTGTGAGCCAGGGCTCTCCCACCTCAGCTTTTAGTTATTTATTTTCAGTCAGAGGGAAAAAATACAGCAGAAAATACAAACAGCTAATGCGCTGATAGAAGAATACGTATGTAGTATTATGTTCCTGGAACATGTTTATTTCTTTTCTTTTGTCAAGTACGTTAAGGAATCATTTACATGAACAAAATTCACATGTTTTATGTACAGTTCTTGGAGTTCTGACAAATGTGTAGTCATATGACCACCACGATCACCATATAGAACAGTTCCATCATCTCAAGGAGTCCTATATCTCTTCGCAGTCAACTCTACCCCTTACTATTGCTGTGTTCTGTCCTTAGCTTTGCCATTTCCAGAATGGCATATAAATGGAATCATACAGTGTGCAGCCTTTTGAGTCTGGCTTTTTGTATTTATTTAGCTTGATGATTTTGAGATTCATCCCTGTTGATGTATGTAACAGTAGTTCATTCCTTCTTATTGCTGAGTAGTTTTCTATTGCATGGATATATCACAATTTTATAGGCTTTCCTCAAATGAAGGACATTGGGTTATTTTCAGTTTGGTGTTACAAATAAAGCTGCCTGTATGCATTCTCCTGTAGGTCTCCGCATGGATATGTTTTCATTACTTTTGGGTAAATACCTACTAGTGGGATTGCTGAGTCATATGGACAATATGTTTAACCTTCTAAGAAATGGCAAACTGTTTCCAAAGTGTCTGTATCATTTTATATTTCTATTATTAGTAGCAATAGATAAGAGATCCAGTTGCCTCTGGCTTCTCCTTCTCCTTAAAACTAGGTGTTGTTGGGTTTGTTTTTTAAAAGCCATTCTAATGGTTATGTAATGGCATCTCATTGTGGTTTTTATTTGTATTTTCCTAATGACTAACAATGCTGAGCAATTTTATATGCTTTTTGGACATTTGTATATCTTCTTTGGAAGAAATGTCAATTCAAATCCTTTGCCAAAGTTCCTCAGAAAGTAAAACATAGAATTATCTGATCTAGCAATTTCACTTCTTTGTATTTACTCAAAAGAATTGAAAGCAAGGACTCAAACAAATGCATCTATGCCTATGTTTGTAGCAGCGATAGTAACAATACCAAAAGGTGAGAATAATCCAAATATCCACCAACAGGTAAATGGATAAACAAAATGTGGTATTTACATATAATGGAATATTATTCAGCCTTAAAAATGAATTAAATTTTAATATATGCTACAACATGGATGAAAACATTATGTACAGTGAAATAAACCAGGCACAGAAGGACAAATATTATATTATTCCATTTATATGAGGTACCTAGAAAAGGCCAGTTTATAGAAATAGAAAGTGTTATAGAACTTATGAGAGGCTAGGGAGAGGGAAATGGGAATTTATTGCTTAATAGGTATAGAATAGGTATAGAATTTCTGTTTGGGATGGTGAAAGCATTCTGGAAATGGATAGTGGTAAATAACACTATAAATGTACTTTTTGCTGCTGAATTTTACACTTAAAATTTTTAAGATGGGCTGAGCACTGTGGCTCACACCTGTAATCCCAGTGCTGTGGGAGGCCAAGACAGGAGGATTGCTAGTGCTCAGGAGTTGGAGACCAGCCTGAGCAAGAGAGAGACCCCATCTCTACTAAAAATAGAAAAGAAAAAAATATTAGCTGGGCCCAGTGGCCCATGCCTATAGTCCCAGCTACTAAGACTGAGGCAGGAGGAGCGCTTAAGCCCGGAAGTTTGAGGTTGCAGTAAAATCTGATGATGCCACTACACTCTATAGAGGTGACAGAGTAAGACTATGTTTCAAAAAAAACCAAAAAATAAAAAAAATAAAAAAAAACCCAAAAACTCCCCCAAACAAAAAAATGATAAATTTTATGTTATATATATTTTAACACCATCAAAAAAAACACTAGTAAACCTTTTGCTTATTTTATAATTGGTTTATTTATCTTTATTTTGGGTTGTAGGAGTTCTTTATATATTTCAGATACTAGATTCTTAACAAATATATGATTTGAAAATATTTTCTCTCATTCTGTAAGTATCCTTTGATGTGCACAAGTTTTTGATAAAATCTAATTTATCTATTTTTCTTTGGTTGCTTGTGCATTGGGTGTGCACAAGTTTTTGATAAAATCTAATTTATCTATTTTTCTTTGGTTGCTTGTGCATTGGGTATAATATCTGTGAAACCATTGCATAATAAAAAGTCATTAAGAATTACACTTGTTTTAAGTTATATAGTTTTAGTTAATTACATTTAGGTTTTTGATTCCTGTTGAGTTGATTTTTGTATATAGTGTGGGCTAGAAGTCCAAATTAATGTTTTACGTGTGGATATCCATTAGTCTCAGCAGTATTTTTTGAAAAGGCTATTCTTCCCTTATTTAATTGTCATGATATGCTTATTTAAAGTCAATTGACAATAGTGTACAGAATTGTTTCTGGACTCTCAATTCTAGTCCATTAGTCTGTATGTTTCCCCTTATGCTGGTTCATACAATCCTTATTACTGCAACTTTAGTATGTTTTGAAATTAGAAAGAGTGAATCCTCAAAATTTGTTCTTTTATTCTGGATTTTTTCCCCTGGATTTTGTCTGGATTTTTGGCTAGCCTGGGTATCTAATATTTATATATGACTTTAAGATTTCTTGGCCAATTTTTGTAAAGTGACAGTTGGAATTTAGATATGGGTTGATTAAATCTGCAGATCAATGTGGGGATTATTGCAATCTTAATATATTGCCTTCCAATTAGTGAACATGGGATATTGATCCATTTATTTAGGTCTTCTTTCATTTTTTCAGTGATATTTTATAGTTTTTAGTATGCAAATCTTGTACTTAATTGGATAAATTTATCTCTAAGTATTTTACTTTTTTGGATGGCATTTTAAATGGAATTGTTCTCTGAATTTCATTTTTGGAATTTTCATTTCTAGTATCTTGAAATACAAATGATTTTATCCATTAATCTTATATCCTGAAAACTATATACTGAATTTGTCCATTACCTCTAATACTGTGTTTGTCCATTATATAGAGTTTTCTTCATGTAAGATAATGTCATCTGCAAATAGACATACTTTTACTTCTTTTTTTTCAATAAGGAAGCCTTTTCTTTCTTTTTCCAGCCAAATTTCCTAAGTTAGTACCTCCGGTACAATGTTGAAAAGAAATGGAGAGAAATGGGGAAAGCTTCTTAGGGAGTGGGAATTTTCAGCCTTTCACCACTAAGTATGATGGTAGCTGGGGGTTTTTCCTAGATGTCTTCTATCAGGTTAAGGATGTTCACCTCTATTTCTAGTATAGTGAGTGTGTTCATCATGAAATTGTGTTGGATTTTGTCCATGCTTGCTTTGTGTCTATTTTGTGTGATTTTTAAAATCTTTTATTCTATTAATATGGTTTATTATATTTATTGTTTTATATATGTTGAACCAATCTTGCATTCCTGATATAAATTCCAATTAGTCATGGTGTATGATTTTTAATATGCTTTTATATCTATAATCATAAGGAATGTTTTTTATTATTTTTCTTTTTCTGGTTTTCTTTTATTTTGGTATGAGGATAACATTTGTCTTATGGAATGAGGTAGGAAGTGCTCCCTCCTCTTTTGTTTCTGGAAGAATTGTTATGGATTGGTGTCAATTTTTCTTTTAAAAAATTGGTAGAATTCACCAGTGAAACGATATCTAGTCTAAACTTCTTATCTGTGGGATTTTTAAAAAAAATTGCTAATGTAATTCCTTTACTTCTAAGGGATTTAGATATTTTTTATTTCTTATTGAGTCAGTTTTGGTTATTTGTGTCTTTTTAGGAATTTATTTAAAAGAACCAAATTTTGGTGTTGATTTTCTTTATTTTTCTAATCTCTATTTCATATATTTCACTCTAATCCATATTGTTTACTTCTTTCCACTTGCTTTGGATTTATGTTCAGGTGAGATATTAATGTGTAGTTTTCTTTTTTTACAGTATCTTTGTCTGGTTTTGGTAGTAGGGTAATGTTAGCCCCAAAAAGTGAGTTAGTTATTTCCTATGCTTTTATCTTCTAAAAGGGATTGTATAGAATTGGTATAATTTTTATTTAAAAGTTGTATAGGATTCACCAGTGAACCCATATGGGCCTGGTACTTTCTGTTTTCAAAGGTTATTAATTATTGATTCAGATTCTTTAATAGATATAAGCCTATTCAAATTGTCTATTTCTTCTTGGGTGAGTTTTGGCAGATTGATCTATTTCACCCATGTTTTCAAATTTGTGGGCCTGGAGTTGTTCATGATATTCCTTTATTATCCTTTTAATGTCCATGGGATCTGTAGTGATGTCCCCTCTTTCATTCCTGATATTAGTAATTTGTATCTTTTTTGTTGTTGTTTGTTTTTAGCCTGGCTAGAAGGCTTATCAATTTTTTTAATTTATTTTTTCAAAGAACCAGTTTTTGGTTTTGTTGATTATCTCTATTGATTTCCTGTTTATAATTTCAACAATTTCTGCCCTAATTTTTATTATTTCTTTTGTTCTGCTTACTTTGAAATCAAGTTGGCTCTTTTTTCTAGTTTCCTAAGGTGAAAGTTTATATTATGGATTTTAGATCTTTCTTTCTTATTTTTAAACATGTGCATTTAATGCTATAAATTTCTCTCTGAGCACCGCTTTCATTATGACTCCCAAATTTCGATAAGTTCTTTTCAGACTGGAAAAGGGAGCGAATTATTTCTTCAAATTTTTTTATGTCTCTTTTTTTCTTCTCCTTCTGGGATTCCCAATATGGGTGTGTTGATATGCTCAGGTTTGTGAGGCTCTGTTCACTTTTCTTTATTCTTTTTTTCTTTATTTATATACTGAATAACCTTATTAATCTCTCTTATCTTCAACTGTATTAATTCTTTCTTTTACCTGCTTAAATCTCCTATTGAACCCCTCTAGTATTTTTTTCCTTTAGTTATTGTAGTTTTCAACTCTAGAATTTCTATCCATCTCCTTTTATAAAATTTATCTCTTTATCAGTATTCTCTATTTGGTAAGACATTATTCTCATCCTTTCTTTTAGTTCTTTAGACAAATTTTCCTTTAGCTATTTGAACATATTTAAAATATCTGGTTTAAAATATCTATCTAATAAGCCCAACTTCTGGACTTTCTCTGGGAGTTTCTATCAATTGCTTATTTTTCTTGTGTGTGTGCTATACTTCTTTCTTTACACATCTTGTTTTCTTTTTGTTGGACAAGAACATTTTAAATAGCATGTGATGCTTTTGAAAATCAGATTCTTCCCCCTCCCCAGAGTTTGTAGTTGTTTCTGTTTGTTGTAGTTGTTTGTTTAGTGACTTTTCTGAACTAATTCTGTGAAGTCTATTTTGTTTCTTGTGTGTGACTACTGAAGTCTCTACTCATACTCAGTTAACAATGTGTTTGGCTAATGTCCAGACAGAGATTTCCTCAAATGCCTGGAACCAATAGATCTTCTACTCTTTGCCTATGTGCTCTGTGTGTGTGTGTGTGTGTGTGTGTGCGCGCGCACACACATGCGTGTGTTGGGACATGCCTTCAACTCTCATCCAGATAACTGACAACTCTGCCTTAGCTTTCACTTCCTGCTTGTGCAAAAACTCAAGGTCGGCCAGAGGTGGAGAGGGTAGGGCCTTCCCGGGTCATTCCAGAGTATGTATGCAGCTTTAAGCATGTGTGTGTGGCCTCCTAGCTTCCCAGAAATATGTTGGAGCTTTTCAAAGCCCCTATGGACATCCCTCCCAATCCTTAGTTTTTCCTTTTAAGCTTTTTGGACAGTCCATGTTTTGCCCTAATTGTTATCTATCATTTTAGGCAGCCAGGACTTTTAAATCTTTGCTTTTTATTGTTTTTGATAAATATTCTCAAAGAGAGGGTTTTTGCACTGGGTGAGTTCCAGTTTAGGCCAAATAAAAACAAGTCTTTCAAGTAGGATCTTCCAGAAACCCACCAGTCAGGTAAAAAATAAATTAATTAATTAAAAAAGAAAACACACTTCTTTGGGAACGAGGCTTTGAAAAAGCTCCAGCTCCATTCTGTTCCCACCAGACAGGGAATGTAGCCTGTTATTTTCAAGGTTAATGCTGAGGCTAAAAGTGAGGGATAGGGTTAGAGCAAGTTAAAATGTCACAGTGTGTTCTTCTTACTGAGATTCAACTGTATTCCTTGAACAAACATGTTGCTGAAAGCCTTTGGTTAATTTGCAGAGTTCTAAAAAGTTTATTCTGATGATTTTTATGGGTTTTTCATTGCTTTTAGAAAGAGATAAATTTTCACAGGTCTTTGCCATCTTTGTTCACAGTGAAAATGAGTGTGCATGTGTGTGTGTGCTCTTACATGTTACTGACAAAATATTTGTAATGAGCATTATATCCCTTTCTCAAATGTAGTAGAAGTTGAAATTTGCTTTTGCTTTGAGTAAAATAGGCTATTTATAAGAAGACCCAATTTACTTATTGATCAGGTATAGAATTGGTAAAGCTGTAAGGACCATAATTGCATATTATCTTGTAGGACCCTGAGCAAATCCTTTTGTAGGATTTGGGTCTCCCCAAAGAATGAATGTTTTGTAGTAAATACTTCTTTCTTTGGTCACTAGACTCTCCCCTACATTAGTTAAAGCTTGAAGGTTTTAAATATAAATCTGGATAATTAAACTTTTTTATGATGCAAAAGTTTGAATTTAGGCACAATTGAAAATTAAAACCTAAGAGTGTGATTGGATTTCATCAATTTATTTTAGAAGATGAAAAGATTACCCCAGCCCGTGCAGGAGAGTATCTGAGTGTCTGACCCCTCTCAGTAAGGGGTCAGTACACTGAGTTGAGCCCTTAAAGGAACATGGTCCAACAGTCATTTCTTCAAGCAGGTCAAGCACCTGATCTTACTGTGACTACAACTGCTGAGAGCCTTTGGCTGAAGTTATTTCCTACCTTTAAATACTGAAGAAGAACCCGGTATCATTTAGGCCTCATACTGTGCATCTTCTCACCTCCTTCTCTGTTCTGTCTTCTCTCTTTCTCGACTCCATGCTTTGTTGTAGTGAGAAACTGAAGCATTTCATTTCACTCTTTGATTAGAGGCTCTCCTTTTCTTCCATGCTGGATCTAAGGGAGATAGGATGTGACAAGGAAGCTTGTTTTTAATCATAGTTGTAAGCATATTTGTGTGTGTGTAAAGCCCTATCAATTTCGAGAGGGGAAAAATCCTGCTCTTGGCTTTACCTATGTAAGTACAAATTTATTCCTAAATCAAAGAGCCTTAGCAAGGACAACTTATTTCCTAATATTCAGCAAGCATGAAAAATCATGAAGAGTGTTGGAGGCCCCACTCCACAAAGAAGTGGGGCTAAGCGTAAAGCACTTGTGCTAACAGCTCTGTGCTGACTTGGCCCATGTTTGCGAAACAATGGCTCATCGTACCTGGTCCCTCGCTTGACTGAATTTAAACTCTGATTTACCCAGACATGGATAAATTACATTTATCTTTACTCCAGATGGAAAATGTGCTTATGAATTCTGGTACTTGACTACACTGCCATTCTAGTAAAGTTGTATACAGATGTTAACTGGATAATGCTGTGTTGCGTATGCAGGAGAGATGCAAAATATCTGGAATGTGAAGAATTTATTTGGAGTGTAGGTTCTATGGATGTCATTGCTATTGTCTAGTCAGAAGACTTTACAGCTTTGATATATTTGGTCCAATAGTTGTGCCCATCCAAACAACTAAATTAGATTGATACATACTTTATATGAATCATGGTTTCACTGTCTGTTACTTGCATTGCAAAATGTTCTGAACTAGGTCAAATCATATTATATGTGGCAGACCTAACTTGGTTGGACATAGCACATCTCATTATTTCATTTATTTATTTGATAAACTATGTGCCAATAACTCTGCCTGATGCTGAAAGATAGCAGCAAAGATATCACATAGTGATGAAACAGAGCTTTGCCTTGTGGCTGGATCGGAAGCTACCAGAGGAACCATTGATACAAATTTGGACCAAGCAGTTGCTGAGAGATAAATGAACTGCACAACTTCCTCTCTCACCAGCATCACTATACAGAGCTGCTCTTTTCAATATTGTAGCCACCAGTTGCATGGGGCTCTCTTTAAATTTAAAATTAACATTAAATAAAATTGAAATTTCAGTTTGGCAGTCATATTAGCCTCATTTCAAGTGTTCAATAGCCACATGTGTCTAGTGGTTATAGGACTGGACACCACAAATATAGGATATTTCTATCATCACAGAAAATTCTATTTAGCCGCCCTAAAATAGAAGTTGGAAGAAAAAAAAACCCTGATAACTTCATTTACCATTTCATAATTAATATCAGACACAATCCATGGGCTGACACTGTTTCCTATGGTAGACACATTTATGAGGACAGGAAATTCTCTAAAACGGGTTTTACAAGCATTGAAGTTAACACAAAAAGACAGGCTCTGTGGTTAATTTAAAAAGTTGTTACCTCAGGTGCCCTCATTCTCCTTATAGTGAAAAGACAGAGCCAGTGCCAAACTAATAATAGGGATTATTGCAGGGATTTCTTAACTGTTCACAAAATTTATTCTCCTCTTTCTTTTTTCAGTATAATGCAATGGTACAATGCCATTTAGGTGACCGGCTACACTGTAACTGGCCCACCCTCCCCTACAGCCAGGTATGTGGCGACTTGGCTCACACCAGTGGAATGTAAACTGAAGTGATGTCGTGTCTGGATAGAGCCTTTAATGGGTGGACATGCTTCTTTCATACTCTTTTTTTTTTTTTTTTTTTTTTTACTTTGCTGCAAGCCAGCTTCTATACCATGGCTTCCAGCATGCAGGAAAAAAAAAATCACCCTGTGTACACCACGGTGGAAAAACATGAGAAGCCCAAGTCTCTAAGATCACATGGGATCTAGTGGTTGTCTAACCTGGAACTGCAATCGATACACAAAAGAGAAATAAACGTCTACCCTGTTTGACCCATTGCTTTGGGGGATTTGTTTGTAACAGCAGCTAATATCTCCCTAACTTACATAAGAAAAGATATAGACATAATTTTGCTTAAAAACATTTGTTCAGCCTTAGATATTAGAAACAAAGTTCTTTGTTTTTGCTCCCTCAATTATAAATATTTTGCATCTTATTATTCAGAAAAAATAAATGTATAGCACTTTCCTCAAATGAAAGTACTTTTATCCCCAATGAAATCGCTTCCTATCTTTACGAAGCCCTTATCTTAGTTTGGGTTTCTATGAATCAGCCCCTGCACTGGAGATTCTTACTGGATAGGGAAGGGGAAAAGAACCAAGAAAAGGTGTGATCTGGCTGAAAATGAGATTCAGTCTGATTGCACAGGGAGCTCTAGAGTAGAAATCTCACCGCAGAGTTATCTCTGCCTGAAGTAGAGGCAGTTTTTGAGCCTCAGTATCTGCTAGTCACTGGCTAATGAGATCTCCCAGAGAGTTCTCAAAGGGTAGCTGCTCTTATTGGGTGGGTGCGATCCTCTGCAAAAGAGGGCGGTGTGAGCTGAGAGCACCAACTCTCTTGTGGCTGGGGATGGGTGCACCAGCCCGGGCCGGGGGGCTGCAGCACACCGGCAGCCACTGAAGCCCCTTATCCTTAAATGCATGGATTTACTGTCTGAGCTTCCCCAGTAGACACAGCTGATGGGAAGATTCTCTTCCCAAAGGGGAACATATACTTTTTATGACTCCAAATATGGTCCCAATTTTGCAGAGCAAATTTTCGCATGAGAAGACAGAAAGTTAAGTTTTGGCACAAATACAAAACCTTGGACAGTGGTCTGCATAAGAACATGTGGAAGAACAAAGCAGGGAAGGAACAATCTTTCCTGGGGATACCACAGAAGCTTGTCCCTGGTGTGAGCAGGTGACATGAGAGACAATAGTGTGTGATGGTACAGAGCCTGAATTCTGGAGCCAGATAGTCTCTGCCTGAATTAAAGTTTTGTCACTAACATGCTGTATGACACTGAGCAAATAACTCGACCTCCTTGGGCCTCGGTTTCTTTCTCTATAATGAGGATAATGATGGATAATGATAGCTATCAGTTGTTGAGTGGATCAAACCCTCAGTGTGTGCAAAGGTCTTTGAACACTGCCTGGAACACGGTGAGAGCCATGTAAGGGTGGTTCATGGTGTTCTGGGCAAGTCAGGCCTTGAAATGAGAGGCAACATGTGCCAGGTACAGAATAGGAGAGGACATTGGTTAAGAAAGTCCTTGGCCTCTGGGGACAGATATTCCAGAACTGAATCTCTGCTGTACCACTGCATGATCTCTGGCAAATTACTTAAATTTTTTGTGCTTCAGTTTTCTCATCTTTAAACTTAGAATAATGATAGCACTTTTCACTCAGAAGTGCAGTGAAAATTAAGTGAAATAATCATCATAAAATTCTTAAAATAGTACACAATAAATTTTCAATAAATGTCATTGTTGTGGTTGTTATGCCATTATTATTCCTCAAGGACAGGCAGGAGACTTTTTCAGA
Source organism: Cheirogaleus medius (assembly GCA_008086735.1). NCBI lineage: Eukaryota > Metazoa > Chordata > Mammalia > Primates > Cheirogaleidae > Cheirogaleus > Cheirogaleus medius. The sequence goes on along the minus strand of VBSM01001118.1, from coordinate 21,267,026 downwards.
AAATGGAGAAAACTTCATTGTGGTAGGTTCATTGCTTGTACACAGGGGTTTTATGAGGTGAGCATGAGACTGCACAGATAAGTAGAGGTTAAACTGGGAAATTCCTACTGTGCAAAGCTAAGGTGCTTTGACTTGGTCCTGTAGGCTGCATAAACCCATTCAACATTAAATATGTTTTCCCAAGTTTCTCTTTCAGAGGAAGGAAGTGGTGCCAGTTAGCTAACTGATAACCAATTATCCCATAACTTAGTGTCTTAAGACAACAACTATTAATTTAGTTCATGATATATAGGCTGGAAATTTGGGCTGGGATCAGCTTAGAGATTCTTCAGGTCTCAGATAGGTTCCTTCATGATTCCATGTTCATCTTCTGGTCATATAGGTAGCTGTGCATCAGGGGCTTGGTTGGGGATTGGTTTGGGGAAACTTGGGGCTGCACTGTGTGGTCTTGCATGCTCTGTGGGCTCACCCAAGCTGACTATCATGGTAGAGGTAGGGTTCCAACAGAGAGTCCACAATGGCAATAATCCAGCAAGTTCTCCAAGGATCACTTCTTTAACTCACGAGAAGGGACAAAGGCAGCAACTGCAGTGTTGCTACCTTCTTTAAAACGGTCAACTTTTGTAAGGTCCTGGTAAGGGCCCTGGTAGGGAAAGGAAGTGAGGAAGGACTCACTCTGTTGAGGTCCTGGGAGGGAAAGGTACTATGTACCCTAATGCAGTGGGCCACCTTGGCCTGGCTGTCTCTCCAGCCCCTCTCTTCTGTGCATTTCATAGGTCACTAGTTGGCACCAGGAGATCTGGTTGGGCAGCAGCCTACATCACGGGGGTAAAGAGTCTCCCAATCCCACCCACGATTAAAAAAGAGGCCTGCAGTCCTAAGGGCAAGAGAATGTGTTGTTGAAATGAAAGAGAAATTTTAATATGTAAAAAGAAAACTTTCTGAAAAAGAAAACATTTAGTCAATTTTACTCCACTTGTATCTCTTTATTCAGAAAAGTAGAGAATTAATAACTCTTCTAATAGAAGGACTAAAGAGGAAACTAGATAATATTGACTAAATGTCATTGGTTTGATAAAGAAAAGTATGAAGTGATAATATTTGAACTCTGCATTAAGCACATGTTTGATATAATTTATATAAATGTTGATTTTCATGAAATCACTTTAAGTTAGTATAGGGAACATATATTTTATTGAAGATCACTAACCTGTAACACAAGAATCAACTTAAATCATAGATTAATATAAATATCAATGGCTGTTATACTGATATTAAATTGGAGAGCCAAAGTTTAGGTTTTGAATCCAAGTCTTGCCTGGGTCCCTTGAGTTACTCACTCAAGCTCTTTGAACAACAATTTACTCATTTGTTAAACTAGCATATTTTTCTCACTAGATTGTTGCTTCTAAATTGCCTAGGATTTCCTAGGAACTCAGTAGAAGTCATTCTTTCACCATCCAATCATTAAAAATAATATTTAATTTTGTCTTTAAAAAGAAAAGAAAATATAAAATTTAAAGAAAAAATTGTAAGGTTTTTTTTTTTTTTTTTCCTTTAAGTATCTTCTGTTGATTTGAGAATTGAATGAAATTGAGCTGTCTTGGTTTGGGTTGCCCTATAAGCTAACCCTGAGAAAAGGATTTGAGTACAGGTAGTTTACCTGGCAAGGAATCCCAGGAAACACTGGTACGGAAGGGGAGTGAGAAAGCAAGGCACTGCAGCTAATAGGAGAAGCATTATTAAGTTTACCACTGTGGGCACCTGGTGCTTGATCCCACTGGGGAGGCCTAGGAGGTAGGGCAGACCACATGCCTCAGAGATGTCCTAGGGAGCTGGGGTATTTATACATCCACTGCCATTGGTCTTTGGTTCAGGGCTGCTCCCAGAAGGTGTTACCTGCCTAGAATGTCCAGCTAGCCTGTGTGGCAGAATGGGCTCCCGCACAGAGAGAAAGTTGTTAGACAAAGATAGGCAGCTGATGTGCATGGAAGTGGTCAATGTTGAGGGAATGTGGATTGTGATCTGATAGCATCTGCCCCATAATAAATTCTAATTTTCAAACCTTTGTTTTGTTTTTTTTTCTCTCTCTCTTTTCAACTAGCTGTTCAAATTATTTTACGGAACATAGAACAGCATATAAAATGGATTTAAAAATGAAGCTACTGTAATTTCTGTGGTTGGGAGTATGTGCTTGGATCTAGTACTCTCTTTTCCCCTATGGCTCTGACAACCAACCTAGAGATACCTCTGAGAAATGCAAGTGCTACTCAAAAAACAGTGTGAAAGAGTATGACTTAGATCTTTAAGGACGTTTCCAGTTCCAGCTCTCTGTTTGATATTTTTGCACCAAGCTGCTTTCTGCCTCCTGCCTTCTGCTAATACCTTTTCTGCTTCTTTTCCTCTTAAAAACAAAACCAACACAAGAAGGTTCTTTAAAACCTTATAAAAAAAATCCAATTAGATTTCAATGATGATAAGGAAAAAAAAAGACTCAAGTGGGGAAAAAACACAACAAAATGTTACAAAACAGCTAGTTGGATGGCTATTTAAAACCCACAGTGACTATCCAGGATAAGGTAGTCATAGTAACACACCCAGGAAGATTACCCCCTACCCCTTGTGACTGCAAGCTGGAGGAGGGGGGAGGGTGGCGTAGAGGGCAGAGGTCTGCTGGGGAAGGGGCTCTCCTGGTGCACATTCTCCACACAGACTGGAAAGGAACAGCTTTAACAGAAGCTGTGAATCCCCTCAATGAACATAGAATTTTATCTGTATTTTCGGCAACTGCCTTGTGGAATCAAAAGTTGACTTCTTTAGAGATAACTTAAATGAAAGCATATTTAAAAAAAAATCTTTGATAAAACTCACACTATGGGGGAAAAAAAACAGAAGACCAAATGGAAACTGTGGGCGGTAGCTGTGATTGCGCCTTTTCAAGCAGTTCCTTAGACACCGCTATGGGTTTGGGCTCTCGTTGTGTTGATATTCAGATTGAGTGACTGAAACTGCATGGGAGCTCCGTGAAGTACTGTAGTAAAAGTTATTGGTGCCTGCTCCGTCCCCCTCTGTACAGCACATGTACCAGCTGCGGTGAACAGTGAAAGCTAATGACTCCCAGCATTTTCCTGTCCAGAGAACCACCTCTCCAGGAAGTGCCTGGGAGGCTGTGCTCTTCCTAGAGCCCCAAACCAATTACTACTACAGGAGTATAAAATCTTGCTCCTTGCCTCAAGTTGGGACATAACTGTGGTACCCTCCATGCTTCCCCATGGGATCTGCCTTAAGCCAGGCACCAGCTAAGACTATTTCCTTTTTCTGCTCCTTCCTCTGTTCTACCTGTTTCCCTCACTTCCTTAAAGGTTTCTTCTGAAACATCCCCTCAATAAATCACTTGCAAAATAATTGCCTTTTCGGGATTGGCTCCTACAAAGCCTACCCTAAAACAAACACCATGGGAATAGCTCTGGAATACGATGATCTCATCTACTTTCAAGCCCTGGTCCCCCACTGGGGAGCTATGAGGCCACAGGCAAGTGTCTTGGCCTCTGGGGGAGGCAATTGCACCATGGTAAAATTCAAATGGATCTTTGTGGTTGTTATTATTGTTTTGATGTCCTTGCCTATCTTCTTCCTCACTCTATTCCACTTTCCTCTCTCTCTTATAGGTTTCTCTTGAGATCACTCCATCAATTTATCACTTACAAAAACCTACACATGAGGCTTTGTTTCTAGGGAACCTGGCCAAAGACACATGCTAATAGTTGAGAAGTGGACTGTGACCCTTGTAGCCCAAGGGAAGCCACCTAAGTCTATGAGAGATTGGTACCTATACTTTCTTTCTCTGACCAGAATGAGTCCTCTTTCATTGTATCTACACATTGGATATCCACAAGATTCCTAGTGAATAAGAGCCCTTAGACCCAATATCTGAAATTGTTGGACCAAATGATTTCTAAGATTGGGTCTAACTGGACCATTCTGGAAGGCTTTCTCCACTACTCATTGAATGCTGGCATCCCAGATTTAGTGGGATTGGAGAATGACTAGAGACGGGCCAAATACTAAAGAAAACATGGTTGGCTGGATGAGGCTTGGGCATCACTAGGAAATTCTCCTTTCTCTAGGAGAAGGGATATTTACCTCATTTAGTTTTTCAGTCTGCCACTTTGTGGCTGCTTCCCTGAAAAACTCAGACCTTTCATACCTTAGTAGATACTATTGTCCCCTGCCTTGATTTCCTTTACTGGATGTGGGTATCTATCATCCAGTTGTCCTTAGCTAATGGAAACCATCTCTTTTGGAGATGCTTGGGAGTTTATCCCTTAATCTCCAAATCCCACCCACTCTAGATCTGAGGTTGCCATGGCTAATGACTGAATGATGTTGGGATTTTAAAGCCTAACCCCTTGCCTCCAGGTGAGACCATGCTGTGGTGTAATTCACACTCTAGAGCTCCTCACAGGATCGGGCTCAAGCTATATTCCAGCTGAGACCCCATTGCTGCTAAGGTCTTACCCTTCTCTATCCCACTATCCTCACTCCTTTATGGGTTACTCCTGACAGCATTCTCTCCATAAATCACTTGCAAAAGAACTCCTAAGTGAAGATTCACAGCTGCAGAACTTATGCATATAATTCAGAAGGCTGAGGACCATAGGGGATGAGATTTAGCTGGGGACTGACCACCAATTGACAATATTGGGATCCACAATAAATAATTTGATTTAGAAAGACTCGTATTTCATTCCCTTTTCAGGTTTCCCAAATATCTCTTCAATATGTGAAAATAAAAAAAGAAAGGTTTCTTATAGTATATTTTCTTATTCAAGGAATTAGAGAATTGTTTTTGTTTGTTTGTTTCTTTTTTTTTTTCACAGCTATATCCTTAGTATTTGTAATAGGGAGTGTTCCAATACCTCTTGAATGTAGTTGGACAAATATTCAAAATATATCTAATTGGTGGAATTTTCCATTTCTGAGTGCACTTGGGATATAATAAAGATATAAAAAATGGCAGGCTTAAGGGACGGAATAGAAGATTAACCTACTTTTGGGTTTATTAACTTTGCTTCTCTAATCTTTTCACTGAAGTGGAACAAGTCTTATTAAATACTAATTATCTTCCCATTCTTTTGCATTCTGATTGTTTTGTTCTTTTAGAGAGTATGCTTCTTATGGAGAAGTTAGCTGTTTTCAGAATTGTGCATTCAAATATTCATCATATCTGGGCTCTAAGCTACAATTTCTGTGGACTGCACTTTACTCAATTCTAAATGCCATTTTAGAAGCTAGTTTTGACATTTATTCAAACCATCTGAGGTCTCTAGTCCTTGGGGAGGAATGTGTGTGGAGGTGAATGACTAATATGGATTTCACTTGCCTTTGAATGGTTTATGGAACAAGGCGTAATATCAGGATCTTTGGGAATTTTGATGGTATTAAATCTGGCACCATCTCTGCTGCTATCTTTCTTTATCAAGGATGAAGTGTACACATTTCTTAATGGATACAGAACAGAAAGACAAAGAATTTGGAGAAATTTGGCCAGTGTTTTAGCCCAGAATATGTTTATTTTAATTTCTTTCCACAGCCTCAGTTACAACCCTTGGTTGTTAGGTCAGTGAAGAGCTGGAATTCATCTGAAATGCGAAATTTAAGAGGGTGCCCAAAAGCTCAGTAATCAAGATCAATAATATTTTAATGCAATTTTTTATTGTCATAAAAACATAAAATTTACCATCTTAATCATTGTAATAGAACAGTTTAGTAGTGTTAAATATATTCGTGTTGTTGTGAAACTGATCTCCAGAAGTTTTTCACCTTAAAATCTGAAACTCTATACCCATTAAAGAACAACTCCCCTTTCCCTCCTCTTCACAGTCCCTGGTAACCAAAATTCTACTTTCTGTTCCTATGAATTTGGCACTTTTAGATAACTCACAAAAGTGGAATCATATAGTGTTTGTGTTTTTGTGACTGGCTTATTTCACTATTACAATGTCCTCAAGGTTCATCCATGTGTGGCATGTGACAGGATTTTATACACACACAAACACACACAATCTCTCTCTCTCTCTCTCTCTCTCTCTCTATATATATATATATATACACATATATATATGATATTTTGAAGCATTTTAATGGCAATCACTGGCATCAAAACTGTGATTCTAAGCTACTGGGCTATGAAAGAACTGAGAGCAGACTAGATTTTGCCCACTAGCAGTAGTTGGCCAACCTTTGCCCTAGAGGATATCAAACGGACAAGGTTTCTTTCGGGGCATATTCTTATGTGTACATGCGGTAATGTCCAATTTTCTGAAGGCTATCTGTCTCTCGTTTCTTTCTCTCCCTCTCAAGCAAATTGATCAGTATACAAATACAATTGGTACTTTTAATAAGAATAAAACTTAAGCATCCCTAATTTATTTTTTTTTTAATATTGGTGACTTGATTTCTTATGACCAACTCCTCTGTGTAACCTAAGAAGAGTGCCAGGAGCCAGTGGGTGAGCCCAGTGTGACTCCCTGACTCTGTGGGCGGCACCAGTCAGGGTGGGAGCTGCTCCTCGACTTGAAATCTGCCACAGCATCGTCCCCTGCCCTGTGTTCCAGCATCCACAGACGCAGTTACCCCAGAGCTTGCACAAAGCTCCAGGGCTAGTAGGGGTTGTCCACAGTGTCTCCCTCTTTCTTTTCTTCTCTCCGATTTCTCTTCATTTCTACCTCCTCCTCTGCTGGAGCAAAGGGAGAACTGAGTGTCTTTTATCATGGAAGAGGGAAAAGAAATCTATGGTTCTAACGACTTGATAAAGACCCTATGATTGGAATAAATATGTGTAGAAACAAGACTCCCAGGAGTGACTCCAGATATCTTGAATACTTTTAACTTGGCCAATGAGGGCACACTTATAATAGCCATTATGCAATTAGACATTAGTTTCAGCAATAAAAATCATTTTTGACATTTAGTATGCTGGTGAGAAGTATTTCTGTTGATCCAAGGAATAAGGGTCTGGCTTAAAGTAGCCATGTCTGGAGTAGAGCTCTCTGTGAGACGTGGTGGTTGGGAATCCCTTGACTGGGCAGTCTTGATTAACACATGGCTGTTGCCTTCAATCAGGCAACACACATACCAATATATGATATTTTGAAGCATTTTAATGGCAATCACTAGCATCATAACTGTGATTTGTTTTTTAGGCATCTTGACGAAAGTGATTTTAGGCCTGGTTATGTCTGTAATATGAGATGCCTTGCAAATGTGAGACAAGACACAGAGACCCACACATGTGTGACAGTAAGGCCCTCGCTGACTTGTCACTCACCTCTGTCTCCAAACTCAGCTTCCCACTGCCCACTGGACTCTGCAATCACCTTTACCATCTCTGTGTCTAGCACATCCCTATCTTACCCTGCAGGAACTTTGTGTTTGATCTTTTCTTTGTCTTGACCATGTTCTTCTCTCAGATAATCAAACACCATGTTCCATCCACCCTTCATGTCTCTGCTTAGTTGTCATCTTTGCAGAAAGACACCCCCATCCACAGTCACTCTCTCCCAAGTGGCTAAGCTTTATGTTCTTCACAGCTCTGTGGCTTGTGCCTTTGGTGACTTAATACTTTTCTATCTCTCCTCACCAGCATCAAGCACATGAGAGCAGAAATCCTGTGCCCCCACTGCCTGATATGGTACCAGACACAGAGCTGACACTCAGGGAAGGTTTGTTCAATAAGCAAAGGAAGACATGTAGGGAGGAGAGGAGAGACACACAGTGGGTACAAATGGGCTTCCCTCGACATCCGCGTCACCTGGGATATCACGAAGGAAGGCATGTAGCTTTGGATTAAATTGTAGAGAACAGAAGAAACTCCTAAAAATGAATGGAGCTTGATGTGCTAGGTTCTAAAATTGTTTTATTGGCATATATCTTTTGGAAATCTTGCCTAACTGGCAATTGATTTTCCTAATAATGATGATTAAGTAACACACAATGTAAAAATGCCCTTTGAATCATCAAAGAAAATTAGATTCTGTTTAACACAGAACTCATGTTAGATGCATTTCCTAATTATTTGGAAACCTGTGAGTCTCTATTAATCAGGCAATGTGATTAACTAAGGGAGCTTTTCCCCTGGCCTAGCACAGTAATACTGGGTTTACTGTAATGTGATCGCTCAAAGCCAGAGAGCCTGTAAAAATGTCCAGGAGGAAGCAGGAGACAAATATATTTTAACTATTTGTAGATTGATATAAAAGCCAATTACATGGAAAATTGATACAAAAAAATACCAGTCAGACTGGTCTTCAGTGGTTCATAGCACTTATAATATCCAGTTCAAGGGTATGGAATTGTTGATAATGAAGACTCAGTGATCTGCTATCACGCATCACCTCTACCTGGGTTTTAATCTTTCCTCTGGTGAATTAACAGGGAAGATTCTTCAGAAGATCCTCACCAGGGAAGAATGGGGTGTAGAGGAAGAGAACAACATATTGACATTGCTCCAGTCTGTCCAGAAATAACCAAATGGAACATCTAGCTCAGGGGTAGTGGGCCTATCAATATCTTTTTTAGTTCAAAGTCCTAAAAATTAGAATATGAAAGATGTATTGTGAGAGATGTACACAAACAGCAGGTATCTGAGTTCAAATGGCCATTGCAATTTTGCTCACTATTTTCTGTTGTCCTACAACTACAGCATTTGCCTAATCAGTCTTTTAAATGATACCAAGTGGTGTATTACTGTATGAAGAAAGAATCTGTAAAGTCTACATATTACTATGACAGTTTTCTTTTATAGGTGGGGTACAGAGAACACCTGAGAGGTAACAATGAGTGTTATAACACACTTAGGGTGAAGGACATTAACCACAAGGAAGAAGACATTAGCAAAACAAGCCACTTTTAATTAGAACAGTAGTGAGAACTTCCTCTCTGAAAGTCCAGAGTGGAAAAAGGAAAATAAAGGGGCAGGGAAGCAAACAGAACAGTCTACCTACCTTATGATAGAAGCATAAAACCCATTAAAAAAAAGAAAGTTCATTCTTGGTTTCTGTCTGGCCAGTAAAGAGCTTGGAAGTCATCACTCCATCCTAACAATAAGTAAAAAGCTGAAAACTGAAAATCAACAACTCATCTTAGATCTATCATAGAATTGAGGTCACAGGGCAAACTGCTGCCCTAAAAATTGGAGAGACAGACTTGACAGACAGAGAAAATCACAATTTGCCAGAGCAGAAATCCACAAACAGAAACCTCTTCCGTGGGAACCAGTATCAGGATAGAAAAAACAAAACTGTAATTGATGAATTGCTGGAGGTTCAGTGTGGATAGGTCTGAGAGATAGAAAGTCCAAGAGAACCCAATCTTAGGGGGCCCCTGCGCTTTGGTGAATTTTATCTCCAGCAGCTCTACCAGGTACTCAGAGCAAAAATTGGAGAAATCTCCCTCATGCTTCCCTGCATGTGGCCATTTTGAAATATACCAGGACGTTCTGTTCTTAACAAGTCGTACGTTTACAAGAAACTATTTTACCAGAGCCCCCCATTTGATGAAAGTAGCCTGGAGAGCACATTTTTAAGCCAGTGATTTTCAGGGTTAATTTTTTTTTTCAACATAATTTAACATGACCCTGGCTAATACATGAGCCAATTCTGGTTGTTTTGGAAGTAACAATCTGGAGTTTTGTTTTTGGCAAAACCATAAAGCTAAATAAAGACACGCTCCTGGGAAAGGGTGGCGTGATCAGTGAGCCTGTTTCCCATAAACAAAAGGAAGCAGCAGCACTCTTGTATTTGACAACCATGAGACTCTACTCTAGTGATGTCCCATAGATATCTGGACAATGGTGGAAATGTTCTGTATCTGCAGTGTCCAAAATGGTAGCTATGGACCACGTATGGCTATTGAGCACTTGGTGTGTGGCTAGTGCAACTAAGAACTGAAATTTTAAGTAATCTTAATCTAGCCATGTGTGGATCATGTCCACCACACTGAACAGCACAGTTGTGGCCCATACTCTATTTGTATATGTATTCTGGACTTAGAGTGGCGAAACAAAGAACACCTGGATCTTAAGGAGGATGTTTAACCAGTTGTTCCATCCTTTAAAGAAATCATAATTTAAAATTAAATATTTATCACGTGATTCTTTTATGAGTGTGGCCTATTTCTTAAATTTCTTTAGACTGTAGGGTGAGGGTATAAGTTTAGTAGTTTTAGGCTTCAAAATAAAATTTATTAAAAAATATTAAAAGTCATGATTATTAAATATATATTCTATTATATTGAGACATTATCACCTATACAAAGAGGAGGCATACTTGGCATTGTGATCCCAGGAAGCACATGAAGAAGGAAGAAAGCCATTGAAGGGTACATTAATGAATGAGCCATTTCTGTGGATACTGGGGTTCAATCCTGCTGAGACCTTCAGAGAAATTGTATAAAGTGTACTTTATAATTGCTCTCCCAAGAGATGAGGAAGCAGGGGTATTTATCTACCTACTCTCATCCCTGGTTAGTAGAGGGTTGACCCTGTGGAGGGACATTAATATCCTAGCACTTCCAACTCCTTTAACCAGAGCTGCTCCTTTGCAGATATATATATATATATATATATATATATATATATATTCTGAGAGAGATGTAGACATGGAGGCTTGAGTAGGAAGCTGCTTGTATGGTCAGACACTGTCTGCCAGAGCTTCAGATGACCTCCAGAATAGGCTAAGGGTATATCAACAGTGTATCTACAGAATCTGCTGAAATGTTCAAAAATAACATAAAATTCATTCTCGATTCCATTGTAGGGTCTGGGTTTTATTTTGTTTGAATACCTAACCAGAATATGAGCAAAATATGAAATAGAAAGCTCTGTTTCCCTCATCATTGTTTGAGTCTCAGTGTCCAATTGACTTCTTAGTTACTCCTTCTCCTTTCAGCAGGAGCTCAATGTCTTCACACTGCTCTGGAACTTCCTCACTCCTCTCAACCCACATCACCTGCAGGACATGGAGCCTCACTTATATGTATCTGCCCTTACTAAATGGTCCGTGCTCCAGACTAACTTGCTACATCAAAATGCCGATTTTCTGGATCTCATTATTATAGGATTCTGATCTTAGTTGTGAGAAGAGCCACACTTTCACTGAAAGCAACCCTACCCAGTTATATGCCTCAAGAAGATAAACTCTAATTAAGAAAACCCAGCCATAGAAAGATCTATAAATGGTGAAATTTTATCCACTGAAACAGGTCAATGGAAATGCTAGTTGGGTCCTAGAATAGGCATTGTCTCTTTGCTATCCGGTATCCATCCCCCTTCCTTTCCCTGTTCTTTCATGTTAATAGAATCAAGATTTCTTAAGCTAGAAACAGACATACCAGGATCTCAGGGGAGACAAGCCCCTGCCCCAGCTTTCAGACACAAATCATAATTGCTGCACTTGCCCAACATGCAGCCTCTTGCCTCTTGTGGCTCCAGAGTACTTGAAATGTGATGAGGTCCCATTGAGATGTGCTGCAAGTGTAGATATAAAATATAGTGAAAATTATTTTTCATATTGATTACATAGTAAAATAATAATACTTTGGATATGCTATATTATATAAAATATATACTAATAATAATTACACATCTTTCTTTTAACTTTTTAAATATGGCTACTAAATAATTTAAAATTTACATATGTGGCTTTCATGATATTTCTGATGAACAGTGTTGGTATAAACAAATCATGGTGATCTCATTTCCATGGCTAGTATCAGTTTTGGGGTGGCAATATGACCCAGTTTTCTCAATGAGATTTAAGAGTAAATATGTTATGTGTAGTTTCTGGGAAACCATTTGCTTTCCTGATAAAAATGAACAGTCTTGGATCGCATGATTTTGCTCTTTTACTCTCTTCTGTTCCTGTTGTCTGAGACACAAATGAGATGCCTGGTAGTGTAGCAGCCACATTGTGACTATGAGGCAATAATAAGCCACTGAGTTTAAGGAATAAGGGTGAAAGTATGAAAGACATCGTGTTTTGAATGATATTGTAGAGCACCAGCATTGGACTGTATTTCCCTTGGCTTATTGATAAGGTTCTATTTGTTAAAGCTCTCCATTCAAGGTTTTGGTTACATGCAGATAAATGGCAGATAACGAGCAGAGAGCCAGTCCAACATTCTCTAGCTACATTCATCATCTTCAGTGCCAAACCTGCCCTGGAATGTGAATTTAAAGAAGGCATTTTGAAGGAATTTTAATCATTCTTACAAAAGGTCTTCATCCACCACTAGTGAGGTGGTTTATCAATTACCTCCACTCAAGTTCAGTATTCCTTCACCTATCTATGAAAAACTGATTCTACATTTGCATTTACGCAGTGTGTAAAATAATGGCAGAGTTAGGCTAGTCCTGAAAGTGCATAGTTGACATTGTTGCTATTCTGTCCAGATCCACTTGGCAGAGGTAGGGCCCCCATGCCCGCTGCTGCAAGCAGAAGTTGTTAACAGCTTACAGCTGCCTCCGTCTCCAGAGAATTTCCCTTATCTTATGAGAGTCACCTCATCCAGAAATACCTGGGAGATTCTATGCCCTCCTCCTGAGGGCAGCCCATGGTTAATGCCTGACTTGTAAGGGGAACAAAAAGGGACAGCTCTCTTGCTTCAAGGTGGACCAATTCCGTGGTTCTATGCATGCTCCAGAGCTCCCTGAGGAAACCCGGCTAGATTCCAGCGAAGGCCACATCACTACTTATCTCTTTCCCCTGTCCTGACATGCTTCCCTCATTTCTATTTTCCAGAGAACTCTCCCCCAACAAGCCACTTGGACAAGAACCCCTCCCTCAGGCTCTGCTTCTAGGGAACCTGACTTAAGACATATTTTACAGGAAATTGACACTCTCAGTTCTAGTCTCTAGGTTTCTATGGAGAAAATGTATAAGTACAATCGATGACATCGTATCAATGTTTTTAACAGCATCTCTGGATAGTTGCCAATTCTTTAAATGAGTTGGTGAAACTGAGATATTTTCTACTAGAGAATTCATAAAGCTAATCTTTACAGAAGGAAGAAGGCAATCTCATGGTGTGAAAGTAAGATTGTATGCCAAATTCCACATAATCTTGTGTTGCTCCGAATCTCCATTTCAGTTAAACATTTAAACCACCTATAAGTAGGATGCTCAAACTAAGCAAAATATCTTTGCATTAAGCCTGCTTTCACTGCTACCCCAATGAATAGGATGGAGGAAACGTAGATGAAAAAGTGGTTTGGGATTGATGTAAAATTGATTTCGGGCTCGACAGGGGCATGAACTAGCAGGGAAAGTTCTTTGTAATTTCAGCCAGGTGCCCAGAGGAAATTAATATGTAGATATGGAAAGTATAACTTGACTTCTAATACCGAGTCAGGCACAGAATTCTGGTGGCAGAGTGACTGGATAAGAGATTCTAATTAGGGAATTGGAAGAAAAGAAAATGAACATGTTCCCCGAAGCATCTGACTGAAGGGTAAAGTTTTCACTCATTTGTGTTGGGTATTGTAGTCAAAACTGGTTTTGTTCCCTTAGTCAGGGGAGAACTATGGATAGAGGCTGAATTTAAATCTATTTTGTGTGGCATCACCCATGTTCTCTTTTCTTTACATTGTCTGATTTCATGCAGATGTTTAAAACATGCTGAGAAAATTGGTTACAGGTTTTAAGTTCTTTGGAAAACTAGAGTAGAGAGGCTCTACTCTTTGGGTCATTGACATTATCAATCTTCTTGTGTGGGTCAGGTGAATCCGTATGTTATCTTGTAACTATGAAGGATGTATCGTCCAGGGTATTTCACTAATGTATTTTCACACTGGCACCTCCTGGCCATTTTTATTCATTCAGCAAATACTTTAAAGCTCCTACTATACTCAAGGCTCAGTGCTAGACTTTGGTGAGATCTTAGGTCTTGGCAAGGGAACAAAATGTACAAATAGAACTCCAGATCCAGATGGAAATATGTGTTAAGAGACAAGCATACTGGGCATGGTGGCACACGCCTGTAGTCCCATCTATTTGGGAGGGAGGTTGAGGTGAGAGGATCGCTAAAGCTTAGGAGCTGGAGATTACAGTGAGCTATGATCCTGCCACTACACTCCAGCCTGGGAGACACAGCAAGACCCCATCTCAAAGTAGGAGGGGTGGGGGGGGGAAAGGCAAGCATATGAAATGCTTTGATGATTAAGAAAAGAAAAGATTATCTTTAGCTATAGTGATCTCTGTAGGGAAAGGTAGCTGATGCCTGAAATCATTATTATGGACATCATGGTGGATATTATTAAGTAATTCTACATGTTGAGAGGTAAACAGCACTATGATTTCATGAGTTAATCCCTTTATATACTAAAATCACTGCTCTAATTATGTTAAGCACTAGAAACTTTTCACAAAGTCTTTGAAAATCCAAGAGGTATTTTCCAGAAAACTTTGGAGCATTTCAAAAAACGACTCACCAAATGGAAAGATCTCTTCAAAAATCTCAAAAGACAGAGTCCCAGGGAAGAATAATTCCCATGAGATTTATTTATTAAAAGAATGGTTTTTCCAGCATGACTTCAAAGTGAAGAATTTCACTTTCAAAAGTCAAGGATTTCAGGGTCAGGAGTTTTTAAAAATTATTAAAAACAAAAAGGGAGAAAGAAAAAATTATGTAGTCATATCTCATCTCTGGATCTCTGAAATATTGAAAAGTGAGAGGAAGGGAGAGAGAAAAGGAAGGAAGAGGGGAAGGGGGAAGCGAGTGAGCTCAGATTTATTAATAAGTTTAGAGAAGACTTTATGTTCTTATGCTGTTGACCATATTTTCAAATATAAAAAAAATAAACTCACTAGCTTGAGGATGAAAGCAAGGTAGGTACTGAACAGAATAAAACATATGATGGATACCAGAATATTTATATTTACTTTCTGTTTTTGAGATTTGTAATGGATTTCAGGAAATTGTGTCTTGGTTATGTGTGTAGATGAGCTTTATTTTTTTTAAAAAAAGAGTAAAAAATAGTCGTAGTACTCTATGCTGATATATCATTTATTTATTCATCAACTATTAATTGGCTATTGCCCATGTTCCAGGCACTGTGCACATCAGAGACACAGAGATAAATAAAATTTAATGCTCACAATTTTGTGATCTGGTTAAGGTTACAGAGAAACAAATATGTTTCTCCAATATTCTCTAGCATATGATATGTTTCAAATACTCTACTAAACACCTTACATTGCATTTATGAAGACAGTGGGATCCAATTGTCCTAATAGATGATTAAATAGGAGCTCACAGAAGTTATATAACTTCCCCAAGATCCCCTCTGCTGAGGTTAGGCTTCTAACCATCATACTATTTGTGTATTATTTAAGAGCTATGCTAGAGTCTATTATAATATTATTTTACAAGAGAAACGAGAAACCCTGCCCACCTAGAGTTAGAGGTTAGGGGGAAGGAAGAGAATTTGTTAAGCCTCCCCAGCATTGGGAATATTTTAGAAGAATATTAAAGAATGGTGCATGGGTCACTGAGAAGAATCTATGCAGCAGCATAGCAACAGGTGCAAATAGCAGTTACTCAGAATGGAACACTGAATGACCCAGGAAGAGAGACAGAGAGAAATCTGGAAAAGCAAGTGAGACTGTAGTGGGCCTGGCATGTCTTGTGTAGATGTTTGAAAAGACATTGAAATTATTAGGGGAGGTGGCATCTTTGGACAAGTCCCACAGAAGCAGACCCTGAGACAAGGATTCAGGTGCAAATGATTTATTAAGGAGGCACTCCCAGGAGAAACTGGGTGGGGAAAGAGGCCAAACAAAGAAGCACTTTCAGGTGAAGTCTCAGTCTCAGCCTGATGCCAAATGGGAGCTCTGGAGCATTAATTACATCTCAGAGAAAGTTTTGCATAAAGGCAAATAACCTGTGACTCCTACACTCACACTGTCAGTTATTGGTTGTGAGATGTCCCAAAGAGATATAAACTCCCAGAGACTTTCAGTTCTCTGTGAATATGGGTGAAGCAACTCCAGAAGCCCAGTGGTGGACCTCTGAAAAAGGGTGCAGAACCCAATCATTTATCAGCAAAGCAGCCAAAAGCTGCAGGGTGGTGCATAGCACATCAATGTCTGCTATGGTTGGTAATACCATAATTATTATTAGAATAGATGAACCATTCGACGACATTGAAACTCTTGAATTGAAAGACAGTACAATCTCCCCAGAAAAGTAGTCTATTAAATAATGGTAGCAACACAGGCAGAGATGAAATTCTATTTTGCGTAGAATTATAGGTGATCAGGACAGAAATAAGAAGCTTAGAAATTATCCAACCTGATGACTTTTGCAGATGAAGAAACCACAAGCAAGAAAATCCCTACATCCAAGTAATCAGCAGAGCCAAACCAGATTTCTTTTCTCCTGACTCCAAATAGAGTCTCTTTTAATTCCATCACTTTTCATCCCACACATACAACTTTGCAGAGACATTCTATTCAAACCCTAAGTTGGAAAAAGACAAAATATTTCTTAATTATTGAAATTTTCATTTATTAATCATTACTTGTTGTCCCTTTGCTGTCAGCTTAAGTACATTTTGTTTCCTAACCTCTCTTGCAGTTGGGTGTGGCCATGTGGTTGGATCATGGGGTGTAAGTAGGGGTGACACCACTAAAAAAACCCCTTCTAGACCTCCTATAAAAGCACCCAGTGGCCATCTGTGTTCTCATGTTCCATAGGATAGCCATAATAGGGAGAATTCAAAGGACATAGAGGAAGGTAGGTCAACAAAATGGAAGGATCCTGGATCCCTGGATAACTGTGTAGAGTAACTCTTTCTTCCCCAGCTCAACTCATCATCCCACACTGAACTATAACATGAGCAAAAAATAATAAGCACTTAATGTTGGTCAATAACTTAAATTCGGGGGTTATTTGCTACAGCAGTTAGCCTGCCCTAATACATAAAATTAGTGAGATTGTTCAAACCTCATCAAGTACTTTTGTACTGACTGGTATGTTGCATGCTTGGCTGGTCTTGATGGGGCTGCGTCAGGCATCTTCTCTCAGCTAAAGGATTAGCTGAGGACTGGCTGATCTTGCATGACCTCAGGTGGGGCATATTTTCTCTGATCTTTGTTTCTCTAATTATCCGTCATGCTATGCCAACCTGGGACTCTTCTTATATCGGCAGCAGGAGACATAAGAGAAAAAGCTGAAATGGACAAGCACTTTTACAGTCTCTGCTTGCATCAAATTTGCTGCTGGTCACATGATCAAGCCCCGCGTCAGTATGGGAGAGTGCACCAAAGGGTATGGATAGAGGGAAGTGTGGGAAACTTAGAATACTAACGCCAGTGATACCCGTCATTGGTATATATATTTGAAGGTGTGAACAAATGGCTCTGAAATTAGAACTGCCCAGATTCAGTTCCCAGCTCTGAAATTTCCTAGCTGAGTGATCTTGGGCATGGTATTTAAACTTTCTGTGCTTCAGTTTTCTCATATGAAAAATGGGGATAAAAATATCACTTACATCACAGGATTATTTGATGATTTAACATGTTAATATATGTAAAGTGTTTACACTAGTGCTTGACACAAGTTAAGTTCTCTCCATATAAATATGAGTGGTTATTACCAGGTAAATTTTAGAGATTTGGTGAGTGTGTGCATTTCTATATGTACATGCAAGGAGGAAGTGAGAGGTGAGATGATGAGGTGTCCTAGAAAGAGACTTTCCCAAATGCATCAGTTTGCCTTAAGCTGTTCCTGATTACAAATCCAGTTCCTTCATTAGCTGGTGACATCTTTGTAGGCTATTAAAGTGAAAATGGCCCTGGACAGAGTTGAGCAGGCCAGAAAGACTTTATTCAAAGCTATTGTAATAGGGGACAGAGGCCAGAAGTAAGTCTGAACTCAATTCTACTTAAACAAAAGATCAGGAAGTTTCTGGAAGCTGGGATGAAGGAGATATCAGAGGGCATCTGTGTTTGCTAATTGGCCTCATCCAAAGGAAAAGTAAGCTCTTCCCCCAAAGTCAGCCAATCCTCTCGCATCATCATGATAGAAGGTATCTTTACAACTTGGAACTTAGACTTCTATCCTCCCAGAGAAACTAGGGAATGGGGTCTATCTTCCAAGATGATCACATTTCAAAGAGATGCTTCCCTGACCCTTGGAAGTAAAATTTCTGGGTTGGAAAACTGGCAAGAAGCTTTTTAAAAAAATTACATCTATAAGGGACAATGAAAGGATTTACAACTATGAGTTTTACAAAGTAAATGCTCTAAGAAAAGACATATCTGGGATCTAGAGTCAGAATAAAACCTGTCTCAAGTTCAGTCAAAATGTGTGGAATATTAAGGCCTTCTTGGTCAAGACCATCCTTTAGAGTTTTTATATGATTTACCACTTCCACCTTAAACACAGGAATTAAAAACACAAGATTCAGTACTTGGCCAGCCAGTAACTTTTTATTTAACAATATTTCTGGTGGGATTTTAAGCCTGTAGTGAGTTACTGCTGTAGACACTAAATGGGGCCCTGGTGAATATTCAAAATGCCTACTTCATAGCCACAGATACTCTAAACAAAAAGTTTTACATGAATCAAGAGAAGAACATTTAAAATTTTTGGAGCCAATGGCATTAATCAAAACAATGAGCCAAAGGAAAGAAGAAGCATTTTAAGTTTCTATAACATACTTTTATGTTTAGTTTATAATGCATCTATACATTCCTTTCTCAGAATAACATGTTTCGTGGAGCATATTTTTATTTGGATCTGGAGGTGCAGATGGTGGAGGGAAGTGTGAGTCCCTTGGGGTGCTGAGAAAATGTGAGAGGGTTGGGTCTGGAATAGAAAGTGAGAAAGAAAGACTGATTTAGAGGGTAGAGGAAAAAAGAAGATTAAAAAATAATGTTTATGAGGAGGTCTAAAGGGTGAAAGAAAGATTCCTTAAAGAGTAGAGTGGACATTATTTTATGTATATTTAGATTTCCATGGGGTGGTTCCAGTGGGGATGGGCAAGTACAAGACCTGAATCCCCTGGGAGGGTTGGGTGTACTACCTAAGATACACTAAGCAGTGGTTTTTAAATGATGTAGACAAAGCTGAGTAGGACTTGGTAGGGTGGCCAACTGTCCTGGTTTGCTCATAACTAAAGGTTTCCAAGGAAGAGAGGTTTTCAGCGCTAAAACCAGGAGAGTCCCAGAAAAACCAGGACAGTTGATCACCTTAAAACTTTAGATGAAGGTTTCTGTAATTCACAGTCAAAATTATTCTGATGTCTAAGGTAGAAAACTACTGTGGTCCAATTGGTCAGGTTTCAAATGAAAATCACCCCTTGAGAAATTTGGTAGAGATTATTGCTTTAACACCTCACCCTCAAACCAATTTAGTTAAGACAAGGATATGAGTTAGAACTCTAAATGAGGGATACACATTTTACAAAATGGCATATTTAATATTCTCTAGTAAAAATAAAGTTTCATGGAAATTCTCCCATTTAGAAAAGGCCACATTGCACATTCATTATGCCATATCTTCATCTATTTCCCTAAATTGTGAAGGTACACATAAAAAGCTGTTAGGAAGGTATTACGGAGAACTGTACAGAAACAGGGGAAAGGGTCTAATTGAATATACATTAGTTGCTACTGTGTTGTTTACCACCCACTTCTGTATTCAGATAGTGCCACTTCTCTAAAGCCTAAGCCTTGGTTTGGGTTCTCCACAGTGCAAAGCCTGAGAGAAGAATATCAGTGAAGGTAGTTTATTGGAGGTGAGCCCAGGAATCACAAGCCGGGGAGCGTGGGAAGTGAGATGGGAAAGAGAGAAAAGTCCATAAGGTGTGTTAATGAGCTGGTTACTGCTGTAAAAAATTGAGGCTCAACCTCACTGAGAATCTGAAGAATTGTGTAGAAATTGCCCCAGACTTGCCTCCCAGGAGCATGGAGATGCTGCAATATTTATCCACGGGCTCCCGCCTCACCAAGCTTGAGAGCTGTCCCCAAGGGAGTTATTGCCCTGTTCTTTGGGATTTTTTTGCACTTTGACAATGTTTCCAAGCTGAGATGCTGTTCTTCACTGTCCCACTCCTCCCCTCAGTTGTGCACAATCAGGTATGCTGAGGCAACGGAGTACAATGCTCCAAGAAGTGTCTGCAGCAGCATCCTAATATTTCTGCATGTAAATATTAATATTTCCCTTATGCAGTCACGCTAATGGAACCTAACATAAGCTGACAAAGACCCTTAGAGCTGGTGTAGGATCGATAGCCTTATTTACTGATGATTGATAGAGGCTGAGAGAAGTTAAGGAGTGACTTAAAACCACACACTGATTCTTGGTAGAGCAGGAGTAGAAACCAAACTTCCTTGCCTCTATGCCAGGGCATATTTGTCCACATCACACGCATGATTATAGCCAAACAGCCTGGTATGTGGCACTGCTGCAAATATGATTTTGATATTAATGTAAGAATAAAGGAAAATTTCTCTCCTCTCATGCTTTAAAAATTATTCTTACAGAAGCATTTCATTGTAGGAAAAAAAAGGACCATGTTATTTAGAAATAGAAATCATGAATTTGAATACTGGACATGGTACCTACTGACTGAGAAACACTGGACACAAAAAAAGTGCTTAAACTCAGTTTCATCTGTGCAATGAGTATAGCATATTTCACCTTGAAGTATTCTGAAGATCAAGTAAAATCAATCAAACAGAACTGTGAGTCACAGCTACCAATGTTGTCAATATCATTAAAAGTATTGATAAAACATCCCCCAAGAGTGACTTCTTTGGAGTGTCTCATGAGCTTTGCATACCTGTTTTCCAGTGTCCCTCCATGCTGCAAATGACCATTGCGGATATGGTGAGATGTGCAATAAAGCTAAGGGGCGGCAATTAGAAATCCACAAAAATTGATTATCAATAAAAAAAATATTGATTGTTTTATTTATTGACTTAAATTTAGCACTTGAAAATCATGTTTGCAAATGAATGCAAACCAAGTCAGGGAAGGACAAAAATGGTTTGTCACAAAAAAAGGTGAAACAAAGAGTATCTCAAGTGACTGTCCATGTTTTTGTTTAGAGTGCTCAAAAGAGCCCAGTGGGTTTTGCTGGAGGTGTATTTGTGTGTGTTTGTGGTTGACTACACAGCAGACCACAGAGAATAAGGAAGCACTCTTGTGGCTTTGTTGAAGGGTATCTTCCCTGAAAACCCTGAGAGTGGCTTTGATGATCTCCTATCACATATGCTTGAAATGAAATGAGCACTGTTCTTGTTTTGGCCCATCTTTTTTCTTTATTCTTTCTGTTTCAAAAATGCTCTATTAAGTCATATGTAAAAAAAATTAAAAAACAACAACAACAAAAAAAACGGCTTTACCCCAGGGCAGACAGATTTCAATGAAGGAGGTTAAAAAAGAGCTGACTTAAACTCACTGTTATAACAAACTCAAGACCTTTTAGGTGATAATCCCTGAAGTCAAATTTCAAAATCTTTAGCTTTTATTAAGCAGCCTGTGAGCACCCCACTAAATAAAAGCCCCTTATCTGTATTCCCTATAAATATAGTTTACTGCAGTGGGTCTCCAACATTAGCATATGCACAATTCATGAACCACAGTTTGACAAAAACGCAGACTTTTGGGGAGATAGTTGTGGTGTGGGGCATGCATTCTGATTCACTCTTTTTTAAAAATTAATTTTTAAAATTTCAATAGGCCGGGCGCGGTGGCTCACGCCTGTAATCCTAGCTCTCTGGGAGGC
>VBSM01001118.1:21213035-21245130 GCA_008086735.1 Cheirogaleus medius | reverse complement strand
ACTCTAGCCCGGGCAACAGAGAGAGACTCTGTCTCAAAAAAAAAACAAAAAAAAATTTCAATAGATTTGGGGGATACAAGTGGTTTTTGTTGTTGTTGTTTTGTTTGTTTGTTTTCTTTGTTGTTGTTGTTACATGGATGAACTATATAGTGGTGAAGTCGAGGGTTTTACCTGTCACCTGAATTGTATACGTTGTACCCGATAGGTAATTTTTGCTTCCTAACCCCTCTTCCATTCTCCCCACTTCTGAGTCTCCGAAGTCCATTATACTACTCTGTGTGACTGACTTCTGAGTCTCCAAAGTCCATCATACCACTCTATATGACCACATATACCCAGCTTAGCTCCCACTTATAACTGAGAGCATGTGGTATTTGGTTTTTGTTCCTAAGATACTTCACTTAGGACAGTGGCTTCTAGTTCCATCCAAGTTGCTGTGAAGATATTATTTTATTCTTTATTATGGCTGAGTAGTATTCCATGGTATACATATACATCACATTTTCTTTATCCACTCATCAGCTGATGGACATTTAAGTTGATTCTATATCTTTGCAATTGTGAACTGTGCTGTACCCCTAAAGATTCTGTTGGAGATCAACCTTGAAATTTTCCTTCTTTTCTCATGGCAAGAATTTAACCCTAGTTGAATGTCCACATCTTTGGAATTTCCCATTTTTGGCTTGTCATTCCATCCCTTTATTGGTATAATTATTTAATCTACAAATAGACAACTTGAATAGACCATCTAGAGCTCTTGCCAAGAACTGAAATACCAGCAATGAAAAGGGACATGCCACTGGGTACATTCGCCATCATGGATGAATCTCCAAGGTATTTTCTGAGTGAAAGAAGTGAGATACACGAGAACTCATGCTGCATGACTTCGTTTAGAAGACATTCAAGAATAGGTAAAACTAACCAGTGGTGATAGCATGCAGTAGAGTGTTCACTTCTGGGTGAGGGTATATTGGGTAGAAGTTTAGGGAACCTTATGGGATATTAGAAACGATCTATATCCTGATCTGGATGATAATTTTGTGAGCTTTATACATAAAAAAGTATGGAACTGTATGTACACTTAAGATTTCCACCTTATACACTTTATTGTGTGTACGGTTTATTCCAATTTAATTACACACACGCGCACATGCACACACACACATGCTGAGGGACCCTAGATAGGTAAAGACTAAACAGCCATGACCTCTTCAGGCCTCTTTGAAGACCTTCTCTACTGAGTTAAATGTACATATATGCAGAGCGTATTCTGACTAATGCCTTTTCCTCACCCACACCACTCAGGCTGGCTGATACCTAAGATGATACTCTCATTTTAAAGCTTAAATCTTTTTCAAAGGGTGCCACATATCTGAAAAAAAAAGTCATTTACCATTAGCCTTTGGCATTTGTCATTGCCATTTGTCATTAGTCATTTGTCATTTGTGCACAAAGTAAGAGGAAGGGATTTTAGGAATAACCTAGCTTAGTTCTCAAATCCGTCTGTCAGAATCACCTGGGGAGTTTGTTAAGAATACAATGGGGAAAAGAATCTCTCTTCAATAAATGGTGCTGGGAAACTGGATAGCTACATGCAGAAGAATGAATCAGGATCCTTACCTCTCACCTCTCACAAAAATCCACTCGAGATGGATAACAGATTTAAACCTAAGGCATGAAACCTTAAGAATCCTAGAAGAAGAGGTTGGGAAAACCCTCTCAGACATTGGCCTAGGCAAAGAATTCTTGAAGAAGACCCCTAAAGCAATGACTGCAGCAACAGAAATAAACAAATGGGACCTGATCAAATTAAAAAGCTTCTGCACAGCCAAGGAAACTATCATTAGAGCAAATAGACAACCTACAGAAGGGGAGAAAATATTT
This sequence comes from Cheirogaleus medius, assembly GCA_008086735.1. Taxonomy (NCBI): domain Eukaryota; kingdom Metazoa; phylum Chordata; class Mammalia; order Primates; family Cheirogaleidae; genus Cheirogaleus; species Cheirogaleus medius. The sequence goes on along the minus strand of VBSM01001118.1, from coordinate 21,243,246 downwards.
GCTCTCCACATTTCCAATAAAGGTCTGATAACAAGAATCTATCTAAAGCTCAAAAGAATTAACAAGAAAAAATCAAACAACCCCATCAAGAAATAGGCAATGGAAATGAACAGAAACTTTTCTAAAGAAGACAGAATAATGGCCTGCAAACATATTAAAAAATGCTCAACATCGCTAATCACTAGAGAAATGTAAATCAAAACCACAATGAGATATCATCTAGTGAGATTGGCCTGTATCAAAAAATCCCAAAACAACAAATTCTGGCAAGGATGTGGAGAGACAGGAACACTCTTACACTGCTGGTGGGACTACAAATTAGTGCAACCTTTGTGGAAAAGAATTTGGAGATATCTCAAAGAGCTAAAAATAGAAATACCATTCGACCCAGCAATAGCATTGTTAGGCATCTACCCAAAAGAGCATAAGACATTCTATTATAAAGACATCTGGACTCGAATGTTTATGGCAGCACAATTCACTATTGCAAGGACATGGAAACAACCCAGTGTCTGTCAATTCATGAGTAGATTATTAAAATTTGGTATAATTTACAATGGAATATTACTCAATTCTAAGAAATGACAGCAAGCTAGCATCACTTATACTATCCTGGATTGAGCTTAAGCCCATTATCCAAAGTGAGGTGACACAAGATCAGAATAATGGGCTCCACATCTACTCGCCATCAAATTGGTACTGACTGATTAACACTATGGTGCTCAAAGGGTGGTGGTGTTCACCAGGGATTGGAGGGGTAGTCCCACATTTGAGGGATGTGGTGAACATTGAGGACCAATGATTTTATAAACTACAATAAAAAACCCTAGAAAGATGAAATAAAAAGACATATAAAACATAAGCTCATGTTTTTGATTTGAGTAAATAGACTTAAAATTGTATTTCAAAAATTGAATAAACATACCATAGAACAATTGCCAATAAATGTTTCTAAATGCCTGCACTCAAGTTTTATACTTCTCTTATCTCAGACTGGTAACAGTTTTCTGCTTAGCATTTTTTTGGGTTTTTTTTTTTTTCCTTTAAGAGCCCAGGCTGGAGTGCAGTGGCTATTCACAGGTGCAATCATAGCACTCTACAATCTCCAGCTCCTGGTTCAAGTGATCCTCCCCCCTCAGTCAGTCCAGTACCTGGGACTACAGGCATGTACCGCCATACCTTCAGTACCGGTCTTTGAACAGCACTTTAGTTCATTTTTTGGAGATTTCAGCCTTTTTTCAAGAATACCTTTCCCCATGACCTCCAGCTAACAGATTCAAGTTCTATTTTGTGGAACAATGAGGCATAAGGCTGACTCTCTTTTAAGTTATAACACTCCTATTACTTGAAGACAGTTGTTGTGTCTCCCAAACAGCCAACAAAACCTTACCAGTTTTTTCTACTTATTTTTCTAAAATGTAATTTTCTTGTACTCCCTTTATCCTGGGTCATCTCATCTGCACGGAGTCCAGTTCATCTATGTTCTCCTAACAGCATGAGAAGTTGAACACAGAACTCCAGATGTGAAAGTCGGCATGTTCCTTGCAGGAGCCCTCATCTCCTCCTCCTGCCAACCTTCACAGTTTGGAGGCCATTGCTGGCCTTGGGCCCATTCTGCCTTGTATATATCAGTCACCTTAAGAAGCCCAGGTCTCCCAAGTACTGCTTTGTTTGCCTCGTGACTCTGTACATCATCTTTTCTGACCCCGTGCTCATCTTTCCCATATTCATCTCTCAAAACGCTCTATACTCCCAGTCCCACCCCACCCCATCATAAGTAAAATCCCCTATAACCTCACCCTCTCTTGGGAACATTTTCTTCACTTCATATTCTCATGGAAACCTTAGCACTTTGCTTCCTTTACAAATCGACTGGTGGTTGTCTTTTTTCTCACAGTCTGTACCACCTCGTCTGAAGAGAGGGTCGCTGTCCTGTTTGCTTCTTTTTCATTGCTATCTCCAAATCATCTCCCTAATTAACTACAATCACATCAGAGTCCAAGTTGAGAGACAAAGTCTATAACCAACTATTATGATCACATTCTTGCCAACAAACTCAACATTTTGTTCCAAGACTTGCTCAACTAAGCCACAGCCTTTGCTGACTCCAACTTTAGGTCTGCCCTATCCTTGCTTATCTGTCGCTGAAAGCAGCTGGAGGAAAACACAGGGCTATGCTCATTTGTCTCATAGTCATTTATAATTTTCAACCTCAAGTGGGTCTTTCTGCTCCATGGTACTTATATTTTCCCCATCTATCCCTTCTTCAATCTCCTGGAAAACTATTTCATGTCCTTTCACCTCTGCTCTGACCTTCTACACTGCCCTCTTCATCCTCACTCTCAGGTGACAGTCTTGCTTTTCATTTCATTAAGAAAACAGAAATACTCTGAAGAATTCTCCCACAATCTCCCACTGCCATTTGTCCCCACCTTTCTGCATCTGTGCTCATATATTGGCTTCTCTCCTGTTAGCACTGCCTGCACTGCCCCTGCTCCTAGCTAAGGGCAATCCCTCCATTTCTCACTAGATCTCATTCCCTCCTCACTTTCTAAAGAGCATCAATCCAGTAATTGTTCTTCTCTCCCTCTCCTAATCTTTTTTCTTAACTGAAATTTTCCCAACAATATGAAAGCATGTTGTTATTTTTCCATTCCTAACACTACTTCTCTCTCTCTAGCCGTTGCCTCATTTCTTTCCTTCCCTTTATAGCAAATCTCCTTGAAAGGATTGTTAACTATACAGTCTTCTATTTTCCTCTTTCATTCTCTCTTGAACCCACCCCAATCAACTTTGCCTTCCTTACACCATGGAAACTGCTTCACTAAAGGTCACAAATGATTTCCACATTTACAGAGCTCACTGTAAATTTATTCTACTTCCTTATTTTACTTAAGCTTTTAGCAATAGATAATCACCTTCTCTCTTACTTGAAATATTTCCTCCACTTGGCTTTCTGAGTACAATATGGGTTGTCTAAGGTATTTAAAAATAAATATATTGAAAACTGAGCTCACATTGTTTGACCCAAAACTTGCTTATTTGCAATCTTCTTCTTCTCAGCAAATGCTCTGGCCAAAAAATCTTGGTATTATCCTTGGCTCCTCTGTTTCATATACCATATCTGATAATTAAGGAAATTCTATTGCTTTCCATTCGAGGTATATACAGAATTTGAGCACATCTCATCCCTTTTACTGTTACCAACTTGGTTCAAGTCACCATTATATTTCTTTTTTAAAACATTTTCTGATTACTTTATTATTTTTTCTTTTTTAAATTTCAGAATATTACAGTGGTACAAATGTTTTTGTTGTATGGATTGCTTTTATACTGCTTGAGTCAAAGTTATAAGTGTGCCAATTACCCAGATAGTGTACATTATACAAATTAGGTATGATTTCACCCATCCATCCTCTCCTGCCCCCTCCCACCTGCATGATTTCCACTGAGTTTTACTTTCATCTGTGCACATGAGTGCCGATCAGTTAGTTTCAATTTAATAGTGAGTTCTGATGTTTGTTTTTCCATTCTTGCAATGCTTCACTTAGAAAAATGGTCTCCAGTTCCATCCAGATTGTTGCAAAAGGTATTAATTAATTTTTTAAGACTGAGTAGTACTCCACAGTATACATATACCACATTTTATTAATCCATTCATGAATTGATGGGTACTTGGGTTGATTCTGCTTCTTTGTGATTATGAATTGTACTGCAATAAATATTCAAGTGAAAGTGTCTTTTTGATAAAATGACTTTTTTCCCTTTAGGTAATACCAACTAGTGGGATTGCTGAATCGAATGGTAGGTCTACTTTTATTTCTTTAAGGAATCTCCATACTATTTTCTATAGAGGTTCCACGAGTTTCTAGTCTCACCAACAGTGTATAAGTGTTCTTTTCTCTCCATATCCATGTCAGCATCTGTTGTTTTGGGACTTTTTTGATAGAAGCTATTCTCACTGGCATTAGGTGATATCTCACTATGGTTTTGATTTGCATTTCTCTGATGATTAGTGATGCTGAACATTTTTTCATATGTTTATTGGCCATTAGTCTATCTTTGTTTGAAAAGCTTCTGTTCATGTCTTTTGCTCACTTTTTAATGGGGTTTTTTGATGTTTTCTTGCTGATTTGCTTGAGTTCTTTGTAGATTCTGATTATTAGCACTTTATCAGATGTATAGCATGCGAATGTTTTCTCCCATTATGTAGGTTGTCTATTTGCTCTGTTGATTGGTTCCTTGGCTGTGCAGAAGCCGTTTAATTTAATCAAATCCTATTTATTTATTTTTGTTTTGCTGTAATTACCCTTGGGCCCACTGTCACTGCTTCTATTCAACATAGTGCTGGAAGTCCTAGCCAGAGCAATCGGGCAAAAGAAGGAAATTAAGGGTATCATGGTGAAAGAGAAGGTCGAACTATTGCTCTTTGCTGATGATCTGATCTGATATCTAGAAAATCCCAATGATTCTGCCAAGAGACTCCTAGAATTGATAAATAAATTCAGCAAGGTCTCACAAAAATCAATGTATACAAATCAGTAGCATTCCTGTACACCAACAACAGTCAAGGTGAGAATCAAATCAAAGACTCAATACCTTTCACAATAGCTACAAAGAAAATAAAATACCTAGGAATATATTTAACCAAGGAGGTGAAAGGTTTCTACAAAGAGAACTATGAATCACGGAGGAAAGAAATTACAAATGATATAAACAAATGGAAAAACATATCATGCTCATGGATTGGCAGAATCAACATTGTTAAAATGTTTATACTACCCAAAGTGATTTACAGATTCAATGCAATCCCTATCAAAATACTAACATTATTTTTTGCAGATATAGAAAAAATAATTCTATGCTTCATTTGAAACCAGGAAAGAGCCCAAATAGCCAAAGCAACCTGAAGCAAAAGGAACAATTCTGGAGACATCATTTTACCAGACTTCAAGCTATACTATAAGGCTATAGTAACCAAAACAGCATAGGACTGGCACAAAAATAGAGACGTAGACCAATGGAACAGAAAAGAGAACTCAGATATAAAACCACTCACATACTGCCATCTGATCTTTGACAAAGCAGACAATATACACTGGGGAAAAGAATCCCTATTCAATAATGGTGCTGGCAAAACTGAATAGCCACATGTAGAAGACTGAAACAGGATCTGCACCTCTCACCACTCACAAAAAAATTAATTCACAATGGATAACAGCCTTAAACCTATGAAATGAAACTATAAGAATTCTAGAAGAAAATGTTGGAAAACCTCTTATAGACATCAGCCTAGGCAAAGAATTTATGAAGTCACAATTATCTCTTACCTGAATGATTTAAAATGTCTCCTAACTAGTCTCCCTGTATCCCTTCTATACCCTGGTCACTCTTGCTGATCTGGTTAAATTCCCACTCAGATTATGTCAGTTCTCTCCTCAAGCTTTCTGATGGCTTCCCTCTTAGAGTGAAATCCAGTGCTCTGAGAGTGATCCACCAGGCCCTAGACAATCTGTCTTCAATGACCTCTCTGACTGCACCTTCTGCTCTCAGTCCTGTCCTCTGCTCCAGCCACACTGGGCTCCTCACTACCAGGCATCACTGCCTCAGGGTCTTTTTGCCTCCCAAATAGCCTCTCTCGCTGAGGATTTTCATACCCACCATATCTTAAATTGCAACCTTCCCATTCTCAACATTAATTTCACTTTCTTGAATTATTTTTCTTCTTATTGTATTTTTCTCTAGAATACTTTTTTTATTCATTATTTGTCCTTTGTACTAGAATGCAGGCTTTATGTGTGTTCGGTTCACTACTATATTTCCAGCACCTGGAAAAGTGCCTAGCACATAGGGGGAGCTCAATAAACATTTACCAGGTGAATGAATGGTTAAATGAATGCAGGCATGTTGGGCTTTTACTTCTCGTAATATGAATACTATATGGCATAAATAAAAACTAAATGTGAAGCAGCTTCTCTTCTGTTTAAGCAATCACATCCCACTCTTGATATATACCATGCCTATGATCAACTACAATTCCCAGCTTTTTTTCATGTGAATTCCTGCCAAGCCAGGAGTTCCTTATTATATATTCATAGAATTATTTTTATATTCCCACACATGGCCCTTTATAAACTTCATTTACTTATTTTAAACTCAACATCTGAAGTCTGCCAAGATATAATTCTGGATCTCGATTTTGATATACCTTACATGAACATTGTCTTCTAGCTTTGGTAAACTGTTTTATTTGATGTCATTTACATTATTAAAATGTTTAATCAGATAGGACAAATTATAAAGTCCTATGGGTTATCAAAAGAGTAGTTGGGACATAGTGTGTTTACCAAAACAGCTGTACCAATGCATGCTCTTTTATACTGTGAGGCTGACACACTTCTGTTGAGATATTGGGTCTAAATTCCCTTCCCTTGAAGTTGGACAGACCTTTAAAACTGCCCAAATCAATAATAGAAGTAACTCTATGTGAACTCTAAAAGATAAATCAGTGGTGATGCTGTATCTGCCTGGTTTCCTTACTTTAGACATGCGCCTTGAGACCCTGAGCTGATGTGTAAGAAGTTCGGCTACTCTAAGTCCACCATCCTGGAGAAATCACATGGATAGACCACATAGAGCTAGATATTAAAGCCTGAGGAGCCCAGGACATTCAAGCTCCTAGCTATTTATTTTTCAACAGTCCCAGCATCAGACATGTGGGTGAAAAAGGCTTGAAGATGACTTTCATCTTGACCACCACCTGACTGCAACTTCATGAGAGACCCTGATCATACCCACCTAGCTGAGTCAATCCCAAATTCCTTACCCACAGGAACCATGAGAGCTAAAGGAGCAGTGATTGTTGTTTTAAGCCACTGACTTTTGAGATGATCTGCTACAGAGCAATAGGTGAATAACACCTATTGTGTTGTTACAGGTACACAGTTTAATACTGTATGGGGAGCAGATGCTTCTATTGAGTTAGGTCTTGGGGGCTGTACATCAGAAACACTCAAGGTGCAGGGGATGCTAACATACTCTGTGAGGAGACGCAATTACTTTATTTTAAATTTATGCCGAGTAGTAAGTCTATAAAACACAGACTCTTTGAGGTAAACTAGAATGATGGTATAAGTGAATTGAGATAGAATGAAGATGACTAGAAAGCAAGCTTTGAGTGATTGGGGCCAGAATGGAGATGGACTTTGACTCACAATTTTGCTTAGACTGGCCCTGTTTGGCATTTATTTGAAGAAAATTTGAAGAAACAATTGTTTTGCACAGTGCTCATATCTCTGCTGATACGATCTTTATTTCTACGTTCACTTAAATTCTCCATGCCCATGGGCCTTGGGTCTGATTTGCCAAAGGAAAGACCATATTCCAATAACTTTAGAGTTCCAAGGCAGAATTCAATCAATGTATTATCTTTCAATATCTTTGCTCCAAATTTTCATTCTCACATTTGAGTAGAAAATAACAAAGCCCAAACTCTTTCATTTACTCCACTAATGTCTGATATATTGCACTCTTTGGATCTCCAGCATTTTATATGGGATTTCTATTGATTTCTTCTTACCTTTTCTTTTGATTTTAGGCAGCCTGAATTTATTTAAAGGTACAAAATCTACCTCAAGCTTTTCATTTAAGAAATTTGCTTCACTTCTGTGCCTTTGCTCATCTCATTGTCATAACACCAATATTTTAAAGTGATTTGTTCCTTTTAATCACTTTCTCAACTTGAACTACAGATCTTCTAAGTTCATGCCCTCCAAGAATAGATATAGTAATTTATTAATGTCTTTTTTTCCCAAATACCCCTCTTTACAATGATTCCCTAAACTGATTTTAATCATAGTGTCTGAAATCTTACCTGTTGGACCTTTATTTAACGAGTGGAGTATATTTAATAAGGAAAACTGGCCATAATTAAGTTTAAATTAACTTAATCAGATTATTTTTTAACAAGATGTGAGGGGCTGGCTTCCTCTTATTTCTGTTTTCCCTATAAAGCTGGACCATGCAAAAAGTGCACAGAAGGATCCATAGCCAAAGGAGAAGCAAAGAAGCAAAGTATTGGACAATTTAATCCCATATTCAAATAAAAGCTCAGCTTTTCGTTGTGGGGCCAAAGTGTGGTGTCACCTATCTTGTACTCAGAACCTAAATAATGTCACTAATGACATGACTGAGTTGTATCTGCAATGATGTGATTGTTGCCTCCTCTCCAGTTGGTCACAGGGGTAAGGATCATGTTTATCTCTGGAAAGCAGACCTGGGGCCCTTCCAGGAATGCTCACACCATGGTGACAGGAAGTATAATGAGCTTCCTGGTAAGGCTCAGGAAATAAAAGAGAGTGGGTGAGATCTTACACACTGCCTTTTATAGATTCTTATGCCTACAAACCTGATCCAATAAATGTTTCATACTTTGATGCATCTGACTGTCAACTTCTCCTTCTGTGGAAGAAATAAGTAGCAGAGTAGAGAGGGACCAGAAACTCCTCTACGGGCATTCCTCTGCATGGAGGGAAAGGAAGAAATTACCTTGGAGAAGACAATATAAGTGAGGGCTGGGGCTTACCATCCTTCACCCACACAATATTTCCTGGACTCCATTTTTCTCTTATCCAATTATGTTTGTCAGTTGGGTCAATAGTTGAGCTTGATTATGACTGATCCTTCAGGACAAGTATAACAAGCAACCCGTAGATTTAGTGGTTTAAACAAAAAGCATCCAATGCCTCTTGTGACTCTATAGGTCATCTGGGTGGTTTTGGCTGGGATCACTCATCCATCTGCAGTCAGCTGGTGAGTAATCTAGAGCCTGGCTGGTCTAGGATGACCTCGGGTGGGATGGCATGACTCTCTTCCATATATCTCTCTTATCTCTCTACCAGGCTAATGTGTGCATGTCTTCATGGTTATTGCAGAGAAGCAGGGCAAAAAAGTCTCTGCTTGTTTCACATTTCCTTCTGCTTCATTGGCCAAAAAGTCATGTAACTAAGTCCAGATTCAAAGAGGGAAGAGAATAGACAGTTATAGAACAAGGAGAATTTAGGGATCCTATTAACTGGGGCTATAACTACAATCAACAGAAGCAAGAGATCAGGAGAGTTGTGGTATCATCTTCTTGATTCTGATGTCACTACCATAGAACTTTCTGTCATCATAAAAATGTTCAATATCTATAATGTGTGATATGGTAGCCACTAGCTACATGTGACTACTGAACTTTAAATAAAAGTGAGAAAAATGAGTTTCTTAGTGACAATAGCCACATTGTAAGTCTTAATAGCTAGCAGTATACTAATCATTGTTCCTAATATTTCACCTTAAATCAGTGAGGTGAAAAATTGTGCTGTTGTACCTAGGAGTCCCTCAATAGGTTAAAATGGAATACTAATTTGTTGTATAGAGGAATTACTATGCCCTATTGGGAACTGACTTAAACTGATTAGGTTAAGCTCAGCCAGTTTATTATTTTAGGGAACTTTCAGTAGCCTACAATAATGGACAAGGTGATAAGTTTCCTCCCTGTAGAATTGCTAAAAAATTGCAGTGAAGCCAAATCTCAGTCGTAGCTCTGTCTCACCTATAGACATTTATTTGCTTAGCATGCAGGCTTCAGAGTCCACATGCCCTGTTCTGCAGGTTCAATAAAGACTCCATCTCTACTTTTAGGTGATTTTTCTTCAGCTTTATTGAGGTATAATTGACAAATAAAAATTGCATATTTTCAAGGTGTACAAGGAGATGTTTTGATATACATATATTATACATTGTGAAATGATTGCTCCAAACTAATTAACATATCCATTACCTTACATGGTTACATTTTTGCATGCATGTGTAATGAGAATACTTAAGATCTACTGTCTCAGCAAATTTCAAGAAAACAATAAATTATTATGAACTATAGTCATCATGCTGTACATTAGGTCTCTGGAAATTACTCATCTTATAACTGACAGTTTGTACACTTTAACCAACATCTCCCTATTTCCCCCCCCCTCCCCTAGTAATCACCCTTGTACTCTCTGTTTTTATGAGTTCAATTTTTTTAGATTCCACATATAAGTGAGAACATTCTACATGCTCTATTTGTCTTTCTGTTCCTGGCTTATTTTCACTTAGTGTGAGATTGTCCAGGTTCATTCACATTGTCACAAATGGTAGGATTTCCTTTTTTTTTTTTATCTTAGCAATAGAGTCTTATTATGTTGCCCAGGTGCTTGTCTCAAACTCCTAGGCTCAAGTGGCCATTCTGCCACTGTTTTATATATATGTACACACCAAATTTTCTTTATCTATTCATCTAATGATGAACTCTTGGGTTGATTGCATATCTTGGATATTGTGAATAATGCTGCAATAAGCACAGGAGGGTAGATATATCTTTGATATATTGATTTGATTTCCTTTGAATATATGTCCAGATTTTAGGTGATTTAATACTGCCTTCCATAAAATATTCAGTCAAGACTAATGCAGTATGTCATAGCTAAGCATATAGCGGACTCAGGCAAAAAAGAATCCTTTCCTTTATCTGCTAAATGCTGAATTGTGTATGGATCAGTCATAGGATAAGGTGCTATTCCTAATTGAGAAGATCACAGGATACTCTGAATTCTACACCCTGTGCATGTAAGGCACTGAATGGTTCTCACATATTTCTAGTCAATACAAATACCTTTAGCATCATTAATATCATAAATAAAAACTCATTTCTAAAGTCCCCCTGGTCATTCAGGAAACTACTAACCTCACTAAAGAAAATTCATTTCTGACACTAATTATGCTAATTAACAAAACCATAGATGATGTTCTGAGGTCAACACTGCTGAGGCACTTGTAATCATTACCCGTAGAGTGTGGTCTTTGATGGATGGCTGACAAACCACCTGGTGGGTGGATTTTTACTGGGGCAACACATGGTCTAAATTAAAATGAACACACATGGATATTCTCAAAGTATGTTAAAGTAAACTTTAGATCATATAACAATTTAAGGTGAAAACTCACACACTTATATCTAGCTCACAACTAAAATTATGACAATTTTTTTTCCAAAAGTCTAGTTTTTGTTTAAAGTTCTAGCAATCTCCAGTTTTAAAAACATTCATGCTAGAAAATGTAGCAAATATAATTTTTGTTAATTAGAAATTTTAAAAGTTTTGTGGCTGTTTTTTAATATGTGATCAGAGTATACATTATAGATTATATATTTCAATACTTTCCTACAAATTCTAACTTTTATATTATTTAAGTGTTTATGCATTTGTTTACCTCTTGTGTTCTGAAAAAAGGCTTGGGAAAACCTTGCTTAAAGTCTTCTTCATTGTTTGTAATTTTGTCCATTTCATCTTTAAAGTTTTAATTTATACATTTGGCAAGCTGTTATTTTATGCATACCATTTTATGACTGCTAAATTTACATTAAGAGTGTATATTTTAATAATAAAACATGACACTTTAATTTGAATCATCTTTCATTCAGCAGGAATGTAAACTTTTGGTAATTTATTATTAATATTATTCAGAAAGGGTACAGGATTGGTATAATTTCTGAAGACTTGCATGCTTAAGACCTTATTTTTCTTCCATCCTAGAAACAGTGACTTGCCTATGTAGAAAATTACCAGTTTACAATCTTTTTGTTTGTTTGTTTTCTAGACTCTACTCCATCAACGGCTGGCATTTATTTTTTTTTTCTTTTGAGATTACTTGTTTTTTCACCTTGTCATTTTTAGATTATTTTTGTGTTCTACTAATTAAAAAATGCATCCAGCAGTTGTCTAGTTGCAGAGATTTTTCTTACTGTTTTTGTTTGGTTTTTGCTGTTAGGATGTGTGAGCTTCTTTTAACTAGCATACTTGAGTATTTTCTTGAGTTCTTTTCTTATTAAAAAAAAACTTAGATTGTTATTGCCTTTGGTTCTGATTTTCCTTGTTTTGTCTCATCAGATATGCTTGTAACTCTTAAGATAGATTTTTATTCTTGAGGCCTTTATGCATAATTTTCTACCACATTGTTTTCATCTCTTTATAATTTTCCTTTAAGTTCTGAGAAAAATCTCTCAATTTTGTCCTTCACAGTCTCTGCCCCATCACGGATTTTCGGGGATGTCGCGTTTGTTTTTTCTGAGCTCTAGTGAGGACTTTAATTGGATTTTACAACGTCAGTGTCCTTAAATTCCCTCTCTGTCTCCTCTGTCACCTTTGTCTCAGCTCAATGTTTTGTTCCTTATCCTGAGGTTCTATATTCATCTTCACTTTTTTTCTTCCTGCTTTCTGTTTCTATTTTATATAGATTAAAATACGTCTTCGGTATCAATAGGATTCAGTCATTCATTCCACAATTATTTGCTGAACATCTATTTCATGCTCAGTAGCACCTTTATTAGTCACAGACATTAAACAAAATAATTACCTAAATAATTATATACTGACAAAGTCACAGGGTGCCCTGAGAGTGTGTAACAGGAGTCTTACTGTAATCTGGGGGGTAAGGAAAGGACTCCTTGAGCAGGTAACGTTTGAACCAAAACCAGATAAGGGGCAGGGTGAGTGAGCTGTGGAGAGGGAGGGGGACAGTCATCTAAGCAAAGCACCCAGCATGACACAGGCAGTCAACAGTTCTGCTTCCTTCCACGTGCTCACCCTCTGATATTCCAGAATAAAATCCTCTTTCCCTTATCTATAGAGTTGCTTTGTTTTGTTTAAAGAGATCCATGTTGGGATGTTTTCTATTTATCCTTGATTGAAGGGAGTTTTTTTCTGGACCTTCGTCAGGGCACAGGGCCTGTGGATTAGCCTAAGCTCAACAGTCTGTCCACTTTGGTGGCAATGGTGGAAGCCCTTTCACATGTCAAAGCTGAACTGTGGGTTAGTGCTAATGTGTGTCATTCCCAGCCCAATTGTGCTATCAAAGCATATTCATCTAGTATGACATTGTTGGACTGGGTGGTGTCTTCTCCTATGCAAATTGCCTGATGGGACTTCACTAAAGAATACCCATGCACAAAAGGGGCTGCAACTTTGCAGGAGGGAGTGAGGGTTTAGACACCAAACTTCTGTGAATAGGATCAGATTGGTGGAAGGCATTTTCCTCCTCCTTTTTCCCAGCAGGTAGAATTGCTCTGTCTCGCAGAACAAAGCATGAACAATCCAACCTTAATGACTTTAGAGAGAAAGAACATTCCTTTCAAATTCTGAAATTAGGTTACTCAACACTCTTCATTTTTTGGGTGATGTGATCATTTTGTTTTGTTTTGATTGTTTTATCTTTTGTGCATTTATATGTGTTTAGTGATATATAAGAAGTTGTAACAGATGTTATTTTAAACTAGAAGTCTTTAGTATGTATTTTTATGCTGTGAAAGTTCTTGGAACTAGTTGATTTTAAAACCAGAAATTCTTTCGGTGAGTTAAAATATCTTTTGACCACAGAAAGAAAAAGACATGTATGAAGGTTGGGCCCATATTTTTTATTAACTAGTTCTTTTATTGTCTAATATGAACCTGCAGGGATTTGGGTAATATATTAATAGAGAGATAGGCGAGAGAGAACATCGATCTTAGTGTGAGAATTCCCAGCTCTGACATTAAATGTGACCTCCCTGGAGTCACGTTCCCCCTTTGCCAAAGGAAGAACTTAGACGAGTCAGTGTTTCTCAAATTGTTCTGCAATATCCTAAGGCCTTGCCACTCCAAGCGTGCACCAGCTGCTTCATGTCATCTGAGAGCTAGCGAGAAATTCAGAATCTTGGGCTCCACTGCAGAGCTCTTGAATCTAAACCTGAGTTTTAACAAGACTCCAGACGATTTCTATGCTCGTTAAAGTTTGAGGAACACTGATCCTGGGTGAGTCTGTGATGCTACAGGGCTCCCCTTGGGGAAGCGGGGGAGGTGGAAGAGGGAAAGAGCAGGGTATTGGGAGAGGGGCTTTCTTCACTGTACTCCCCAAGAATGCTTCAAATAGGTAACTCTATTTTTTGTTTCTTTTTAAAAAATGTATTAGCAGTGCTCATACATTTCCTTTTGGGAAAGACAGGTCCTTCTGCAAATAAGAAAATTATTCGATTAGATGATCATCAATATTCTTTCAGCTCAAAAATTTTGCAAATACAATACTCTTAAAGGCAAGAGGAAGGCAAAATTTTTATAGCTTTAGAGAAAAACAATTAATACAATATCAAGCATACAAATTTGATTTCTTGAAGCCCTTGTGGTATTAGGTTGAGATAGGGCTGTCAGGGATTAGGATGAAATGGTGGTTATCCTGCGTCCTGCAAGAGGGAAGAAATTGGTCCTGTGTCACCACCAAGGCCCAGGAGACAGCCCCATGCCTGGGTGCCCTCAGAGCTCAGAGGTGGAGAAGTTCTTAGCCTTTGAGCCAAGTTTTAAGGAATGTCACATTTGGGCATAAGGCATAGAATGATCAAATGGCATGTTACTTCTGCAATGGCAAGTTTTATTTGTATTCATTTGGCAAGAGATATTATTAATTCTTATGTGGCAAAAAAAATATGTTCAGTTATTCCTTTTCTATCACCTTCTCTTTTTCTTAGCTATTGCCACAATATTGCTGCATAAAAGTTGCCCCAAAACTCAGTGCCTTAAAGCATGAACCATATTGTTTTGTTTTTCATACAAATCTGCATGTTGACCACGAGGTTTGCTGACCTGGGCCAGGCTTGGCTGATCTGGGCTGGGCTTGCTACCGTGTCTCAGATGTCCTGGCAGGGTGACTGGGGCTGGCCAGTCAGAGGTGGCCTCTGCTGAGATGTTTCAGGTCTCCTCCTCAAATTGCTCACATCTTTCTACTAGACGAGCCTGTGCCTGTTATCACGGACAATTGCAGAGAAGCAAGAGAGGAAGCAGAAATGCACGGGCACTTTTCATGCCTTTGCTTTGCTCCCATTTGCTAATGTCCCCTTGGCCTGAACAAGTCCCATGACCACATCTGGAGCTAGAGTAGGGGGTGCTAGAAAGCTTCCGGGTAAAAGGTGTGAATGCATGAAAAGCATTAATTAAATAAACATAACTGAATTTAAATCAATTAAATTACATATCAAGTTACCACACATGATCTTAAACAGAAATCGGCAGGAATTCACCTTAAGAAAGACTAAAAAATGGAGTCACTGAAAAATGGAGTCTTAGAACAAGACTACCTCAGCCAGACGGATTTTGATGAGCTACAACAAGAAATGATAAGCACAGGTACAAAGTGAAGAGATTGATGACTTGTCAATGAGCCAGTTAAATTAAAATGACATGAGGAAAAGCATGTGGCAAACATTCTATTTTTTCCTATATCTGGGTTGGAAGACACCATGCCCTTTCTTGCATATTAACTCACCAAACTAAGGCAAAATATATTGTTGCCCAGTTGATTTATGGCCAGTTCTACTTTACAAGGTACTAATGTGATATTTATGTGTGACCAATTATCTCTGCCAAGTTCTTGCTCCGTGGTCTACTTGGGGCCTCCTGTCATGCACTGTCTATAAAGTACTCTTACGCAAGCACTTAATAAA
The DNA here is from genome assembly GCA_008086735.1 of Cheirogaleus medius. NCBI lineage: Eukaryota > Metazoa > Chordata > Mammalia > Primates > Cheirogaleidae > Cheirogaleus > Cheirogaleus medius. The sequence continues at coordinate 21,227,702 of VBSM01001118.1, read as the reverse complement.
GCCATGGGCTGGCAATTACTGCAAGAAATGTTTATCTCCTGAATCTTATATAGAAATAAGCTATGTGACTGACGTCCAGACCTGGGAGGAAAAACCAGACTGAATTTTGTGAACCAGCCTAAGTATGTCACTAATAATCCAAATTAATTTGAGTCTTGTTTTCCCTCTTATTGGAGCCAGGAACATATTGGGTGGGAAGGTTAATGCAGTGCAACCTTATCTCCTTTGGGCAATTCAGCCAATTTGGAATAGTTTTGTGTCTCTTCTCTAAAGAAAAACATGTGCTTTGCCATAGTGATAAGGAGAATGGTAAAGAGGTCAATGCAGGGAGATTAGGCTGCCTACCAATGCTCCCTGTGCTGCACGGGGTTATTATGAATCTAGGAAGTGAGAGGCTGCAGTTAATTTTAGTTCTCAGTAACTCAGTCTTTAAGGGGTTTCTTTGAGAGATACAAACAACTCAACAGAACCTTGTCAAAAAGACTTCATTCTGTGCATCCAGGGAGGGGGCCCACACCTGATTTTGCACAGGAGTCAGCTCAGACCCAATTCAATCAAAGAGAAAAATAAGATTTATGTATGTTTTAAGAATCTATCATGCTCTTTTTCCATGCCTTGTTAAATTAGAATAATTTTGCTCTCTGGCTCAGTCAAAAAGAGCAGGAATTGGTAACAACTTCCTTCCAACCATTATTTCTTCTTTTCTTTTTTTTTTCTTTTTTGTGGCACAGCAGAAATTCCCACAGGCCCTGAATACTAATGAGGTGCCAAAGTGCTGACAGGAACAATGTATAGTGAGAGGAGTTCATATCTAACTTCTGGGCAAACTTTCTTTCAAAAGCCATACTCTTCCATATGCATGAGGAAAAGAGGAGGAGGAAACTCTTGGGTAAATCCTGACTATTGGTCCCTGTCTCTTGCTTTCATCCATCTCTTCTCCACCCTCCCTGACCTCTTTTCTATTTTCTCTCACTAGCTGAGAATACTGTCTCTTCCTATTTAAAACCTATCCTCCCCAGTTCTTATTTCCAAACTCTCTACTTCAAGAGGATCTTTCAAATGTTCTACAGGCACAAACTGTAGGCCTGAAAGAGGACAAATACAATGTGAATAAGTGAATGAATGGAAGGATGGGTGAATCAATGGATGAATGAATGGATGGATAAAATGGGCTTCACTCTCCCTGTAGTCAACCCCCTAATATAAATAATAAAAGAAACTTCTATTCACCTTCAGTATGGTGGTGTTCCAAGGTCAACTTAGGTTCAGGCTTCTCACAAAATTATGGGAACCACAATCATGCCATGCAATAGGTGGGTATGTTTTCAGATTATTGGCACCCCAGGAAGGCTCATAACTCCCTTTCCTCAACAACCCCCCTGTGCCCGCCTCTGCCACCACCAGACCATGGGGAGAGAAGTGATTCTAGAGCAGTGCTGTGTGATAGAAAATTAATGCCAGCTAACATATGTCATTTTACATTTTCTAGTAGCCATTCTTAAAGAAAAGGAAAATAAAGTATTTTATGGGTTGAATGGTATCCCCTCAAAAAGTTCTGTTTGAATTCTAACCCCCAGTACCTCAGAATGTGACTCTGTTTGGGGATAGGATCTTTACAGAGGTTATCAAGTTAAAATGAATACATTAGTGTGGGTCCTAATCCAACTGATATTCTTATAAAAAGGGGAAATTTGGACACAGAAACAGACATGCATAGAGAGGCCAGACAATGCAGAGATTCAGGGAGAAGACAGCTGGCCATCTGTAAGCCAGAAAGGGAGGCCTGGGCAGAACTTTCCCTCACAGCCCCCAGAGCGAATTGACCATGCTGACACTTTGGTTTCAGACTTCCAGCCTCCAGAATTGTGAGACAGTAAATAATCAGTAGTTTAAGCCACCTAGTCTACAGTACTTCATTAATGGCAGCCCTAGCAAACTAATGCACAGTGAAAAGATTTTGTAATAATAATCTTATTTAACCCCATATATCAAAAGCTATTATCATTTCACATGAAATCAACATAAAAATATTTTACATTCTTCCCAATCCAGCATGGATTTGGCCCTTACAGTACAACTCAGTTTGGACTCACCATATCTCCAGTGCGCAGTAGCCATGTGTGGTCCATGGCCCTCATGTCGGAGAGAATAGGTCTAAGATGAGTCTAGTCATGAGGGGAGGGCCCTGCTTCCCACGCCCCCAAGCTGAGTAGGAGCACATCCACTGCCCTAGGGGAATCTACAGTTGAGAGACAAGTAAGATTGGGGGACTTTGATTTCATGTCTGAGGACAGTACATTTAAAAACTATTCCATATTGTTTCATTAGTATCAGTTCTGCTTTTAAAGGGTTCATGTATTTTAAAACCTGACAATGGGGTGTATTTTCTGCTTGGGCACATTGGCCGATTCGGTGTTATTACTTTAATCATACAAATGCAGGCTTTACAAGCAATTTACCATAGAAACTGAGAAAAAAACCCCACCTCCTTCCATCTAAAAATATAACAGTCTCTATATAAATATGCACAACCATATGACAAACAATTTCTGGGGCACAGTGCTCCATTTCATTTCCCTTACCGAAGTCAATGTGCTGGGATCTCCAGCACTGTTTGCAAGCAGGAGTTCCGCATGCGTGTGCCCGCCTCGGGCCGCGTGGGCAGTGTCTTCAACCTGGGGTCCGTCTATCTGTCTACTCTGACCTTTCCACTTGTTGACTGGCACTGGAGGAAAAGAGCAAAGGGAGAAGACGTTTCTCATGTCGGTTATCTGCTTTCTTTCTGTATCCTAAAAATAAACAAACATGGACAGATTAATACAGTTGATTTTGTCAAATGCTTTCTCCAAGAAAAATAAGCACGTCCTGGAACAACTGGCACACACCACTAACAAATGAGAGAGATGCCCAGGTTAGAGTCTAGGAGGGGAGAGAAGATGGAGTCCTATGTAATTATGGGGGAAATGGAAGCATGACAATTATGAGACTCTGTTGAGGAAGGTGCTGGTGCTGGCGCGGGCCTGGGTCCTGCAGGGCTGTGGGCATTAATCCTCCATCTCCTCATTTTCCTCTTTTTCCTTCCTACCCTGTGTCCTCTCTTTGGTGTGACATCACCATTCCCATGGCTTCCTTTGCCATATGTATCTCACCCGACAATTCCTAAGCCTCTTTCTGGCCTGGACTAAACTCTGACTCTCCAGAACCTTCTATCTAGCTTCTGTCCATCCTCACTCCAGGTTTCTCCAGAAGATCAGACTCCAGGTGGCACAGCCTCATCTTTACCTCCTGAGCCTCTCCTCCTCTGGTCTTTGCTCCCTCCGCAACAGGCTCTGCTTACTGCCCAAAAGCCAGGGATCATGAAGGAAGGACTCCCTTCTCCTCCTTGTTCCCCGAAGCCCTGTGTTACTGTTGCCAAAATAGCACCTGAATGTCTACTTCTCCCCAGTCACCAGCACCCCACTCCCTGCTTTAGGCCAGGCCACTGTCATTTCTCACCTGGACCGTACAGCAGTTTCCTCAGAGGCCTCCTGCCTGGATTATACCCCTCCCAGTTTGTCCCCCAGGCCTCAGGGGCTTTACAGAAGAAGTAGATGTGAATAAGTGCCTTCCTGTTTTCAACCTTCATTGGTCCCCAGTTCCCTGAAACAAAAGTCTGATCTCTCTAGTCCTTCATGCTCAAGCCTCTGCCTAGTTTTCTGCTGACCACATCACCTTCCTCTCCCTGTTGGGCCCTACAGTGGTTCTTAAGGTGATGTGCCAGGTGGGCAGCATCAGCCTCACCTGGAAACGTGTCAGAAATGCAAATTCCAGAGCCCTCCCAAGAGGCAGTGAATCTGAAACACTGGAGGTGGGAGCCAGCATCCTGTGCTTTAACAAGGCCTCCAGGGGATATTGGTACAGGGTCAGGTTTGAGAACTACTCTCAATCTTAAGAACTCTCTACTCTCAATCTTAAGAATCTTAGTGCCCATGCTCAGACACACCAAGTAGAAAACAGGTCAGTACTCAGTAAGAGGAAGCCTTATTCTAAGGGAGTATCATGAGGGTGGGGGAAAACCATTGAAATATGGAGAATATTCTGAGCATAAGACCTGCAAGCTTCTCAAGAGTTAGGCAAAAAGGATTTTTTAAATTGTTTTTGTAGAGAAGTGAACAAGGCTAGAAAGATCCAGGTATGGGAAAGTAGCATGGAAAAATGTGGGATGATCTGACAGTGGACAAAAGTAAAGGGACCTTGGGGAAGAAGAGAATCTTAAAATTTGGTTAACTGGCATTTTGATCTAATTGGTCAGTGAGGACAATCTGTTCAGCCAATCATTTATGAGGCAAAAAATAAGAATTCGGAGGGTGTATGTCTCACTTTGTCATAGGCCACCACCCTTGAGTCTTATCCAAGTCCTATGGAGAAGGGAGATTTTTTGCAGCAGCAGCAGCAGACTGTTCTGAAACACAAAAGTTTGCGGGGATTGCTGAACCTTCACTGCTGTGCAGGAGTACGGGGCTTAGGTAAAGGGCAGCAGTGTCGGTCACTTGTTCCCACATACTGTTTCCTCTCTGATGTCCCGTCCGTCCTTTTCCTTTGCACTTGCTCTCCCCTCTGCCTGGGCACTCCTGCCCAGTGCTCCGCCCTCTCCCTTGCGTGCTCACCTGGGAGTTGGGCTTCTGGTGCCACACGACTGAATCTGCTCCTCTGTCCAGACCCTACATGTGCCATCTTCACTCTGCATCTCCAGCCGGCCCAAGGCCTAGCGACTAGCTGGAATCAATAAACAACGGACAAGTGAAGAAAAGTAGAAAGTTTCTTGGACGTTTGTCCATTTAAGAAAAGCTCTATGAGCATCAATAATAATCCCTCAAGAACCTGTTTTTTTCTTCTCTGCATTTAGAAGGCAGCGAGAAGTTTTGCATTTCCCCGTGAGAGCTCCTCCACGCTGCTGATGAAGTGGCTGCCATCTTATTTCCCCACCGGGGCTCTCTTTGTGTAGGCTCAGCAGCTCAGCAGCCTGGTGAGCTGTTTTTATTGTGTTTTTTTGGGGGGGACTGGGGGAGGTGGGTGTTTTGCTTTTACATTTTTCTCTTGTGTTCCAAAAGGCAGGATAGAGGTGTTAAGCTCCCCCATGTACTACTAGGCTGCAGATAAAGAATTTAACAGCCCGTGGGACGGCCAATTAAAGTCAATTACAATGCAATTGAATTGCCTTATATTCTTTGTCCATATAGAGTTTCTTTCACAGTGTGATTGAGGCAGCTGCGTGGATTCACAGAAAATGGCTCTGACCTCAGCAATCCTGGAGTAGAGTTTCATGGAGGCTAAAATGTCTCGTGAGATCAGGGCCAGAGAAGCTCAACTCAACTCCATTATTTTGAAAAGGCAAAGGAAGCTCTGACTTTCCTTTGTCTTTTTTTGTTTTCTTTCTTAAGAGAGCTGCTAAATTCTTATAAAGTATATAAAATACCTCACAGTGGGTCTCTGGGAAGTCAGGACACTCAACCTGTTGAAGAAGTCAGCAGGAGAGAGAGATCTGAGGTCATCACACTTTCCCCTCCCGTTTCTTTACTGTTGGGCGTGAGAGGTGGGGCAGCCACAGGAGGGTCCACTCTGTCCACCATTCAAACAACCATTCTCTGGAATCTGGCCTTTGGATCATCAGTGATGGGAACAAGTGGTTGCCTGATTTCCCGCTTCCCATCACACCCAGCCCCACCAGTCCTGGATTGCGCTTTATATGGCTTCCCAGAGGAGTAACCAGTATCTCTAGTGGCAGCCACCTTTATAACAATCTCCTCCTATTGGCTTTTCCACCTTGCCTTCTTCACTCTTTCTGTTTCTCACTCTTCTTCTTTAGGACCATAAAATAATATAACATAAGACCTCAACTTCACCCTCAGCTTTCTGATGAACCCAGGATAAGACCAATTAAATTTGTAAAAGTGCTAAAAGAGAGGAAGTTTTAATTTATCTGTGTATGTTCCAAAATTCTGGCAAATGAATTAACAGATCTAGCATCCGGTTTGTGACACAGGGCTTCCAAAATGTAGAAGAACAGCTGTTTGATGGCTCCAAACATTATGTTGTTGGAATACCCATTATCACTCACACACTTTCAGCTATTACATGACCTTCTTAGCTCCACTCAACTTTCTTCTTTATATCTTGGAACAATCCCCTCCATCACTCACTCTGTCTATACAGAGCCTGTTTTGGTTTGGGTTCACCCAGAAGCAGACTCTGAGATCAGGATGTAAGAGCAGGTAGCTTATTTTGAAAGTGATCTCAGGAGGCACCTGTAGGGGAGTAGGGAACTGAGATAGGGAATGGAAAGCAAGGGATAAAGGGTGTGCCCTTGTGAGCCACTTCGTGTGGAGCACAATGTTGCTGGGAACTTTGGGAGACAATGTAGAACATATTTTAGAATTATCCCACTAGAAAGGTGAGAAAGCTGGGGTATTTATACACCAACTCCTATCAGTTACATAGGTTGAGGGCTGCTCCTGGGGATATGTGGGGTTAATTCTCTGGCACCTCTAGCCCATCCTGTATGCAGATAGAAAAGAATAAAGCCAGGGAAAGCTCAATGGCATCTGAAAGTCAGGCCACTCTGCTTTGTGATAAAAGAAAAAAAAGCTGATGGAATATGGGTGAAATGCAAGGATGCTATGAAGTCTACTTTCTTCAAGTCAAGAGACAAACGAGGAGCTTGATTTCTGGTGTTCTCTGGAAGTTCAGTTTCAGTAATCAGCAATCCTAGCTTCATAATAAAACCACCTAGAAATATTATTTTTTAAAAACTATTATTTCACAGACATTTCACCAAAGAAATTATATAAGGTGACAAATAAGCACAGAAAAAGATACTCAATGTCTTATATCATCAAGGAATTACAAACTAAAACAACAAGCTATCATTACACTCCTATCAGAATGGCTAAAATTCAAAACACTAACACAACCAAATACTGGTGAGGATGTGGAACGACATTTTGCTGGTTGGAAAGCAAAATGGTACAGCCATTTTGGAAGACAGCTTGGCAGTTTCTTATAAACTAAATATAGTCTTACCATATGATCCAGCAATAGTGCTTTTTGGTATTTATCCAAATGAGTTGAAAACGTATGTCCACACAAAAATCCCTGCGCACAAGTGTTTATAGCAGCTTTATCCATAATTGCCAAAACTTGAAAGCAACCAAGATGTCCTTTGGTAGGTGAATGGATGGATGAACATGCAAATGTACATCCATATCCAATGAAATATTCAGCAATAAAAAGCTAACAAGCCACAGAGAGACATGGAGGAAACTTAAATGCATATTGCTAAGTGAAAATAAAAATAGTCAGAAAAGCCTACTTATTAATTATCCCAACTATATGACATTCTGGAAAAGGTAGAGCTATAGGCAACAAAAATATCAGGAATGGCCATGGATTTGAAGAAAGAGTGGAGAGATGAATAAGTAGAACACATGGGGATTATCAGAGCATTGAAATTATTCTGTGATACTGTAACAGTGGATATACAACAGCATGGATTTGGCTAAGCCCATAGAACTGTACAACACAGAGTGAATTCTAATGTAAACTAGGCACTTTGGCTAATAATAATGTATCAATATTGTTTCATCATTTGCAACAAATGTACCACCCCGTACAAAAATGTTAATAATAGGGAAAACTGTGTAAGGATGGCAAGAGAGAGTATATGGGAACTCTGTATTTTCTGTTTTATTTTTCTGCAAGCCTTAAATTGCTCTAAGAAATAAAGTCTGATTTTATACGAACTCATACTAAGTAAATTAGAATTTCCAGGGCTGAAGATCAAACACTGGTATCATTTTTGTGACCCCCGGGGGACTCTACCGTGTAGAGAGAGTTCAGTTGCATTGGGGTAAATGTACAGAAGATTTGGATCTCTCCTAGTAGCCTTTGTGCAAAAGTCTTTCTCTCTAGAGATAATTGGTCTCTGTGTCATGCTGCTTAGGAAACAAAACAAGTTAAAAATTAGTGTAGAATCTGGAATTATTAACTCTAAGTATTCCATAAATACAAAATAGGTCTTATACGATTATGACCTGTAATATTTTAACCACTGATTAAAATTTTTGCTTGCAATTTCATTAAGGTAAAAATTTAGCCCTCACTGTTTAAAGAGTGCTTCTCCAATCAGTGGTATCAATATCACCTGGGAACTTGTAAGAAAAGCAGATTCTTAGCCTCTACCCTCAATCAACTGAATCAGAAACTCTAGGAGATGGGGCCCAGGAATCTGGGTGTTGTTAGCCTTTCCAAATGAAACTTAGGTGCTAATGAATGAAAACTCATGCTCTGAATAAAGGAAGAAAGTGCAGAGCAGTGGTTCTAAAACTTGGCCACACAATAAAATTACCTGGGAAATTTTACAACATGGTGATATTTAAAAAGAATAGAGATATTTAAAAAATACCAATTCTTGGGTTCCACCTACCAAAAGTGTGATTTAATTGGTTTGGGGTGTGGCCTGTGAATTGGGATTTTCAAAAACTCCCCACATAACTCTAATGTGCAGGCAGCTTGGGAAACACTGGTGCAAGCATAGTGACCTGCAAGCTTCAGGGCTGGTCTCACCAACAAATTGATCTCCAAAACTTACCTCCTTGAAGCCTTCTCAGGAAGCTTCTCCTAACATGGAATATTTTCATCTTCTCCTGCCCCCATGTCCTTCAATTCATTATTACTAATATCACGTTTTTGCTTTTGGTCCCTTTTCTCTTTCATGATTGTAAGGAATGCAAGTTCATCATCAGGAAAGTGTTAAGAAATTCCCATCAGGAAAGTGTTAAGTATTTTGTAATTCTACCCCAAAAGACTTTATTGCAACCTAGTTATGTAATGCATATTATGGTACTAATTCTCTTTAAAAAGGTGAGTTACTAATTAAAAAAAAAAAAAACAGTGGGCAATATACATAACCATAATATTTGTACCCCCATAATATGCTGAAATAAAAATTAAAAAAATTAAAAAAAAAACATTTAAATGGTGCTAGAATCTCTTTTTCCCACTCTCTTTCCAGAAAAGAAGCCAACATTGTGTTTTATAAAAGCTAGAGATGTACTTATAACATTTCTCCTCTCTCTCTTTCCTTCCTCCTTCCAAATATTGCTAAGAGTAGAGCTTTGGGGTTTCATGCTCAAAGAAGAGAATTTAACTGGGTATCCCAAACAGGAAGATGTAGGGACTAAAATATAGGACCTAGGGTCTCTCAGGAGGCTGGCTTGGAAAGAAGAGTTGTTTTTGGAGAGAGGGTATGCTGGGGATGCATCTCTGGGTCTATGATAAAAAATGAAGTTTGGAGGGTTTTCTGTGCCTGGCCGAGAGGCAGGCTGGCTCAAAAACCCTACCAGGCGTCCTCAAACTACGGCCCGCGGGCCACATGCAGCCCGCCGAGGACATTTATCCGGCCTGCTGGGTGTTTTTGCCGCCACTGCCTGTCCTGCTTAGCAGCCGACTCATCCCGGGCCCACAGTGCGCAGTCTCCAACCGTCTGAGGGACAGTGAACTGGCCCCCTGTTTAAAAAGTTTGAGGACCCCTGCAGACAAAGGAATGGACTCTGGATACTAAAGGTGGCTGAGAATATGTCCCACAGCCTTGGGAGCATTGGAGGGGAGTTCTGGGGGTAGGTCTGCTGTCAGTGGAGTAGACCCTGTGTGGACTGTCTCTGAATGTACTAGTTATGTGTCGCTGTGTAACAAATTGCCACAAACTTAGCAGCTTCGAACAACACACTTAGTATCTCATAGTTTCTGTAGGGCAGGAGTCCAGTTAGGGCTCAGTTGGGTCCTTTGCTCAGGGTCTCACATGATGCAATCAAAGTGTCAGTTGGGCTGCGTTTCTTTCTGGAGCCTGGAGTCTTCTTTCAAGCTCACATGGTGTTGGAAGAATTTAGTTTCCTATGGTTGTAGCACTGAGTTTTTCTTTCTGCTGAGTTGGGTCCATTGTCATGTCTTATATGCCACCTGCAGTGCTTTTCCACATAGTCCAAACCATGGCAACTACCTTCTTCAAGGCCAGCAGGAGTATCTCCTACTTCAGAGGTGACTCAGCCCCCTTTTAAGGGCTTTCACCTGATTAATTCAGGCCCACTTTGGATGATCTCCCTTTACTCAAAATCAACTGGTTTGGGACTTTAATTACATCTTCAAAAGTCACTTCTTCTTTGCAATATTCTATTAGCTAGAGGCAAGGTATAGATCCTGACCACACTTAAGAGGAGGGGATTACACAGATGCAGGGATACCAGGAGGTGGAGGGTATTAGGAGTTATCCCAGGGTCTGTCCCCAACACTCTGTAACCAATCTAAGACAGAGGCCTGAAATTCCATCAGGATTAGGTCACAGTGGAGGACTGGTAAAAAGGATGACCTAGAGGGACAAAGGTCTTGCCCTTTCCCTAATTCTTAGCTTGTAAAAGACCCAAGATTCTTGCATGGACCCATCCACAGGAGGAGAGAGCCTCAGTAATGATGAATACTAATAAAAATCTTTCAAAACTTGAATATGATCCAAAGGTGAGTGGCTGGATTATTCAGTATTACACAGTGGTGCAGGGGTTAGGCAAATGCAGGTTGTTTAATTCGTTGTTTGCTATTGATTAGAGATCCCAGACTTAGGGAAGCTACATCCTATCTTGCAGATTTCTGTTCAGTAGAGATGTTCATTATTTCTAATAAAATACTTCAAAAGTCATGGTTTGTCACCCTGTTAAACATTAACTAGTTTTGTATTTAATTGAGCAATCTTATCCTAACCTGCCTTGATTAACTTGCCTTTAAATACCAATCTTCAATTGTTCTTTGGGCTGGTTTTAACACCTTACTGTTTCTCTCAGTAATTAAAAGAAATCTTTGACATGTTCATTTTATATTTGCCTAAGTTATTATTTTATCCTTTAAAAAATTATAATTTAACAATAGGAATGGATTTTCTATCAACCAGGCAGGATAATAGAGTTTGTTTGATTCAGAAAGATTTTTAAAAATGTGAATTTTTTAAATCCAATAGCGTAGGGTCACATTTCACCCCTCCAAAATCTTCTCAAATTCGAAGGGAAAATAAATTTCCTTACCATGTTCTTTTGGGGAAAAGAAGGCAATAGATTTATTTCCAGTAGCCACATAACTTCTTTTTCCTATGGATTTATAAAAGCCTCATGCATTATCTGTAAGTTTGAGTGAATAATCCTTAACCACCAGGGGAGGCAGTGATTGTAGCCCTGGTGAAACAGTGAGAATTGAGTCAAAGTTTCATTGGGAGGGCAAAACATACAGGTCAGAGCCCCTGTCAGAAATGCTTTGCTGAAAACATGTTAGATTGAGCACTCACTGATACGACAGATTTCCAACTAAATCCTTGAATTTTGTTCAAGCATGCTTTGACCTGGTTCTTGATATATACAGTGTAATCCAGTTAAATATAAATTTGATCTACTAAATTAAATTTATGTATAAGTATATAGGTACAGCCTTCGTTATATACAGTTAGCCTATTTTATCCATTATATATAAATGTGTACATACACGTGTGTGTGTGTGTGTGCATGTGTTATGGTAATTCTGACTTCCTGCTATTTTTATCTTTCACATTTGCTTTAGCACATAATGCTTGGATAAGACATGCCACCACTGCATATCGTCCTATACCTGGCGTTGGGTACTACTTCACAAATGCTTGGTCTGTGTTCCATAATATGTTTTCACAGAAGGTAGAGAAAGAAGAGCTGAGTCTTAGGCTGAGCCCTGCTTAGACTTCTTAGTAGATTCTGTGGTGCCCCACCCAGAACCCCTTTACAGGGCTGATGCATACATTTCTGCTATTATGGACATTGTTTGTTAAGAGCATATAGCTATCCCCTATATCTCTTTTTGAGAGAATCATCTGAATCAGTAGGAACTGCCCTGTCCAGAAATGCATGGAGAATATTCCCTTTAACCCTCAGAGTAGAAGCAACCCAGAGCTAATGATTGTCTGATATCAGGGCACAAAGCTGGACCCCCTTGCTTCAAAGGGGTGGTGACTATGTGGTGTCATTCCAGAGCTTCCTGTGGGATCAAACTGAGGCTAGATTCCAGCTGACATAATATCCTTATGTGGGTCCTTCCCCTGTCCTATCCTGCATCATTCACTCTTCTTCTCCTGAGATGACCTCACCCCCAATAAATCAATTGCACAAGAACCCTCTTCTCAAGCTCTGCATTTTGGGAATTCAACATAAAATGCTCTGAGCTCACTTTCCTACTGTGAGTAATCCCTCAGTGTTGACAGTGTGCCAAAGGTAGTGCAGTCTCACTTCTTGGTAGTCACACCTCCTGTACCTCTGAAGGTGACTGTGCATTCTGCATAACTAAATTTCTACCACTTTAAGCCATGAAACTATCTTGTCAATAGAAGATTTTGGAAAATAATTTTATGACATTAATGAAGTGGGAATTCTCTGGACTTGAAAGCAGAAAACCTTGTTTCTCAAACAAGTTCTACAGCTGACTTGAAAGTAGATGCAGCCAGGACCCACACACTGGAGGCTCATTTTCACCACTGAGGAAATGGGGACCATCCTATTGTCCTGGTCACTTTGCAGATTACTGTGAGGGACTAATGGATGGTGAATATGAAAGTGCTTTGAAAACTGCCAAGTAGATTTTTTAGAATGAAGTCTTCTTCTTCTTATTATTTTTTTTCATAAGAGAAAATGGTATCATTGCAATTGACCTTAGCAAAAAGGTGAATATAAAAATGCATTCATCTAAGAGGTTCACAGAGTGAAGTTGGGATCAGATTCAGAAGCTGTTATCCCTGAAATATTTGTCTTTAACCCCATCTTTCGGTAATTCCTACTTCTTTTTAGTTTTGTTCTCAGGAAGACTTTCTGCACATGGAAGTAAGATGGCTTCAGTTAGTACATCTCCATCCTCGCCACACATCCAGATTATCCTTAGAACTTATGATCCAGGGGAAAAGAGGTCAATTTTATGGATAACTTTAGCAGAAATCATGGGGAAATCTCTAATATGACAGACTCCATTCTGTCTGACAGACAGAATATGATCACATTCCCATCCCTACACCAAGCTCTGTGACCAGGGAAGGGAGTACACTAATTGGCCAAAACTGGGCTTAATTCTCTCTTCTAGGATTAAGGAGTCCAGATCTTTTGAAGCATATGGAATAAACAGCAGTGCTGTGGAGTGAGGAAGTGATGATTTTCCAAAGAAATTAATACTGGATCAATAACCACATGTCACTACAGTATTGTGCAATTTAGAAGGTATAATAATTATTAAATAGAGAATATCAAATTTTCTCATTGCTCTCAAGACTATCAATAACAAATCTGTCCTTGTGGTATATTATTATATGAATATAATATTGTGATACTTCATATGGTTGGTAGTGTTGTTAATATCTACACCAAATTTCCCCTAAACTCTTAAGTATTGTTGAATATTTATGTCTGTATTATTCTGTAGTTTTTCTGTTTTCTTCATGTCTGTGATTGAAGTTTTAATAATACACACTTTAATAATGATTCAAGTGCCTCCTTTAGCCAGTCTACTATGGACCAGGAATCCATGAACCCATGTTGAGATAGAACTTTGTCTAAAATAAGAACATGTTAGATTTGAGAGAGACTCTCTCTTCTAAGAAAAGTGCATACATGGACATTGAGACATCTTATTTTATTGCTTAGAAGCTCTTTGTTCTTAGCTGTTTTCTGATGTGTGACTTCTGGTCTTAGGGAACAAAATAGTCCATTCTACTTCAAAATATAGCTCATGGTAAGGAATTTAGATTTGGATATATAGAATTTAGGGATTTTATTCCACTAAATAAAGTAGGCACTAAATAAATGAGGAAGCAGGTGAGTGGTGGCACTTCAGGATGAGAAGACTTTGATTATATTGCTAGTTTTTCCACTTACTGGTTAATCAGGTTAGTTCCATATTATTAAAGCACTTTCTTCATGATAGGCACAGTTACGGATGCTACAAATATAATAAGGCCTATAGTAAATAACTTTTCAGTTATCTGTTGCCATATAACCATTTACCACAAAACTTAGTGGCTTAAACCAACAAACATTTTCCTCATGATTCTATAATCTGGACTGGGCTTGGCTAGGTGGTTCTTCTGCTGGTCACACTTGAAGTCTTCATGAGGCTGCCACTGTTTGGAGACTGACTTGGGCCTAGTGGATCCAGGAGGGGTTCACTCATAAATCTGGCACTTGAGGATTTCTCTTCATGATTTCTCTTTTCACGTAGTCTGATCATAGAATGGGCTAACCCAAGTTTTATTACGGCATTGCAAATGCTTCAAAGCGTGTGTATACTAAAAAGCTAATATCCCATCAGCCAGTCACATTCTCAATGCTGGAGAGGGGAGCAGGACAGTACCTACTGGGTAGTGAGTCTCACTTGGTGCCACCAGAGTAACAGTCCACCACAGGGGGCTCTAACTCAATCAGTGATTTTCAAAGGGTGTGTCTTAGTCCATTTTCTGTGGCTTATAACAGACTATATGAAACTGGGTAATTTATAAAAAAAGTAAATTTATTTCCTTTTTTTCTTTTCTTATTTTAATTTTTATTTCAGCATATTATGGGGGTACAAATATTACGATTACATATATTGCCC
>VBSM01001118.1:21175087-21212935 GCA_008086735.1 Cheirogaleus medius | reverse complement strand
GTTCCTATCTCTCCACATCCATGCCAACATTTATTGTTTGGGGACTTTTTGAAATTTATTTCTTACACTTATGGAGGCTGAGAAGTCCAAGAACGAAGGACTGCATCTGGTGAGAGCCTTCTTGCTGGGGGTGACTCTCTGCAGAGGTCTTAGGGGCACAGGGCATCACATGGCAAGGGGGTACAATGTGTTCACTCAGGTCTCTCTTTTTCTTATAAAGCCACTAACCCACTCATGATCATCATTAATCCATTAACTCATTCATCCATTGATGAGGGCAGAGCCCTCATGACCCAATTGCCTCTTAAAGGCTCCACCTGTTAATACTACCACATTAGAGATTAAGTTTTAAAATGAGCTTTGGATGATTCAAATATTCATAGTAATATATTCTTTGGGATGCCTAGAACTCCAAACAACACTTCAGGGTGAAGTGAATAAGTATCACTTCAACAATAATAATCTCACTTACAAGAATTGGGCATTAGCCGTTAAGATTTCTCCTGAAGAAAGTATTCCACTGCTAAGAGTATGTATATTTTAAGATTATTGAACTATATGATCTCCTGTAAGTTAAACATTTCATGATTTTATGACTCTAGGAGTTCTCAGGCCACTTAGTTGATCTGTCCTTGGATGATAACACACATTCTTACCTACTCCACTGGATACCTGCCAAGATGGTTGCAATAATGTCTCCACATTGCTTAGAAGTCTTCAACAATAACACTAAATGCATCCATTGAATTTCAATTCACTTTCTGCATCACATCTTGCATGGGAAATACCTCCTCTATTTAGAAAGTTAATTTCTGTAATTATGAGCACTTCTGAATTTAGCGGCAGGTGTTAGCATGAAATAAGTCAGTACTGTGAACATATATTCATTTTAAATGTGCCCTCTTATATGTGTGACTGTGGTGTTACTGCTCCATGTCAATAGTATACACTCTATTTTATTTATAAAATTGTAAGTATTTTGTTCTTATAACAAGTATATCAGCTATCATTTATTGAGTCCTTATTATATGCCAGGCATTGTGCTTGGCACTTTTCATATCTCCCCTCTAATACTTACAAAACCCATGCAAAGTTGGTATGAGTATTATTCCCAATGAATGAACAAAGAAGGAAATGGAGGCTCAGCAACTGATCCAAATCCATTCAGCTGTGAAGTGAGTGACAGAGCTGGAAAGTGAACCCAGAACTTTCTGGCCACAAAACCAGTCCTCTTCCTCTCCACCATGTTTTAGTCTCCTCAATACCTCACCCCATTCCTCTGGGATCAAGGACATAAGCTGAGATGTAGGGCTTTTAGCATAGAGAAAAGAAATACACCTGTCTGGATGGGGTTGGACACTTTAGCTCTTGCCAATAGCATGGATTCACATCCTTGGCTGCACATTGTAATAACTCAGGGAGCTTTTGAAACTGTGGATGTCTTGGTCTTGGTACAGCCTGGGCATTAGACTTTTTAAAAGTTTCCCAAGTAACTCTAATAATGCAGCCAGGATTGAGAATTACTGACATAGAGGAACCACGATTAAGTGTCTCCAAGCTGCAAAAAGCCACTTGTTAGCCCCTGATTATTACATAGCATTGTTTAGAATCCTACTGTATGAAATGCTCTTACTTTGCTTTTCCTTGAGAAACTCCTAATCATGCTTCAAAACCCAGATCAAGTGGACAAAAAGGAAATAATTAAGGGGAAGCAAAAAGTGTGCAAATGTTCAGACCAATCTGGGCTCATGATCATTAACTGCCTCTCAAGGTTTCTTAGCACATTCCCTCCATATCCTGACAGCTTCTGCCTAAAGAATCCCTGTTTCTTAATTCTTAGGCTCCATCATCTGCCCCAATGATTTTTGGTCCTCTTACTTTTAGAAGAGATATCCCAGGCACTCCAGGTTTTGGGGAGCCCTTTGGAAGTAACTGGAGAGGAGAGAGTGAGGCCAAGACTCCAGCTTCAACTTTTTTGTTTTCCTTCATCTCCTCTGATCAAAGACAAGTTTCCCGAGGAAGTGCAGTGGGCTGGGGAGCTGGTGAGGGTCATGGGTGGCTTTCTCTCATGGGAGAGAGAAGTGTCTTTATTTATTTAGCTCAGGGCAGTTTGCTGTCATCACTTTATCCTGCAAAACTAGTCGTACTTTTAGGGTGCATGAAAAAGACCCAGAATAATGTTGAAAAACAGAAAACACTGTGGGAAAATACCAACTAAATAAACTATGTTTATTTGACTCAAATGCACTCAAATTCTCCCAAGTTCCACCTTGTTTATTAAAACTTATTGTGACTTTTTTTTCTCTAAGGTTTCTCAACCTTGCTTAAGTGACCAGCACTTAAATATTTTCTAATTGTTTGGTTTACATATATTTTATATCACAAAGTAAATTATGAGCTTCTAGAGAACTGCATTTTTCACCACATGAATACATCAGCAGCAGCAGCAACTTCCTTATCTTCACAGCCGTTGGTTGTATAGAACGTAACCATCTGCTGGACACTCTTCTAAGAATATTAAACATACATACTAAGTTACACATCTTATACTTTACAACAACGCATGAGGAAAGTTACTATATTATCCTCATTTTATACATTAGAAAACTGAGGCATAGAAACATTAATTGATGTCACTTACTAAAGGGCAGCCAGTTAATAAATGGGGGGATATTGTAATGACCCCAGAAATCTAGTTCTGGGGTTTAGACACTTAACCTCTATATTGTACTATTTTCTGGCATATTGGAAAAAGCAAAGATGTCATGGTTATTTTCAATAGATGATATATGGTTTATTTTTATTTACTGTACTCAAGAATTATATAACAGAGAAAGGTCATTACTAAGGTTTCACAAAGACAGTCTAGAGAAAGTACCTCCCTTCAAAATGCATATGCAATATATACATCTGTAGATGAAATGTTGATGGTATCCACTAAAATGTCAGCAGTGGTCATCTGGGATGGTAGGATTATGGATGGAATTTCTTCCTTTCTTTGTGTTGTTTTGAGTTTTTTAAAAAAATATTTGCTACATTGAATATTATATATTGCTATACAATATATATTGCTATTAATATATTTGTTATCCAAAAGTACAGAGGCAGCTTACAAGAGTTTCAAGTGTAAAGTTTCCTGTTCCCTTTCCCATGATGTAACCCTAGGATAGTCAAAAAACAAATGTAGAAAGCCATAGAAGGGGAATCTGGAACAGAAAATCAACTTCCTGGAGCTCCCCTCCTCCCTTAGTAATAGGTCTAGCAGCAGGCGCTAGCCTAAGTAGGAGGACTGCCCAGAACTTTGAATCATGTTGATGGCCTTGACATTAACAAGAACTGAACATTTTAATTACTATTCTGATTTAAAGTGATTGGGAATTTTTATTACATAATTGTGATGAGATAAGTCATGGGCCCTGCTAAGTTTTTACTCAGAGGCAAAGGTACAACTGCCACAGAACAGATTTAAAAAGAAAATGGAAAAAAGTATATTTACTTTTATGATTAACCCAGTCCCACCATAAGTCCTGTCTTTGATTCAGAGTTCATTATCTGTTTGCATATATACATATTTATGCAGAGAGAGGGAGGGGGGAGAGAGAGGGGGGAAGCGAGAAGGGAGAGGGAGAAAAAGATGAAAAAATTATTTTATGATTTAAAGACATTTTGCATAAAGCTTAATGACTGACTGTATTCTACCTTTGGCATTTTTTAAGAGACTTCTAAAAGGTTTATCTACTTTTCTACAATCTCTAGATAGGGGACTAACCAGTGCCGTTTCTGATTTTGACAAAATGTTGAGATAGGTCTTGTGGGGACTCAACATCATGCATTTACATATGTAAAAATGTCATAGAGAAATGGAGAATGCACTCAGTTAGCTTTGTTGTCACCAAAAAAGGCTCTTCATGTAGGGAGTTGACCATTTCAGCGTGGCCTTGAAGTATGGACAGAGAGGTAGTATAGCAGAGCAGTCGCATGTGAGAACTTCAGGGTTAGAAAAGTCTAGATGCAAACTCAATGCTCAGGTCTTATTAGTTGAGGGACCCGGGATGATCTTTCCAATCTAAGTCATCAAATAGGGATTATTATTATTTAATTCATTCTATTACACCATTTATTAAACATTATCTTAATTATACATGATTCTATAACATATAATACTATTGATTATAGATTTATAATAACACCGGTGTCTGCCTCAGGATTTATAAGTATTAAAGGGTTTAATTCAACAGATGTGCCAGGCATAGTGCCTCTGTATTAGGAAGTTTCCAAAAAGTGGTGGCAGCTGCTATCATCATCAGAAATTGGCCAGACCCTAAAGGAGGGGAATGATCTCCCAGGCAGAAGGGAGGTGTGTTTAGAACACACGAACCCCAGGATGGGAAAGCCACTTGGAGATTGCCTTATAAATAGAAATGGAAACCCCTAAATGAAAACAGGAATGTCAGAGCTGTGGCATCTTAATCTGGGACCCCACAGCCTCCTCATTGGTTTCATTTGCATCCCTCCACCCCTGGAATGACCCCCCTGATAGCACATCATAAAGTTCTCAAGAGCAGGTCAGGGAAGGCACAGGAAAATGGAATGACCGCACTAACAAGTAACGAGTGGTCCCCACACAGCCTTTTACAAGGGAATTAATCTTTTATTAAGAGAGAAAATTATGCCGAAATGCTTCAGGGGCTTTTTGCTCACGGTTACACGTGCCATGGGAAGCTCAATCTCCTCTTGAGGGCCTCTGTCAAAAGCAATCTTCTTCTAACATCTCCTTTGGAAGCTGAAACTCTCCAGGGGTTAGTATCATTTTTTTCTTTTCAGTGCTGCGTGAATGAGGAATTTGAGCACGAAATATACTGCTGGCTGCTAAGTCCCCTCTTTATGTGCAGGCTGCTGGGAGGAATTCAAAGTTGTGTGGGTGATCCTGTAAAGCGACGATGGGGCGAGCTTCAAAAGGAATTTGGGGGTTGAAGTGCGCTATTGCTGTGAGAAATCTTGGAGCTGTGTACGCAGATCAGAGGAGGAAGGGGAGCTTGAGCCCTTAGTGAAGATGCCAGACAAGGAGACCTTTGGTCAAATGCATCCAGCATGTGCGAGTGGAGGGTCTGTTATGTGCAAAGAGCTACATGGGGCCTGGACTTTTCTGCCCTTGGAGCTCTCATCATCTGGGGGAGGTGAAAAGGCTCCCACAGGGGAATTTCAAACAAAAGCCAGGATGTTTCCTGGAGCGGAGGCAGAGTGTTGAGTGAGAGGCAGGGTGGGGGCGGAATGTGATTTCCAGAAGGTGATGCGAGGGGGAAGGTTGGACACGTGCAGGTCTGAAGGGATGAGTGCAGAGATGTTGCAGAAAGAGAGGCAGGAGGAATGTGGTGCAGGAGACAGGACAGACCCAGAGAAAGGGGGTTGGTAAGAGGTTTTCCTCTGTGGATGCTGAATCTCTCTCCTGCAGGGGTGGAGAGCTCATAAATGGGAACAAATCTTCTGGTCCACTGGGGAATTCTAATTATAAAAACTGGGTAGAATTAAACATTAGCTCAAATGTCATCGTAGAAATTCCACATGTCACACAGGTCTGTTTGGTGGGACAAGGTCAAGAGACGAACACACAGAGACTCAATGCTTAATGCTGCCATTTCTCAGCTGGACAACCTTGGGCATGTTCCTCAAACTCCCTATACAAAGAAACTAATGGTAGCTTCTTGCAGGTGGCAAGATTTCAATGAGATCAGTCCTGTAAGTACTTTGTACATGATCTGGCACATAGTAAATAAGCAAAAGATTTGACTGTTGTATTATTATTGCCCAGCCAGCTCCTCTTTCTTCCTAAGATAAAGTACCTAAACAATAAAAATGTAGCTAATTTATAAGCATTAAAAATAATGTTCCTGATCTAATTTGCAGCCCTGATTTCCAGTTAATCAGCCACACATGTGAGTTTTTGGAGGTGTCTGAAACTCGAGGAAGGAAAGGAGTGGAAGCGTTGGTGGAATTGGAAAGAAAGAGCCCGACCTGCCAACTACCCTCATTCTGTGGGGCTCTAAGGCAGAGAACTGCACAAATGGGGAGATTTAGAGGGAAGAGAGTTTTTGAACAGCAGTAGGTAAAACTTTTCAATGGTAAGGCAGTTTTTTAAAAAAGAAGAAAGGAAGGTAGAGAGGGAAGGAGTGGGTAGTATAAAGAAGAATGAAGGAAAGAAGGAGAGAAAAAAGGCAGGAAAGGGAGACAGGGAAGGAAAGAGAAGGGGGAAGAGGGAGAGAATGAGGTCAAGAGAAAGGGAAGGGGAAGGAGAAAGGAAGGAATGAAGAAAAGGGAAAAAGCTCTGGCCTTGTAGAGGACTGAGATTTTAACAAATGACCCCACCTATCCTTTCCCTCAGAAGTACTCAAGCCAAGAATAAATGCCTGTGATGAATTCCTGCATCAGTGGGTTTCTGCATGGCTTTTAAAGGTCTCTCTAAGTCCATATTTTTAAGAAACTTTGGACTTTGAATTATGTAGATGACCAGAAAATGCAAATATGTAGAATGACACCTTTGTAGTTGTTTTCCTACTGCTATGCTTTCAAATCCCAAAGAGCAAAACTAAAATGTTTTCCAAAGTCATTACATACATAAAATGTGAGGTATCATTACTGCACGTCCAAGGCTATCAAATACGCTTTTTCTTTGTCTTAAATTTTTATAAATACAAGGCATTTATGATCTAGTTTCTCTGTAGTCCAGCCCTCCTTGAACATTCAAAGATAGTTTCTTTATCAAAAATAGCAACCAAATGAGATTTTTTCACTTAGGACAACTTAGTGCTATATCTTTTGCCCATGAATACTTATTTTTTAGTGGAATTTAAGAAAAAAATGCCCCTTTCCCTTGGTAATCTAGACCTTTCTAAGAAAGCATGTGTGAACAATGTCCCCCCTTCTTTTACAGAATTTGATTTTTCCTCTTTTAAAAGAGTAAATTTCACTCCCATCTAGGGTTCAGGTCTTGCACATCCTATTATTATCATTTGGCTGTTGAAATGTATTACTATTATTATTATATCTGGAACACTTCCTACATTACTGCCTTTGATTCAACTTGCATTTGCCAACTTACTCCAACCTTGAAAACAACATATGCTATTGACCCTTTCGAATGGGTTTCTCCAGAGAAGCATAGCTCAGCTTCCTGAACAGACGAGAGAGGTTTGAACACCTGCTGTGTTTAGATTCTGCTATTGACCATGCAGATCTGAGAACACTCAGAGGCACTGATGTTTACTGTCACTTTATACATCTGGGATGGCGTTTTATTTACCCTTGGATACAATGACTAAGGTTTAAGTAAGTCGCCACCTCCAGAGCTTTGCAGAGGCTCTGTATTCTGGATAGAAAGGCTTTCCGTAGGCATGGTTTATTCTGTTATTAATTAGCACATTTTCTTCTAAGTATGGCTTTTTTCTTTAAAAATATTATACAATAAGGAATCATAAATGTTGTACAACACCAATTTAAAAATATTTATTCATGTCGGTAGAAAGCCAAGACATGCCATAGAAGAACTTTCTGCACAAAGGGAAGGCATGTCTGAATTTGCTGTGAGTTATGAAAATTCATGAGGTGAGGAATTTCCACTAGATGTTTATTTAAGTGAACTACGTGGTGGCTAATTTCAAGCGAATAAAAAAGTATGTTGTCATTTTATGGACCTTGCAAGTGGACAAATGACTTTTAATATGAGGAATGAACTGTAGCCACGCTAATTTAAAGACAGGAGGTGGCAAGTTAGACAGGTTCTTGATCCGTAAAATGAGGCTTGAGTTTTGTCTGAGCAGAGCTTGTAGTAGAAGCTGTTAGACGTACTCAAGCTCATTCTCCTTACTTTTAGAGAAGTGAAAACTGAGGCTTAAGGAGGACAATTGCTTGTGAAATGCCTCACTGGCAGATCAAGAACTAGAATCGTTGCCTTCTGAGACACAGCTTAGTCCGCTTGGCCCACCTGATCTAGGGAACTCCTCCTACATGTTCAGATTGTGCCCACCCCTACAGGTTCAACCTCGGTCACCTGGGGTGTCCTTCCTGACCATTAGAATAGGCAACGTGGAACCACATACAAGAGCTAGCCTTTGCTGTCGAGGGCATGCTGCTCAGTCCTGACTTAACTCAGGCTGGGGGACCACACTGGATCAGTTCTGGAATGCCCTCTCTGGCCTTGATGCTGTGAGTGCCTAGCAAGGTCCAGGGTATACAGTTGGCACTTAATGAAGATATGCTGAATGGCTGTATACTTGTCCATCTTGCTATACTCTTTTGCAATAATGATCTTAATAAATCAGTGTTTTTATTATATACTATGCCTGTATTAGGCTTCATAATACATCATTTCCTGTAGGGTCAAGTTCAAATACCCATTCTTCTACTTAAAATAGTATCATATTCTTTAGCCCCTTGTCTATCTCAATTGGAACAATCTTTCAAGCCCTATATTAAAATCTTGCTTCTTGTATGTAACTGTCTTTGATGAGCCTAAACTTACTTCGCTTCTCTCTAAGGTCACATTATATATAGCCCACAATCAGGGTAGCCTGATGTGCTTTGGAGTTAACACCTCCAGGAACAATCCTCATACACTAAGGGCTGCGAATTGGTGGCACAATCCCGGGTGCATTCCTCAAATAGTCACCAGTGAGGTTGAGTCCCACTTGCCCAAAGGGGTCACACACTGTAAAAGGGCTTTTACTACAAACAATCTGTTTTGAGTGAACTTTTTGCTTCTTTCCTGACTCCATTTCCCCACACCCTCATTTGTGCCTCCTGGAGTCATGTCCCATATATACCACCTGTACCTGAGTCCTTTTTTCAGGGCTTGCTTTGCTTTAAGGGAACCCGAAGTAAGACCCTATGTATTAACATACTTAGAAAACCATAAAGTGCCCATCATAGAGCTGTGCACATCATAGGGGCTAAAATTATACAAATAAATAAGTAGCTGAATGAAAAATAAGTAAAACACTATGCCTTATGTCAAAATATGGGTTTTTTTTGGTTTCCTTTAAGGCTGTCTTATTGCACTGAGCTCTGTACTCATGATTAATATTGTGGATGTTTCAAAGTTTCCATTCACTCCCAATATGCTCCCATTATAGACCTGTTGTTGTCCTGTCAACATCTTCCTCCTGGTTGGGGCACTCATTCCCCAGCTGCTGTGCCATGGGAGCCCCTTCTCTGGAGACTCACCCTCAGCCAAGGGAAGCAGCCCCATCCAGGAGGTCATGTCCACCCACCAAAGGCAGCAGATGAATGTCTGACATGGGGACACCAAAGACAAGTCCCCTCACTTACAAGGGGCTCTGCAGTAAACTTCATTCTACAGAGCTCCTGTGGGATCACGTTGAAGCCAGACTCCAGCTGGTACCACGTTAGCTCATCTCACGTTGCTCCTCTCCTTTCCCTGCTCTTTCCTATTTCCCTCGTTCCCCTTTACCTGAGAGCCCTCCCTCAATGCATCACTTCACCTGTGCAATAAGGTAAGACCTTCTGCTCATTACCATCATTTCCACCTCTCCCTATGAAAAAGCTAAGAATGGTGTTTGGCATTTCTTTGTAGAAGCAGCCAACGGAGGTTTAGTAGACTTTGTTCGGTACCTGGAATGAGATGACTATGGAATTTCTCTAGAAAACATAATCAAATTACTTGGGTGAAAAACCATGCCTTTTCTCTGTTTCTTGCCATAGAAATTTTACTGAAACATTATGGAGAATGATATTTAATACAGCTTAGCTAATAATTTACAAGAGGCCACTTTGAGGTTAGAATATTTTAGCTGCCCTGTTGCTTTTGCAATTGAAGGGAGCAGAGCAGCTAGAAAGACCAAAAACAACCTTTTAAATTCCCCAAGGCCTTGTTTAATGGAGTGTATACAATCAAATTTCAACAATCCATGGCGAGATTATCTATTGCAGTGCTTCTCAGACTTTAATATGCACGTGAGTCACTCAGGGATCTTACATAAATGCATATATTTTGATTCAGCAGGTCTAGGATGGTGGCTGAGAATCTACATATCTGAAAATCTTTCATAAGATGATGAGGCTAATTATCTACAGATCACACTGTAACTATTGAGGTATTACATTTTGCAGTGTTTTATCTTTTGTTGTTGTTCTATGTCTCGGTAGGTAATATAATCTAAAGGCAAGATTGAAACTTGTCTTAGTCTGTTTGGTATTGCTATAAAGAGTACCTGAGGCTGGGTAATTTATAAAGACAAAAAGGTTTATTTGGTTCACAATTCTGATGGCTGGAAAGTTCATGATTGGGCATCTGCATTTGTTGAGCACCTCAGGCTGCTCCACCCCTGGCAGAAGGTAAGGGGGAGCTGGTGTGCATAGAGATCACATGGTGAGAGAGGAAGCAAGTGGGGGTGCCAGGCTCTTTTTAACAATCAGCTCTCATGGAAACTATTAATAATAGAATGAGAATTCACTCATCCCTGAAAGAGGACATTAATCTATTCATGAGAGATTCACCCCCATGACCCAAATACCTCCAATTAGGCCTAACTTCCCAACACCCTCCTACTCAGGATCAAATTTCAACATGAGATTTGGTGGGGAAAAACAAACCATATATAGACCATAGCAAAATTCTCACATTGAGGCCCTTCATGACTGCAGCCTAAGCCAAACTGAGCTCCTGGCCCATCGTAATAATCTTTCACTCCAAGGACATACAATGCTGTTGCACATGATATGAAATAGGGCAAGTGTTGCCTTTTGGTCAATTAATTGTCTAGAAGGGATCAGGCTAAGACTAGATTTCTCCTGAATACACACCCTTACTTAGCTTTCAGAAAAGGCTGTCACCTTAAATGATAACAAAAGAAAAATAAACACAGTCAGTATCCGGACCATGAGAAGTCTGGTTTGTAAAAATAAAAGTTCTGATTATATCCTACCTTGCTTGTTCTTTGGAGCTACTACTCTACAATGGGAAATTTTACTCTTAGCTTTTGCAAAGACTCACCAAGGTCCAGACACTATCTTCAATATGAAACACTGAAATCACAGCCTATTTTATTATACTTCTAGAATTTTCTAAGACTAGGGTTGGAGGAATTTATTTCTTCTGGTAAAATGAATACCCACAATGTCATAAAGCTAGGCTAGGACACATACAACATATTGTTTCTTAACAGGTTGAGCAATAAAACATCTGCATAAATCAATAATCATAAATCTGCATTGATGAACTAACTACAAAGTATAAAGATATAATTTGTATGATAATAATAGCACAAACAAGTGGTTGGGTAGGGAATTGAGGTAATAGGAGAAAAATTTTGGTATACTATTGAAATTAAATTGGTGTTAATACAATCAAATTGTTATAAATTGTTAATTGTAATCTCCAGGGCAACCCCTATGAAAATAACCTGGAAATATAGTAAAAGAAATAAAAATTAAATGACTAGAAAATCTATTTAACACAAAACAGACATTAATAGATGAATAGAGGAACAATAAAAGACATAAGACATATAGAAAAAAAATAGCAAAATGGCAAATGTAAACCTTACCTATGAGTATTTTCAATAAATGTAAATGGATAAACATTCAAATTAAAAGAGAAAATGAATTTTTTTGAAAAACAGTATTCAACTATATGTTATCTAAAATTGATATGCTTTAGGTTCAAAGATACAAATAGGTTGAAAATAAAACCATGTACAAATATATGATGCAAAGAGTAATGAAAAGTAAGGTGAATTGGCTATACTAAGTATGATGCTAAATTTTATCTGTCAAGTTGACTCGGTTAAGGGATACTCAGTTACTGGTACATTATTTCTGTGTGTTCTGTGAGGGTATTTCCAGAAGAGATTAACATTTGACTCAGTAGACTGTGTAAAGAAGATCCTCTCTCTTCAATGTGGGTGGCAATCATCTAATCATTGGATAGAAGAAAAAGACAGAAAGAAAAAGTTGACTCTTCTGGAAGTGGGACATCCATCTCCTCTTGCCTTCAGAAATCAAAATTTCAAGTTCTCAGGACTTCATACTGTGGGACTTAGCTCAGCAACCCCTAGCTTCTCAGGCCTTCAAACTCAGATTGAATTATGCCACAAGCTTTTCCGGTTCTCCAGCTTGCAGATGGCATATAATGGGACTTCTCTGCCTCCATAGTCTCTTCTCAGTCAATTCCCATAATAAATCTCTTATATACCTATATATATATATATCTTATTGGTTGTATTTCTCCAGAAAACCCTGACTAGTATTCTAAGATTGTACAAAATATATGTTAAGAAAAAAAAACTGTTAATAGAGACAAAGGACATTTTATAATGAAAAAATGATCAAGACATGAAGATGACATAAAAATTATAAACATGTACATACTAAAAACAAGGCCCCAAAAATGCATGAAGCAAAAACTAGAAGAATTAAAGGGGGAAATATACAATTATACAATTCAACAATAATAGTCAGAGATTTCAATACCCCACTTTCAATAATGGATAGAAAAACTAGGCAGAATATCAACAAGGAAACAGTATTACTGAACAGCACTATAAACCTAGTGCTAACATACATAGACTAGACCTAATATACATCTGTGGAAGACTCCACCCAACAACAACAGAATGCACATCCCTCTCAATTGCATATGGAAATTTCTCCATGATATAGACATAAGTTAGGCCATAAACCAAGTCTCAATAAATTTGAAAGGCATTGCACTCTAGTCTAGGTGACAGAGTGCCTCAAAAAATATTTAAATGGATCATATAAGATATATTATTTGGCCACAGTGGAATAAAATTATAAATAAATAGTAGAAGTAAATTTGAAAAATTCACAATTATGTGCACATTAAAAAACACACTCCTAAATAACAAATGGGTGAAGGAAGAAACATCAAAGAAAATAAAAAATTACCTTGAAATGAATTAGAAAAAACATACAAAATACCAACATTTATAAGATGCAGTAAAAACAGTGCTTAGAGGAAAATTTATAGCTGTGATCACCTTTATTAAAAAAGAACAACAATCTTAAATCAGTAACCTAATCTTCAATCTTACAAAACAATGGGAAAAAAAACAATGCTTGTAGAAAGAAGAAAATAACATTAGAAAGCACATTAATGAAATAGGGAACAGAAAAATAGTAGAGAAAATCAAAGAAACCAAATATTATTTCTTTGAAGAGATCAATAAAATGGACATACCTTTAGATAGACTAACCAAAAGGAGAAGTTAGAAAACTCAAATTACTAAAATTGTGAATGAAAGAGATAGCAATACTACTCATCTTACAAAAATAAAAAATAATTATAAGGGAACATTAGGAGTGATTGTATGCCAATAAATCAATAACCTAAAGAAAATGGACACTTTTCTAGGGAGGTATAAAATAGAAAATTTGTATAGACCTGTAAAAAGTAAAGAGAGTTAGTAATAAAACAAACAGATAAAAACAAACAACAAACCAAAAACTTCCCACAAAGAAAAGCTCAGGATTAGATGGCTTCACTGGTGAATTCTACCAAAGTTTTGAGAAGAATTAATAAGAATTTTTCACTAACTCTACCAAAATGTAAAAGAATAGAAAACACTTCCCAACTCATTACATGAGGCCAGTGTTACCCTGAGGACAGCACCAAACAAAGGCATTACGTGAAAAAAATATGTATATAATCAATATCTTTAATGAATACAGATGCAAAAATCCTCAACAGAATAGTAACAAACTAAATTCAGCAACACATGAAAGGAATGATACACCATGGCCAAGTAGGATTTACCCCAGGCATGCAAGATTGGCTCGACATACAAAAATCAATCAATGTAATATACCATATTAATAGAATAAAGGACAAAAACACACGATCATTTCAATAGGCACATAAAAAGCAATGACATAATCCAACATAACTTCGTGTTAAAAATACTCAGCACACAAAAAATACAAGAAACTCTGATAAAGGGTATCTACAAAAAAAACCCCACAGATAACCTTATATTTAATGATAAAAGTCTGAAACCTTTTCTTCTAAGATCAGAAACATAACAATGGCATGCTATTCAACATCATACTAGAGCTTCTACTCTCAGCAATTAGACGAGGAAAAATAATAAAGGCATACAGCATATAAGGAAAAAATAAAGCTCTCTGTATTTGTAGCTAATATGATCTTTCATATAGAAAATACCAAGGAATCCACAGAAATCTATTAGAGCAAATAAACAAATTCAGCAAGATTACAGGATACAAGATCAACCAATACAAATCAGTCAGCTGTAAAAACTGAAGTTTATTTCCATCATGCATAGAAAGTAATTCAGTAAATTTTATTTGAATAAGTGAAACTGTGAATGTGAACATTTGGATGACTAGGATCCCCACCTATCAGGAGTCATGGCCGTCTTCATATGGGTTAAAAAGCTGCAAAAAACGCAATGTCTCATCAGGGGCTTTTGACTTATAAACAAACACATCACAGAGTCTACCATACTTCTTCACACCCTGAACTACCACTTGAAAACTTTCCCCACTGAGGAAGTACAGAACCTAATGAGGTCAGTTTTCTCCTTTGATGGTGCCTGTTAGGCTTAGAGGAAAATTATACTTTATGTCACTTAAGATTAATATAGTTTTCTCCCAAATAGAATTTCCTAGGCCATTTGACAGAACAATTGAGGCAGGACTAACCTGCGCACTTCAAGTTGAGCCTTTTGATAGGGTCTTAAATCACCAGTACTCAAAGTAGTCATTCTGTACTATTTACTGAACACCTACTATGTGCTCCATTTTACCTCTAGTAGCTGGAATGACACTTGGCACATAGCAGGCATGCAATAAATTAGTTGATTGACTGAATGGCCCGAAAAAGTCTACTTTTCTTTCTCTGGCACAAGACTGAATATCAGAATAAAATCAGCTAGAGAAAATCAGGTCTAATTTTTTATAAAAATAGGTCATTCATAAAGTGTAACAACAAATTACCAGGAATGTAGCAGTGTGTCCTGGAATGCTGGCTGAGAACCACTGTCCTTAGGGTTGCCATATTTAGCAAATACAAATGTAGCATGCCTGCTTGAACTTGAATCTCAGATAAACAATCCACATTATTTCAATATAAACATAATACAATATTGGAATTCACTTACAGTAAAAATTATTTGCTGTTTTTCTGAAGTTCAAGTTTAACTGGCAGTCCAGTATTTTGCTTGGCAACCCTAACTGTACTAGGTCATGCCCCCTGCCCAACACAATAGCAGGATCAAAGGGTATTGGTTGAGTGGATCAATAAGTGGGTGAATAGACAAATGAATGAGCAAATAATTGCTTAGAATCTCTTTTGGGGGCACTGTATTTAGGTAAACGTCAGCATATATCCTATTTTACATCATCTGCAACATTGTAGTATGTCCTTGGAATCAGAGCTTATCATTGGGAGCCAAGATGGTCATTTGGCCTGGGCTGTACAGTCACAAAGGGTTTTAATTTTATGCTTTCAATATCATCTTTAGATTACTTTATCCACAGGGATGGGAATTGGGTTACAGAAGTGAAAGAAAATGGTTATCAAGCAACTTTAATATTACATCTTATTAATAGCCCACACCACCAGACTTGTATTAGTTTCCTACTGCTACTGTAACAATTTATTGCAAGATTAGTGGCTTAAAACAACACAAATTTATTATGTTACAGTTCTGGAGATCAGAAGTCTGAAAATGTGTTTTAGAGGGCTAAATCAAGGTGTTGGTGGGGTTGTATCTTTTTTTGGAGGCTCTAGAGGAAAATCCAACTCTTGCCTTTTCCAGCTTCTAGAAGCTGTGTGCATGCCTAAGTGTGGTCTCTTCCAACAACAGCATCTCTCCAACCTCTGCTTATATACTCAATCTCTTTCTCTGAGTCTGAAACCCCTGACTCCCTTTTATAAGGATACTTGTAATTATATTGGGCTCACTCAGATAATCCAGTATGACTTCCTCACCTTAGGATCCTTAATTTAATCATGCCTGCAAAGTCCCATTTATCCCATAAGGTAACATAGTCACACGTTCCAGGGATTAGGTCATGAACATATTTGGGGGTCATTATTTGGCTTACAACAGGCACTATGAGTTAATATGTAATGATATTGCATAGTGCTCTTTAGGAATGTTAAGCGGTTAAATGTAAACTTTTAAAAATACCAACATTTTTACAACTTCTTCTGGTATTATTTCATTTTTTAATATCTTTGAAGCTTGTTTTGGCTTCTGAGAGGTCCTTCTTGAAGCAACATGATTTCATATATCAATAATGGAAGAGCTGTACAGTTTGTCACACCAAACCAGTGGTTCTCAATGTTAGCTGCATATTAGAGTCAACTGGGATCCTTTTTTAGTTCCAATGCCAAGGCTGCATACCAGATTAACTCAGTCAGGATCTCTGGGGAATGGATATGGCTTTGATATTTTTAAAAGCTCCCCAAGTGATTCCAAAGAGTGTCCAAAATTGAGAGTCACTGCACTCAATTTAACCTTTCACTGATTGGCTAACCTTTCACTGATTGGCTAACCTGTTTTTGTTTCTTTGTTTTCCTCCACTCTTTCTCTTTCTCTTCCCCTGGCAAATTTTTCCTGGCCTATACATAAGTTTGTCTCTCTCCCTCATTGGAGTGTATTATTTTAATTGCATCATATTCAATGAGGAAAGATATATGGATACTCTCAAAATAATCGATATGGTATGGCTTAATGTGGACAGCACTGTTTTGGGAAGAAAACAATGTTTTACTTTACCACTAAGAAACTTTTTGAAAAGTTTAAGTTCTCTACCTCTCCAATCTTCAGTTTTCTCCTCTGTAGAATGAGGGATTTAGAATAAAGCTCTCTATGATCTTTTCTAATTTATAAACACCACAAGTCTAAATATAGAAAGAGGGGCATGGTCTTATGGCAGGAGTTCTGAACCCAAAACCAGAAGATTAAGTCTGATTTAGTTAAAGATAAATTGTTTGTCTTAGTTTTGTTTCCTAACAAAGAAGAATCCCAGGCAAGGATTTGAATGCAAGTGGCTTCTTTAGGAGGTAATTCTTGGAAGCATTGAGACATTGATGCAGGTGATATAGGGTAGATCCTAAGATTATTGGCGTTGTGGGAAACTGGAATTGAATTCTTTGAGTAACTCTGGGAGCCAGTATAGAATATGGGCCTCAGAGTTATCCTACCAGAGGGAAGTGGGGTGGGGATTTTTGATTTTTGTCAGCCATTGGTTGATGACCTCTGCTGGGGAAACTGTTAATTCTGCAGCCCTTTTAGTGGGCAGTGATTGAGGGCACAGAAGTATGATGGCAGAGAAGCCCTCGGGCACAGCGATGCAAATGCTGACATTTGGATGTCAGGTCAATGTGCACCACAGGGTTGAGGCCAAAGGAGACATAAGCAGATGCCAATGAGGCTCTTTCCTGACATAACGATACACTCTTTCTACTTATAGATTTAATAAAAGCATTTGAGAAATAAATGAATTAACATTTCTGAAGCACATTGAGGAGCTGCCCTACCTTTTGGGAAAGCTGCTTTCAGCAGAGTACTTAGATAAACATATTCTCTCTGTTTAAAAGTCTCTCTTGGATTCTTTCAGAAAGCATGTGAACATTTTCATCTTATTTGGGCACCATTTAGTTAGATCCTGTTTCAGGCCACGAAATGATCATTTTTCTCAAATATGGAGAGCTTGAGGAGCTAAATTTTCAATACTGCAAGTTAATGAAAATAAATATTACTTTCAGATATTGACAAAACGTGTTGTCAATCATGTTTTCTCCATTAAGGAGAAATGGTATTGCTGGTATGCTGTGCATCTCATGCCTCAGCCCAAAGGAGAAAGATGGACAAAGTGCTGATGCTGATATTTGTCCTATCCATATCTATACCAGAACCTGCAGAAATGTACTAGGAGCACACAGATTTGTTTTCTCTCCACTGAATAAAAAATATCATCACTGTTGCTCAGGATCATCATAGCTATGTTCTCCTAAGACCATGGGCTCTCTCCATGTCTTTCTGTAAAGCACTGAGCAAGACAGATTAACTTCTCTTTTACCTAACCATTCCAGAACATACTTGATATTAAAGGATCTAAATGTTTTTTTCTTTAGAAACAGGGTCTTGCTATGTTGTCCAGGCTGGCCTCCAAGTCCTGGGCTCAAGTGATCCTTCCACCTCAGCCTCCTGAATAGCTGGCACTACAGGCATGCACACATGCTTCCAGCTGGGATATTTATTTTAAAGTTGGGTAAATAGGATAGACTTATCTCCAACTTTAAAATCTCACTTAGAATTTCTTCTCTATCATAAGAGATTAATAAATATTTTGGCTTTAAATCGATTGCTCTGTATCTCTGTCTACATCATTTAAGGGCATCCATGACCTTACCATGGTGCTGAAGGAAGAGCAGAGTCCATGAAGCATATCTCACTTAATGCAGAGTGGAAGGAAGGCCAGAGAATAGGAGTATGGAAGTAGTGCAATGGGGTGGAGTATGTGCCCCAACACAAATGAATCCATTGCTTTAGACCATCTCTAAAACAGGAGCATGCATGCAAAGCCATCAACACTACCCACTGCAATGTGAGCTGCCAGATTCCCCAAACTGCATGATTAACATCAGACTAAACCAACAGAAGAACCGCTCAAGTGAGCACAGCCCAAATTGGTTTCCCACTGAACTATTGAATAAATAAAATAGTTGTTGCCTTAAATCACTGATTTTGCAGTAGTCTGTAATGCGGAAATAGGTAATTAATAAATAGTATGTTAAGCAACAATCAATGAATGTTTTATAAGGGAAGCCTTTGACATTTCAAAAAATATTTGAAAAATTATTTAGTATTAGTTAAAATATCTCAGGTTTTTGTTATACACTCTTTGTTGCATGTAGGCCCATTGTGCATTGGGTATGTCTTAAAAATTTCCTTTTGTCACACTGTTGCTTATTCACATTCCAAGCATGGGATGCCTTCTCTGCTCCTCTCAGCCTGCCCACAGAAAGCTGTGATTCACAATCAGCCTCCTTCACAATGTTTGCCTTGACTAGTCTGTCTCTAAATGATTTCTTCAGCCACTAAACCCATACAATCACAATAGAATCCACTTATTTGGTGCTATATTAGTCAATTAATAAGTCTTATCTCCCATGTAGACTATAAGCTTCTTAAAGGAAATTTGCCTGCACCTAGTGTGGTATCTAACACATGGTTCAAGATGTGTGAGAATCCACCCAAAAGTGTAGGTGACTTTGTCTGTGGCTTACTGTTCTTTGAGTTCACACATGGCAGGGGGAAAAGAACAAGGAAAGGTTGAAAGTTTCTAAGTACATGGATCTTAGCCCTTTAATTATGGAACTGTGTTGACACCTTGTTGTGACCACTATGTTTTATGAATTGTGGAGAAATACCAGGGGAGTGTTATCCTCAGAATCCTTGTTGAGTATCGTTGCTGTGAATATGGTTGTAGGAGTTACAGTTGGGTTCAAAAGGATGGTGGCAGGGGGACTTCCCCAGTGTAACAAAGTAAGTAAATGCAGAAGACCTTCAGTACATTTGTGGTACCAAATTCACCGAAGTATCCTCATCTCCACTTTCTTGTTTTTCTTTCTTTTCTTCTCTACAACACACTTGGGAGGCAAATTGAAACTCTGGCCCTCATTATAGTCAGTAAGATCAACCCTACACAGAAGGATTCTCTTTCAATTTAGTGATTCTGTCTTTTGAACTTCAAGAGGGTCAGGTTTCAGGGATATTACATTGCTGGTGATAATGTTAAACCCCAATCCCTGCTGGAGAATCACTGGCAGCTATCAACCAGGACTATGAGAAGATCTAAGCAACACAAGCATAAAAATGCAAAAGAAGTATCAGTCCAAGCTTTTCTCCATGGAAAAGGATGTAAAACTCAGAAACTTTTACAAAGTTAACCTGGGAGAGAATCTGAAAACAAAGAATTTCCTTAGATTGCTTTAATCTGGAGGTTGAAATGGATGCCTCTTGGAATATGTATGAAAGGATCTCCTTGCATACTTTCTCAGTTTCAAGTTCAAGGGTTCAAAGGTGGTGTGCTGGTTAAGATTCTGGGCCTTATAATTAGACAGCTTGAATCAAAATGTGCTTAATAGTGACTACTAAGCTGTGTCCTTTGTTGAAACGGGTTTCTTACCTGTAAACCTAGCTTATAGATACTGTAACCTATAGGATACTAGGCAGGACACATTTCATGGTAAGCCATAGACATGAAGAAAAATGTTAATTTTTTAGATGTGGTATCACCAGCTTGCCTTTGTCTTATAATTGTTAAGAAAATCCTTTTGTGCTGGTGTCTTACGTGAAGACTCTAAAAGTGAACCCTGAGTCAAAGATGCACTTAGAAATGATTTATTATGAAAGCTCTCCCAGAAAAGACTGGGAAAGGAGTAAGGGGAAAAGCCAAATGTGGATGAAAAGCTTTCAGGAAAATGTCCAGCTCCAGCCTGACCCCAAGGGGAGCTATATAGTTCATCTTACCTCAAGGCAAAGACACTGGAATTTCATAGGTCAGCACCAGTAAGGCACCAGTTAAAGCCCAGCTTAGACAATGTAAACTGCTAGCCTTTCTGGCTCTGGGTATGCAGGCAAAATGGCTTTAATAGCTTGAGAATATTCTTCTAATAAGAAGCACAGAGGTCCCTCCTAGTTAGAAGCAAAGTACACTAAAGATGGGAAAATGCTAAATGTTTTCAGGAGAGAAGATAAGTTTATTCACATGGCATATCCTTTTTGCCATGTACTAGTTTGTTTCTGAGACTTAGAGAAGGATTACAAGACTCTACTTTCAAACAAAAATATGACACTGTCCGGTCAATGTGAACTATTTCTAATTCAATTCTGCTTCCATATACATACAGCCAGATGGATGAACACATTTTAAATTGTTTGATTCTTTATATTAAGGTTTTCTGAACAACTGTAAAGAACACATAACTGAATAATTTTCATTTCCAACTCTTCACTGCGATTGGACTTCACTTTAGAATTAGAGTCACCCAGAAGACACTTGAGTACCAAATGACCCAGAGTATCAGTGTGCTGCTTATAGAGTTTCTGTGACTCCTCAGAAAGGAAAGGAATCAAGTACATGTCTCCTATTTCACGGCTCTGCTCTGACAGGTGTGTGAAGCCTGAGCAACTCGCTCAATTTCTTCAATAACAGTGACGATCATTATTATAAACAACCAACCACACGCCACATTCTTACTTTGCACTAGATACTTTGCTAAGTGTTTTACAAACATAGTATTCATTACAGAATTCAAATAGCCTAGAAACGTGGGTATTATTCTTGTGTTACAAATAAGGAGGTGAGCCTTAACTAGTAACTGGTACTGAACTACAAAAGCTCAGCTCATTTGCCGGAGTTTCATGGAAGACAATTTTTCCACTGATGGGGGAGCAGGCAGAGGAAATCTGCAGCCGGGTCCCTAACAGGCCACGGACTATTACCGGTCTGCAGCCCGGAAGCTGAGGACCACAGCCATAGGGATTGACTCCCCAGCTCTTCCAGGTTTGTATCATCCACCTGCTTGGCAGCTTCTCCCAGAAAAACAGCCCATAGGCTCCACAGTGTGGCATTTACATTAGCCCAGACATCATGGAATGAGCCAGGAACTCAGCTGCATGATGGGCCTGACACAGCTGGTGGTCGAACTACACAGGTCCCAGCAGAGTCAGTCATTTGCACGGTGACTAGGAGCCCATGACTGAGAGTCTAAGAGAGGTTGGCACCAAGGGAAGCTGAAGAAATATGTCAGATACAACATGATATAATTAACGACAGCTTATAGGATGCTTATTGTTTTCACAATGGAAGTATTTTATTGAGCAGTTTGTTGTGTGCTGGGCACTGCGCTAAGCACAAACAATTTCATTCTGACTGTGAGACTGAGTGGAATGTGGCCCCAATCCTCTACTTCTCCCTTACCACACTGCTTGCAATGTGATTTTGCAGCAACTCTTGTCTAGAGGTGGGGGTCTAATTCCTCACCATTGAGTTTGAGTTTGACTGAGTGACTTGCGTGGGCCAATAAAATACAGAGAATGTGATTGTGCGACAACTCCCAGCCCAGGAAGCTGTGTGCATTGCTACTCTCTCTCTGAACCACAAGAAAAACAAGCCTGGGGAGCCAGCTGGGGGTTGAGAGGCCATCTTAGACTAATGCTATGATCGGAATGTTTGTATCCCCCAGAGAATTCATATGTTGAAGTCGTCATCCTCAATGTGATGGTATTAGGAGCTGAGGTCTTTGGGAGGTGATTAGGCCATGAGGGTGGAGCCCTCATTAATGAGATGAGTGCTCTTATAAAAGAGACCTCGGAGAATCCCTTGTCTTTTCCAACATGTGAGGACATAGCAGGAAATTGGCTGCCTTCCACCCGGAAGAGGATCCTCACCAGAACCTGACCATGCTGACACCCTGATCTCATACTTCTAGTTTTCAGAACTATGAGAAATAAATTTCTATTGTTTATAAGCCACCCAGCTAATAGTATCTTGTTATACCTGCCTGAATAAGACAACTGGCCAGACCTGACTTACCAACCAACTCACCAAAGATGCATAAGGGAGCCAGCCAGAGTCAACTACATCTAGGCCAGGTCTGTAGAACCTCCCAGAAAACCCACAGATTCATAAGCAAAGATACATGTTTACTGTTTTAAGTCACTGAAGTTCTGTGCATGTTTTTATGCAACATTATGGTGGCCATAGATTATTGATACAAAGTTCAACTATAATCCTACAGTGTAAACATGATTTTTTTTATGCCAACAGATGTGGAAACAGGGGAGGTTAAATGACTTAGTCAGATCACATACACATTTGATTGGAACCCCAAGATCTCCAATGCCGTGGTTTTAATTGCTACACTGTACTGCTTAATTGTCCCTGGATCCTTGATCTTTATTTTTTGCTGACTAATGACTTCTAGTGGATAATTTGATCATGTTGTCATCCTCCTTAAGATACTATCCGTCTAATTTAGTTTTTGTTTTAGGGGCCTGGGATTTTATAATCAGGTAAATATTAAGTATACAAAACATTAAGTGGGGAGAAAATACCAGAAAGCATGACGGAGAAAAGACATTAAAGGAAAGACAGTTAAGCACACATTTTTACCATAAGGGAGGGAAGGCATGTGAAGGTTGGGGTGGAACACTGTGGACAGTGAGCTACTCCTAGGTAGCCCCAGTATGTGATATGCACAGATCTTTGGGGTTCAAGATTTTACATCTTCTTTCTGGGAAAACCGGTCTCCCTGATCTGCTTTGTCTCTTCTTTGAAAGATGTGATCATAGATGAGTAGGACTGATGTTTGCAATGTGGCTCATGGAATCAGTCTCATGCATTCATTTAAAACCATACCCCATAGGCTGCCTGCTACCAGAGTGAAGACCTGGTATCTGTATTCAATCAGGGGTCTCTGCCATATTTATCCAGCTGGATTTGGAAAACAAAGCAAGCCTGCATGCAAGGGT
The DNA here is from genome assembly GCA_008086735.1 of Cheirogaleus medius. Taxonomy (NCBI): domain Eukaryota; kingdom Metazoa; phylum Chordata; class Mammalia; order Primates; family Cheirogaleidae; genus Cheirogaleus; species Cheirogaleus medius. The sequence continues at coordinate 21,189,386 of VBSM01001118.1, read as the reverse complement.
GAGGTCAGTCAGCAAGCCTGGGCCTCCTGAGGTGCCAGAGTTTATACGTCTGCCCCATCAGGGTGACAGTGAGACGCGGGCCTCATTCCCATTAGTGTTAATGGAGCCAATCTCATGAATCCACCACACATCAATGTGTATCCTCTCATGTTTTGATATCTTAATGCACGAAATTGCATCTCTAGGGAAAGGCTTGCCTCCTCTTAAGTGCTCCCAATTCCCTTTAATACTAATGGAACAGAGACACACGCCCCCACTGCTGCTCAGAAAAGTGGGCAAAATATGGAAGATGATTAGGTTTCGGGAGTGTCATTGGAGACTCACAGAAGCTGCAGGGATTGTCTAAAATGATCCCTCTTTTTTAAAAGAGGAAGTTTTAAAAAGCAGTTTCAATATTTTTTTTTTCTCAGAACCATCATTTTTTTTCCTCAGAACCATCAATTGATAATTGGGAACATTCTACTCTCCAAGGGGAAGACGCTGATGTCAATATACGTTTGAGAATGCCCTTAATCCACTTTGGGCTTGGGGTATCTATGAAGGAAGGGAGTGGAGAGGGTTGTGAAAGAGCCCCAGGTATTTCCAGGAGAGAACACCAAGGTGGATGAGCCAGGAGGAGGATGGAGAATATGAGAATGTGGGGGTTTCCTTCAGAAGACATTTTTCTGGGTGTGGGAAGAGCTGACACAAACTCTGCAGGCTGCTCTGTGCTGGAGAAGTACAGTGTGAGCTAGAAAACTTCCCACTACTCCCCTTCCTACGCGCTCTCTTAGAAGATGCTCTTTCCAGTTATAGGAAATGCAAGATAAACAATTCTGGGCATACCTTTCCCTCTTCTCGTTGTAGAGAGGGCACTGATCTAGGTTCTTGTGTGGTCTGAGGCTATTAAAGAGAGAAAATTATACAACTTAGAGATAAAGCTATGTGATCAGAATACAAATGAACATGAAAATCGGCCAACCTTTATTTGACCTCTCAACAAGTTTGGCAGATTTTTTTCCTGTTGAATTAGAACTGTGTCCTTTCAGTGATCTTCTATACTTTAAGCAAAGTACTGTGTGGATCAGCCACACCTGTAGGCAGTATAAGACCATCACTAGCAGTTAGAGTTAGAGAGGAGCTAGGAGATACCCTTAAGCAATTTCAATCAAAACAATAGAGTGTCTGAAATTCTTACCAGAATTATTCTTTGGTTTAAGCCCTTATTTTGTTTGCTTGTTTTAAATGTAAAACAACAGAGTGTTGGGAGAGAGAATATATTCTTACCTCCTACAGTTAACACCTATGAGATGATAATTTTACCAGAGAGCACCTGGACACGACTCAGATGGTAAGGATGCCTCAGCAGGGAGGAGAAAGTGAAGGGAAGAGAATTTAGGCAAATCTCATCTTGGTCCTTCTCCATCTTCTGTTTCTTCTCTTCCAGCAATCCCACTACTGGGCATCTACCCAAAGAAACAAAAAAATTCTATAACAAAGGTATGTGCACTGGAATGTTTATAGCAGCACAATTCATAATTGCAAAGATGTGGAAACAACCCAACTGCCCATCAGTTCATGAGTGGATTAATAAAATGTGGTATATGTATACCATGGAGTACTACTCAGCCATAAAATACTGGGGAACTAATATCTCTTGTATTATCCTGGATGGAGCTGGAGTACATTCTCCTAACTGAAATATTATAGAATTGGAAAAACAAACACCACATGCATTTACCATTAAATTGGCACTAGTCAATCAAAACTTATATGCACGTATGGAAGCCACATTCATCAGGTGTTGGGCAGGTCGGAGGAGAGAGGAGAGGATGGGTAAACTCACACCTAACAGGTGCAATGTGCGTTATCTGGGGGATGGACACACTTGTAGCTTTGACTTGGGTGGTGCAAAAGCAATTTATGTAAACAAAGTGTTTGTGCCCCCGTAATACTCTGAAATTTTTTAAAAAATGTAAATGTGTAGTGGTCCCGCTGCTGGGACCAGTGGGGTCACCACCAGTGGCTCATGTTTTAGCCCCAGTAGTGACAACCGGCAGGGGCAGCAGCTGTGGGTAGGGCAGCTAAATGCACTGCATGGCTCCTCTGCTGATGGGGTGGGGTCACTGCCAGTAGCTTCCACTTCAGCCCTGGTGGCAGCAGCCAGCAATGGCAGTGGCTACGAGCAGGGGATGTCAAGGAAGCTCCAGGCATGTACAGATGCAGGGGCTGTTGGTCTCCAGGGCAGGATGCAGTCTGGTGGGGACTGGCCTCTCAAAGTGACACCTTGCTGTAGCTGCTTAGGACTCGGATGTGTATGAGACTCAGTGTGAGCTCCTTCTGTGGAGCAATGCCATCACACGGTCTCCAAGCAGTGCCCTACATTAGCCTCAGAGCCTGCAAAGATCAAGGTGTCCTCTGGCTAGGATTGCAAGAGTCCCATTGGAAATATGGATTGCTGGGGATCTCTGACTTATCCTTTCCCCATGCTGGGGACCCTCTCTGGGCTCTCAGCCAATCCTGGGCCAAGCAGGCTGTCTTGCTTCCCTCTCCTTCCTTGCCTTAGATGTTTCCTGTCACATCTGTGTTGAATTCCAATGTTCTCTCTTAGATGACCTGTTTGCACTGTGACAGTTTGCACAGTCAGCCATCTTGAAGCCCTTTCCTGATCAGACATTATTGAGGTTGGTGGAAATACTAAAATATGCTGATATAAGTTACAGTGCTACTTGTAGAAAAGGCTACATAAATAAGTAGGTATGGGCAAGAATGAGTTTTAAGTTGATAGACACATGTAGTCATTTACATGGAATGATTTTGAGAATTATCCAAACCATCTATTTTACCCCACTCTTGCACAAACACACACACACCCGAGCTTCTTCCTTGGGTGATGTGGTAATATATTGGGATCACTTAACCAGAAATGAATTAATAGATCCTTAGCAGCATTCCATTATTGAGACACCAACCACTCCTCTGTGCTTACCTGCCTCTCAATTGCTGTGGTTTCCTAAAATAAAAGCACCATGTTGGAACAGTACTCTCTGCCTTCCAGAATATGATTCTTGTTCTCAATAGTTCTACCAACAAATGGCACACCTCAATATTATACCTATGGGGACAGAAATAGCAGATAACTATTTTTAAAGCCTTTGAAGGACAAAAATGCAATTATTAAATCCTTCATTTCACAAACAAGAAAAATCTCTGCTGTGTGGCTAAAGTAGTTATTTTTAATAGTTTGTTAACTGTTACATGTTGGAAGGAAGTTCTTCAACCATGAGCAAATGCTGATTCCACAATCAAATATGTGCATACTTGAGTTTGCAAAACACACCGGACTGTAGCCCCAATTACTGCAGTAGAAATTTGTCTTGTTTTGGGCTCCATATTTCCTAAAGAAAAAAGATAGAGAGAGAGAGAGAGAATTTCCTTAGTAAAAATGAGTAGATCAAACAGAATTGCATCTTAACTGCTTAATTTATTTATTTTGCAAGTCATTATTTGAAGCTGAATGGAAGTGATCAAGGCAAGTCCTGAATTATAGTTATACTTGGACTCAAACCAGTTGAGTATTGCTCTTGAAAATCAAAGAATAGTTTTCAGTGGCACCCACAGGTCCACTTTAAAGCCTCTTCACAATTTAGTCCCATCATTTCAGACTGATCATTTGCTTACATGGATAGAGAAGGGAACGATTGAGTTAAGGGCCCTGTCCACAAATTCATTATTTTTAACTGTGCTTACAAATGGTTGTGTCTGACAGTCTGCTTTGTAAATGACTGCTGCAGACCCCTGACTACACCTGTGTCTATAACAGGTGAACTGAGGGGGTCCTTAACTATATCCAGTTTGTGAAAGAACTGATCACCATTGAATATTTCTCTGTAAAAGTTTCCCAATTCAATATAAACTCTCTACCATGGACACTGAATCACATCCCATGGAGAGGTAGAGAACTCATGTAGGTTACACTCAGTTACCAGGCATGGATTATCTTTATTTATCCTCTTTTCAACACTGCTCCAATCTCCTGATAGAGAGCATCATAGGATGCTATCTCCTGATAGGAGCAACATAACATTTATCAGTGCTTAGAGGCATGGAATTTCCAGATGCAATTCTGGAAGATAGGCTGGCTAAGAAAACAGGGCACTGATCTTCTTGAATTCCAAGGCATTTTTCATAAAAATGATATCCATTCAGAGGTATACCCGGTTAGAAAATTAAGTTCATCTTACATTCTCTTTTAGTCACTCTTTTCTTGCTTGGTTTCAGATGTGGAAAAACGACAAATGATGCATAGCTAACCAGCAGGTTTCATTAGCTTATTAGAGATGGATTATGAATATCTAGAAGTGGACTCTAAACATCTGATGGTTGTAGCACAAAATGACCTATTTGCCTCCATCAGATCTTCCCCAGGCACCACCTTTTAATTTTTCCCTTCATGAGCAGTAGCTAAGAGTGCAGGAGAAGATTCTAATTGAAGGTCTATAGTACTAGATATCTGGCATTTACCAATTGCAGGTAGTCTTAGCTTTATAAAAATGCCCCCAAAGAGATTGTGGTGAATGCAAGTGAAGTTTGCTTTACTAGACAAAGATATGGGTATGAAGATATGAAGTTCCTACTGTAAATCACTCTGTTCCTTGACATTAAGAAGCTGATGCATTTACATCCTTTCATTTTGTGGCTGCACTCAGATCCAAAGCTGTGTGCTTTGGTAAGAAGACGTGATGTATGTGCAAGCTACTGTACATTCGTGGGCTTCATGTCTATAGCACCATGCTTCTGATATTTTTTCTTTCTGTTTTCTTTCTAGGAAATAGTTGGTATTATGCGGCCCTCTGGGTCACAGAGGCAACACTGAACAATCATATACAAACTAAATGACTTTTCAGAAAACCAGGTCCTAAATTCAATGAATTCAGAACCAGGAATGCCCCAGAAACATCCAAGCTGATAAATTGTCCTCTATCTTTGTTTACTGCTGCAATTGTGTCACTGAACACTCTCCTTCCTAACTTTCTGCTTTAATCAAGTAAGAAGAAACTGTGTTTAAACTGTAAGAACTGTTAGGTTCTGAATAAGATTCTGAGGAATTCACCCATGAGTAAACCCCACAGTGGAGCTTGTGGGATCAATGTATGCTGCTCAAACACCTTTGCCCTTTAGCCTCTGTTTTCTTTGGTCCTTATTATTCTAGCCTAAATTAAGGTCACTGTAGTTTAGACCCTTGTAGACCTGGCTTAGCATCTATTAGTCAGGGTAGGTAGATTAAACTGTGAAAACAAACAATCCTGAGATTTCAGTGTCTGAATACAGCTTCTTGCTTCTGTGATGTCCACTGAGTGCCCAGGCAATTGCCCAGGGGAACTGTCCTTTGTATAGCAACTTGTCCCAGGCCTGTGGGATGCCATATAACTATTAGCTGCACTCTCAGAAACAAGAAGCCTCCATATTCGACAAAAACTGGAGAAACATCCATGTGCTTTTTACTGCTTGGCTTAAAGTTGTACACATCTCTGTGCCATTAACCAGAGCCAGGCAAATATCTCCACCACTGCAAAGAAGCGGGGATGTTTAATCTTCCTATGCTTCTCAAACCAGGGTGAATGCTAGAAGGCTCTTGTAATGACATTTACAATCCCAAAGTAACATTTTAACACAAGCTCGAAAAATATCTAGCTTTCAGCTTTTAATTCTCCCTCCTCATATTATAATCCCTGGCTGCTACACTGCCACAAAGGAAGAAAGAAAAGGAGCCACATTTCCTTTTGTCCGTGATACACAGGAGGGCACAATGTCTGGTGTTTCCAGGTCATGATTTATTGGTTCAGCCGGAGCGACTGCAATGCTGCATTCTTCCAAGAAACTCGGCAACGCAGCAGGCCTTTTAAAGAATCCCAACTGGCTCCCACGCTGAATAGGAAAGAAGGGAAAAGTATCATCCCAGCTAGCTCTGGTTGAAATGGAAATCTGCTTGAACCAAAAATAGAGCTCTCGTGGGGATTGTCTTTTAAAAAGAACGGCAGGGCTCTGTAGTTCTGGGTGACATATGTTGAATCATTTAAATTTTTTTTTCCCTCCACACAGTTTAGTCAAAAAGTAAAATGGCTTTGAAGCAGTAAAAAAATAAAGAACTTGAACTCAAAAAGATAGTTCAGGAATTTCTCCCAGACCAGGGCAGCCAAAGTACTTGTCAGCTCAGGCCATTTTCCTTCATTCCCTCTTGCTCCTGGGATATAATTTTCTAAAACTCTATTGAATGACAATCCTATAATAGCCCACTCTATTATCGTCCCCCATCTCTCCGGACTCATCTGGTTATCCTCCCTGGAAATGCGTAGCTCACATTTTCTATCTGTTCTTTCTATCTATAGGACATTCAAGGTCCTCTTTCAAAGCTCTCAGCTCCCCAAGGCTCTCTCTGTGTGTGCTTCGTGTTGTGCAATTATCACTTTATGAAATGCCTTCCTTTCCTCCAGGAACTCCTGTATGTGGTTGAGAACTTAATCACACGCTGGCTTGTTTGATAAGTGTTGCAAGCATGTTACTCATGTCTTCCCAGAGAGGTCAAATGGTCCTCGACACACCATTTCTCTTTTGGACTCCCTAAAGCCAAGCTGATGTCACAGTTTGGGATCTTAGTAACCATTTGATGGTTGATTACTTAATTGTACCCCACTTATTCAAATTGGGGTAATGTGACTTTTCTGAGGGTCTCATCTGTCTACTTCCAAATGACTGCTGGGGCTGAGTCTACATTAGAGCCCCGGCCTAAGCCACACATTGTGCTGTGCCTGCCACTATTTGTGTTGGGACCCCAGGGCATTGCTGACTCTGGGACATTGGAGAGATGCACAGATCAGATTATCATTCCAAATTCTTTACTCCTTCCTAAAATGTGGTCATATATCCACGCTTTTTTGCCATACGATTTTCCCTCCCAATAGAGTGTGCTACCTCATCCTCTCCATTTTAGATTCATATGACCTGCTTTGGCCAATGGAGCATTAGCAAACATATTATGTGCAGAGGCCTTAAATACACTTTGTAGTTTATGTAGCCTCTTTTTCTCTGCCATCTGCCTTAAGATGGCCTTGGTGTTTATTTGACCTCAAAAGGATGAAAACACATGGGGCAGACTTGAATGTGATCTGAAGCTAAGAATCCATCCTAGCCTACCTGAACTGGCTAAGCCCAATCAAGGTTAGACAAACCACAGATGATTTTTAGAGTAGGAAAAATAAACATTTGTTTTAAGCCACTGAGATTTGGGGGAGAGGGGATTGTTACACAGAATTATCACAGCAAAAATCTAATAGGAGGAGAGACTGGGTGGTGAGATAGCAGGATGTAGAGGCCTCAAAGACACACTGGCCATAAAGGAGTAGGTGCTGGAAAACCCAAGCTTCCCCAAAGGGAAAGAAGTAGGGAAAGCACTGGGAGAAGGCAGAGAGTCCTTGCTGGAACCAAAGGACACAGCCTCCTGAGCAGGAGCAGGTGGGATGGCTGCCCTCTGGCACTGGCGTTTCCAGTGACAATCTTCCCTATCTGCAGAAATTCTCCTTGCTGTCACAGTGGCGAATTGTGCTGTCCTTCAGATGTCAAGATTTCAATATGGTCTAAGAATAGACAATACAGTGTGATGGTTAAGAGAAAGAGCTTTGCCACTTTACTAACACTATCTGACCTTGGCAAGTTATTTAGCCTTTTTGTGTCTCAGTTTTCCTATCTGGAAAATGGTACCCATATGCTAGAATCCACCTCATAGAATCATTGTGAGAATTAAATGTTTTTAGTATGTATAAAGTACTTAGAACAAGGCTGAGAATTTAGTATGTTCTCAGTAAGAGTTAGCTATTATTGTTATTATTATCATCATCATTATTATTTAACCAAATTGAGGGCACAAAAGTCCATTGTAGTCTGTTGAGTACCTTCTAATTCATGCAGATGAATATAAGACATGATCACTGCCCAAAAGGAACACGTAATGTATAATCTGTTGATTTTGTATACTGCAACTTTACTAAATTTATTAGTTCTAGTTCTGTTAATAGTAGTTGTGCGTGCATGTGTTTGTATGTGTGTGATCTGCAGGGTTTTCTACATACAAGATAATGGCATTTATGAACAGAAATAATTTTACTTCTTTTTTAATTTGGATGTCTTTTATTTCACTTTTTTTCTTGCCAAATTGCTCTAGCTAGAAATTCAGTACTATATTGAATAGAGGTGGTAAGGGTGGGCATTCCTGCCTTAACTTTGAGGAAAAGCTTTCAGTTTTTCAATGTTATGTATGATGTTAGCTGCAGGCTTTTTAGTTTTGGCCTTCATTAATTTGAAGAACTTTCCTTCCATTCCCAATTTGTTGAGAGTTTTTAATCATGAAATTGTGTTGAATTTTGTCAAATGCTTTGTACATCTATTGAGATAATTGTGTGTTTTTTTATCCTTTCTTCTGTAATGTGGTATATCACGTTAATTGGTTTTCATCTGTTGAAACATCCTTGCACTCCAGGGATAAATCTCACTTAGCCAGGGTGTATGATTTTTTTAATGTGCTGTTGGATTTGGTTTCCTAGAATTTTGTTGAGGATTTTTGCATCTATATTCAACAGAGCTATGACCTGCAGTTTTCTTTTTTTACGGTGTTTTTGCCTTGCTTTAGTATAGGGGGAACATTGGCTTCATAAAAACGAGTTTGAAAGTATTCCCTTCTCTTCAGGTTTTTGGAAGAGTTTGAGAAGAATTGGCATTTATTTATTTATTTATTTTAATGTTTGGTAGAATTTACCAGTGAAGTCATCTGGTGCTGGGCTTTTCTTTGATAACTGTCAATAGCTTTTTATATGAATATATACAGAAAAGTTTCAGGAATAGCATAATGAATACTCAGTTTTCTCTATTGTAACATTTTAATTTATTTGTTTATTTGCCTTCTCTCTCTCTCAATATATATGCATGTAAATAGATATACGTAAATATTCTTTGTAAGCCCTCAAAGAGTGTGTTTCATACATCATAGTTCTTTACTTCTGGATTCTTAAGTGTATACTTCCTAAGGGTAATGTTCTTTTTTATAACCCCAGTCACTTGTGAATTTCAGGACATTTATAGCACTATTTTCCTTCCAGCACATGATTCAGTCTAGGATCACACATTTCATTTAATTGTCATGTCTCCTTGGTTTCCTTTAATCTGGAACCGTTCCTCAGCCTTCGTTTTCATCTATGACATTGACATTTTGAACACACCCCCCTACTTTTTAAAATTTCAAAATATTATGGGGGTACAAATGTTTTGCTTACATGGATTGCTTTTGTACTGCTTGAGACAGAGTTATAAGTGTGCCCATCTCGCAGATAGTGTACATTGTACCCATTAGGTAGGATTTCACCCATCCCCTACCTCCCCCCTCCCACCTGTCTGATTTCCGTTGAGTTTTATTTCCTATTGTGCATGGGAGTGCTGTTGGGTTAGTTCCAATTTACAACCTCTACTTTTAATTGAATGTTCCTCCTTTGGAGATTTCTTAGACTTCCCCATGATTATATTGAGCATGTACATTCCCATCTAAAGTATTGCATGGAGGATATAAAGCCTTTGTCAAGATATCACTTTCAGAGGCAAAGAATGTCTATCTGCCCCTCATTAGTGATGTTAATTTTGATCACACAGGCTGTTGTCCACGTTCTTCCCCATTAAGGGGTCACCTAATTTTTCCACAGTATAGTGTATTTCCTTTGCAGCTAATCGGTTTGTCAAAGACATGTAACATCATGAAACTGTCTTTCTCCTAATCAAAATTTCTCCATGAATTTTATCCTTCGATGATCCTTGCTTGATTAATGGTTGCAAAATAGTAATTTTCCAACTCCTGCTCATCAGCTGCGTCACCAGTCAGTAATCAGCTTTCTGTTTAAGCAAGAGCCCTCCTTCTCCCCTGTTTACTTATTGATTTGTCTACTATTTTTGTTACAGATTTATGGATTATCATCCTTAAATACTTTGGTGCTCAAATTGTCATCTATTGGGCCAGCAAGAGCTCCATCAAACTACTCCTGTGTCCTTTAACCTTGTGTTTTTGTTTTTCTTCTTGAGGTTATTATTATTATTATTATTATTGGACTTTGTTGTGTAGCAAGCAACCCTGGACAGACTATTTTCTATAGCCATGTGGCCAAAACTCAGAAGCTTATGAAGTAAGTGTTCAACCCGAGAACTACCACCTTCATTTATTCTTTGTTGTAAGTAACTAAGTTACGACCCTGACCTTTACTGAAACTTGCTTATCAGCCACACAGAATTTATCTAAAAGTCCTTCCCCTTGGACATGGCCTTGGCTGATTCCGGACTTCAGTACCAAAGCCTGACTATTTTCTTATTCAGGCTTACTCTGCTTCTGGGCTCAGGTGTTTCCTGCCATTTGAGATCGATGAATGATTAAGCTAAAGTGTTACCAGGCAACAAAGATTGTGACTCAAATTCGGACAAGAATATATTCTGACCATGGTGCTCTGCGAGGAAAAGAAAAGCTGTGGTTAGAAATGGAAGATTTTACAGAGAGCTCGTACTCTCTTGGAATCCTTCTCGCTGCTTCTAGGATTTTGGTCTGAGATATCCACTTTAGAGACATGAGGTTGAGCAATATCTCTTCAAGCTCATCATCAGGGAGAAAACAAGGGACAATTATAGAAATGACGAGTCATCAAAATATCCTTTATTTAAAATACCCTAAGATATGGTTATCTAAGGTTAATATACAAACCCACATATAGCGGAAACTGTTGGTACCTAACCCAGATCCCCTGTCCCAGGACAGCACACCTATACCCAGCTGCTATCAATGTTGCAACTAAAAAAATCACAATTGCCCCCTTCTCTAGAGAATTTCCCTAAACCAATGGGAACCTTCATGCCCAGGGGGCAAGCTCATCTCCCACTTGGTCCCAGAACAACTTGAAGCCAAGAGTACAGAAGGCCGTTCTCTTTGCCACAAATTGGGATCAACTCTGTAGAGCAACTCATGCTTCACGGGTCCCCCTGGGATCAAGCCGAGGCCAGACTCCAGAGGAGCCCAGTCTTGCTCAGCTAGTTCCTTTTTCCCATCTGCTTTCTTCCCTCCCTTAGAGACTTCTCCCAATTGCACTCTCAATAAATCATGTGTCATGGGACCCAAATTCTTGTCTCAGTCCCTGCATCTAGGGAACCCAAACTAAGGCTACATATGTCAAAAATTACAAGAAACATTCTGAAATTATAAATAATCTCATATATAAGTGATTTTTATTATAAAACAGGCAGAAACACATATCTTTGACATGAATCATTTGAAAAAAAGGAAAAAAAAATCCTAGCACCAATATTCTTTTAAGAGGATCACCATCTCCCAGTTGTATGGGTTGGAAGTCTCAAAGCCATCTTTGACTCTCTTCCCACTACCTGCCTCTAGCCAGAGGGCAACCTCTGTCTGCAGAATCACTTACTGTTGTAGCCACCTTCACACTCCCAGTCAGGAACATCATAACCTCTCCCTGTCATAGTCCCCTCAACCACATTTCTCCTCCTTTCCTCCCTTCTTCCATTCCCTACCAGATCCATCACGCAGGTCACTCCCTCCCTCCAGCAAGGCCCATGCTGCTCTCAGTTGGTCTCTCCAGTTTGTTCCAAGGTGCATTGACCTGCCACAAGTGGTTAATCTCTATATATCCAAGGAATACGCTCTGAAGATGCTCTGTATAGTTTCACCTTTTTGGTCTTTGAACTTGCTCTCTCTCCACTCAGAATGTTTCCTCCCCACTATCTCTGCTTCTTGAAATCTTACAAAAATCCAGTTCAAATATGTCTTTCTCCATGAAGCCCTCCAAGATTCCCTGAATAAAAACTGATGTCTATTTCTCCCATATTTCCTTGGGATTTTGTTTCCCTAGCAAGGCACTTCCCATGCTCTACTTGTCATTTTATTACCAGTGAATGCATCTGACTTCTGCACTGTACCATAAGGTGCTTGAGGAAAATAACTGTAGCTTATTCTCTTCTATTTGCATCTCTTCTGTTCTCCACCCGCCCAATACACACACCTTCTGACCCTTAAAGCTTAGCCAGCTTGTCCATACCCTGCATGGTTCATAAAAGATAACTGCAGAAAACAATGTCTGCCTTAGGTAATGCCCCAAATCATTTCTTATTTACACACCACACCCTGCTTCTTGAATTCCTGGCTTTGTGCCCATGCTTGCCCTTTCTGCTTCTTGCCCTTTTCCCGTTTGGTGACCATTACCATTTGTCCTTTTGAATTTTTATATTTGGTTTCTGGTTTGCCTCTGGGCTGAACCCATTTTGATATCCCCTGCAGCCTTGTGTGAGAATTGCTTTCCCAAAGCACAAACCTATCGAGGATTCAATAAATATGTGTTTTCTAGAGCCCATGGGAACACTCAGCCCTGTTTGCTTTCAACAAACACTCAGTCTATCAATATAATTTCATTTCAAGCATCCTTTGAGGAAATCAGAAAGGTGATAGCTTATCTACTTTTCCCTCCTCCATTCAAGGTGAGACACCTCCGCCTCGACTGTCCCTCGAGTTTCTCTGGCCAGCTGCCTGGTCAGGGGGAACATGCACCAGCTCTTCCAGCCATCTGTGCTCTCCCAACTTCCTTGCCTCCAGGCACCATAAATCTTCCTACTATGAAGGTGAGAAGAGAATTCCCTCCTGTCAAACTTTGGTGCTACAGGGAATTCTATGGTTGCAAATGAGAGAATATATAATTTGCCTGGTGTCAACAAAACAGGCAACTCACTTGCTCATCATTGAAAATTCCAAGGTGGGTCAGACCTTAGTACTGTGAGACTCAGCTACTATAATAGCATTTGCAGGAATCCATGCCTTTCTATCCTTTAGCACTACCCAACTTCAAGCCATTATCTTTTATCAGTGTTTGGTAGGTTCATGTCCTAGTTTATACCTATAGTTTTGTTTCCTGCTCCCAAGCTCAGGATTCATGCAAGCTGTCATTAAGAGCGATTGGGACCATGGTCAGAAGACCACAAATGTCAGAGTGAGAGACTTTGGGTGGTGGGGGTGGGGTTGGGGGAGTGCCCCAGTTTTCTTTCATTGTACCTGAACAGGCCTTTGCTTATTGGTGGCAAAATGTCCATTCAATTTTCTGTTTCCAGTTTAATAGCTTTTAAGACTTCTGCTCTTATTGTGTGAGTTGACTCCTAAGTGGCTCTTTCTAAGTGAAAGTGTCTTATAAGTTTCAAAACACTATGAAAATGTTAGTTGTAGCTGTGTTAGCAATTGATATTTAAAGACAGGAAAAAGGATTTCATTTTGGCTGTCCCTCTCTCCTTAAATTTGAGAAGCTCTGAACTCTGACATCTAATTATTCTCATAATTACAGCAAGAGATAGAGAGAATTAGTACTAAAATTCAAGCAATTACATGTGCAAGGCAGAAGTGGTTATTATGTTAAGATGCATAGTCCATTTTAATGCTACTTAAAATGGCTGTTAAGGAAAGGACCTGGGTTGTAGGAGGTGGGGGCAGGGCCTATATATTAAGATCTTGAACTCAAAGCCCCATGAATGCATTTTTACTTCTTTCAGCTCCAATTAGATGTCTTAGATAAAAGTATTATCTGTGAGACATGATGTATTCCTATGGCTTTACATTTGGACAAAGATTTTGCTGTAATAAATGTTTCTAGACTGGTGATGCATTGATTTATAAAATACCCTTATCTTAGGTACAGTTATCACAAACCTAAAAATGCCCCATCTTTCCCCAAATGCCAATGAGACTAGAACTTCTAGCTAGAACCAGCCAAATTAGAGAATAGAATTGCGACTGATGGAATCTTAGTAGCATTTGGTAATAAAAAATATAGAGAACAAATTCTCAATTGAGAGGGAACTACCTCTCTCTCTCCTATTGTGGATAATCTTGTTTAGTGGTTTGCTCATTTGTTCATCCATACGCAAGTGCATCTACAATTTTAATTTTCTTTTTTAAAATTTTTATTTAGAAATAATTACAGACTCACAAGACATTGCAAAGAAATGAAAGTGAGGTCTTGTGAACACTTTGACCAGCCTCCCCAGTGAATATTTTACATAACTAGAGTACCACATCAAAATCAAGAGGTACAATTATCAAAGCTTATTCAGATTTCACCAATTATATAGGTTGGTGCAAAAGTAATTGCCGTTTTGGACCATGAATTTTAAATCATTATAACTAAGCTCATCTTTATTAATCAAAACAGGAACCATTACAATCAACACATTTTTGCCAATGAGAAAT
>VBSM01001118.1:21139819-21155292 GCA_008086735.1 Cheirogaleus medius | reverse complement strand
TTCTATTTTTAGCTCTTTGAGGTATCTCCAGATTCTTTTCCACAGAGGTTGCACCATCAAATTTCCTACTCGTGTCATCAAATTTTCATTTCAAATGTTCTGTTTTCAATCAGTAATCCATTACTGATTTAAATAATAATTTGTTTTACTCCCCAAAGAAAAAATGTATTGAAATGTAATAGATAAGAACCACATTAAATATATAATAAATATAAAATTTTCCATAAAGTATTTGGACTCTGTTGGAACATATTAATTATACTCTCTCTTGTGAATATGCACTCAACTGGGAGTTCACAATGGGAAGGTATGCTAAGCCAATATGCCTGGGTCTTGCTTGTATTTAATAGAGCATATTGTTTTTGTTCTGTAGATTTGAACTTTCTTGTACAATTTTTACTTAATGGACATGTACAGATCCAAAGTCAGAAAAGGTCAGTGAAGAACAGCAACCTTTCCTACCCACAACACATTTATACAAAACCCAACATCCTTTACAAACTCAGCATACACTTTAATTAAGCTAGGGCAGCAGGGAGGCTTTTATTTAGAGAGTTGCATAAAAATAAATTATCCACAAAGCATAAATTAGGACATTGATTATCCTCAGTGTATTCAGTGTATTTTAATGTGTGGTTTTCTTTAACCATGTAAAAAGGTGTTTAAAATATTCCAAAAGAAAAATTTGAGAAGCCAGAATACTTCCACAGATTTCTAAAATCTTTACAGAAGTTGAAAACCACCAACCTAGGGAGTCCTTTCAATTCTCTAATACTTTGAATCTACGGTTCAAACACTGTAGGAAACATATTACTCTGGTGGAAGTGGGTGAATCCCATGGATTCTCTTAAGTAAAGGCATCTCAGGAGCAATCAGAATGAGAGGATAGGACTTCTTCATTTAGTATTCTCAAGTGCTTATTTTCTCATAGAAAATTACCCTTGATGCCTCTTTGAATTATAAAAAATAATGAACATTTTTGATCAAGAGTTTAAAATTCAGAGTATTGTCATTACTTTCACATAGACATTGTTTGGCAGTGTAGTTTGAAGACAAAATCCCCAAAGAGAAGATGGAAAATATATCAAGAGAGCACAATTTCCTTTTTTAAACAGCTTTATTGAGATACTATTGACAGAAAATAAACAACACATTTTGAAATTTGATAAATTCTGATATACATAAAAATCCATGAAACTGTCACTAGCACAAAGATAATGAACACACCTACTGCTTCCAAAAGTTTTGTCATGTCCCTTGGTAATCCTTCCTTTCTACCCTTTATTTTTGGATATTGATTTTGTACTCTGAAATATTGATAAATTCACTTATTAGTTTTAGTAACTCTTTTTAAAGATTTCATACGATTTTCTAAATACAATGTTGAATAGAAATGCTGAAAACTAATACCGTGGCCTTTTTTTCTGATCTAAGGGAAAAGCATTTAGTCCTTATTAAGTATGATGTTAGCTGGAGATTGTTGATGTATGTGCTCCATCTGGTTAAGGATGTTCCCTTCTATTCCAACTTTATTGAGAGTTTGTATCAGGAATGGATATTAAATTTTGTTAGGGGGTGAGAGCCAATGCCCCTCGGTGTGCATTCCGCATCTGGAAAAAAATTTTTTTTAAATAGAAAAGAATTAAATTTTGTTAAATGTTTTCTTCTACATCTATTAAGATGGTCATATGCCTTTTTTTTTTACTTAGTTTTCTAATATGGTGACATACATTGATTTTGCAATATTAAGCCAAACTTGCATTCGTGAGATAAACTTTACATGATAATGACAAGTTATTTTTTGTATATTGTTGGTCATCCATGCCTTTTTTCTTACATATGTAAAATGTATCTTTTTTTCTATCTCTTTTCGCATTTTATTTTTTTCACTGATTTTGAGTAATTTGATTATAATATGTTTTAATCTTATCTACTTTTTGGTATTGAGCTTGGGTTCTTTGAGCTACTCAGATCTTTGGATTTTCATCAAATTTAGAAAAATTTCAGCCATTATGGCTTGAATAATTTTTTTCTGGCTCCCGTTTTCTTCTCTCTTTGGCTAATTCTCTCTCTCTCTCTTTCTTTCTCTATGTGTGTGTGTGTGTCTCTCTCTCTCTCTCTCTCTCTCACACACACACACACATGTGGTCACTTGAAGATATTCCACAGCTCACTGATGCTATTTCTGTTGCTATTGTTATTCTCCTTTTATGTATGTTCCATTTTGCCTTATTTCCATTGCTTTATATCCAAAGTTACTAACTTTGTGTGTGTTTGTTTAGCCATTTTTTTATTGCACAACTTTGTAAGACCTCCAGTAGAGTTCAAAACAAAAGACAATTAAATTGTCCATGAACCTATCACTCCAAGTTAAATCATGTTTGTATTTCCCTCTACTTTTTTTATTGACACATAAAAATTGTATGAATTTGTGGATTACACATGATATTTTCATACAGGAATATAATGTGTAATGATCACAGGGTAATTAGGATATCCATCATCTCAAACATTTGCCATTTCTTTTTGTTGGGAACATTTCAGATCTTGCTAATTTGAAATATATAATAAATTATTGTTAACTATAGTCACTCGACTTCTGCATGTCTAATCTGCTATTGAGTCTATCTAGTGTAATTTTCTTTTCAGACATTGTAGTTTTAATCTTTAGACATTTCTTCACATAATACACTGGTCAGTACATAGCAAAACTCAAGTGTAACTGCAAGAGTAGGAGACAGGGCTGAAACCAGATGCAGGGGCTCACAGAGTGGGTGCAGGTGTTAAAGTAAACAACCCTCAGGCAGAAACTAATTAGAGAGGCTGATAACTGCAGGCAAGAACCGGCTTCAACTGGCTTGTCAGCTATCTTTGCCACCTTACATGAACTTTGGCTAATTGTAATATCATTCACATTGTGTTTTTAAAACTTCTGTGCCCTTGAAATCACCATGACATTTCTGAAACAACCATATAAAGTACAAAAATGGGAGGAAACCCAATTCTAGGAAATAGTAAGTTCATAGTAAAAGCCAATCCCTTAGCCTTAAATATTCCTCCTCTCAATTGGTAAGATTTCAAAAGACCAAAAACCACTTCCTCCTAGTGCAGCTGCTCTTTTGGAGCCTGCTCGCTCTCTTTCTCTTAAGAGTGTACTTACAAGCATCACATATACTCACCAGCAAATTGGTATTAACTGATCAGCACCTAAGTGGACACATAGGAATTACACTAATTGGGCACTGGGCAGGTGGGAGGGGGGAAGAGGGGGCGAGTATATACATACATAAGGAGTGAGATGTGCACTGTCTGGGGGATGGTCACACTTGAAGCTCAGACTTTTGGGGGTGGGGGGGCAAGGGCATCATTTGAAACCTTAAAATTTGTATTCCCATATGCTGAAATAAAAAAGCTGCTGCTTGCTTGGCTTACATGGTGCATCCTGAAATTCTTTTCTCCTGATCATATCCTTGATGATCACCAAGAACCTGGAAAAGACTCCACTTGAAGTTTGCTAATAGAACCTTCTCCTTATTTCTCAAGTTTCCTCTACATTCAGCTGTCTTTTCTCTGTCCTAATAAACTCTAATTGCATTCATCTCCCAAGATTAATCTCTGTCTTCTCAACTCAGAAAATCTATTGGTCTCATCCTGTGTTGCCATTCCTTGTATCATGGACTGGTAACTCTCCAGGAAGCTGTGATAATATTAGGGCTAACCTTATTTGTTTTCTATCTCTCAGAGATCAATGTTTGTTATTGCCTAATATTCAATTTCTTGAATTATGTTTCATATAATTTTTTCTGATTTTTAAAAAATTGTTTCAGGTGATAATATAAATCTTGTCCCTATTATTCCATCATGGCTAGAATTGGAAGTCCAAATTAGTTAGTTTTTATTTCCTTTGAGACAATTTTGAAAATACAGGCACACTCTGAGAAATGGTGAAACATCTCTCAGAGTGTGTGTTTGAAAATGTATCATTGGAGTAAATGATTGTATACAATAAATACATAATACCACAATTTGTGTTTTTATATTATATACAATATATGAAAAATATTTAAACATGCACACACATATATACAGTTTTGAGAGAATAATTGAAATAAACACCACAGTTCTTTACCTTACCCCACCACACTGCTTTACAAATGACTTTGTAGTTCCTTGCACTGGGCGGTGCAGTGTATGTCCCTACCCTTTGAATCAGGGTCATCCTTTTTGTTTGCTTCGGCCAATAGAATATAGCAAAAATGACACTGAAGTCAGTTCTACACCCAAACCTATAAATTGGCCTTACAAAATTCTGCTGTCTTTAGGAACCCAACACAGGAATTTGCTGGAATATCAGAAATCATGTGGTACAGAGAGCAGGAATCCCAGCTGAGACATGTTTAGTGTAGTGAGTCTTCAGCTAAATTCTGCCTCACTGTAGATGCATAGGTAAGCCCTGCTAAGGTCAGCCCATCCCTGCCAGATTGGCAGAAATACTTAGTTGACCCATAGAATTATGAGTTAATTGTTATTTGTTTTAAATAGCTATGTTTTGGATGGTTCATTATGCATCAATGGCTAGATAATACTGTATGTTTACAAATAGGTATATAAATGTGCTAGAGTCCAATCAACATTAGCCATTATTAATAACGACGTCTGTGTAGGTAATTAGCATAGCATAGACATGCTAATACTTTAAGATACAGTCTAAATCCTTAATACAATGTTATGTTTCCCCACCTTGAGTATATTTTTTTTAAAAAATGTAACATTAGTAACAGAAATTAATGTCTTTTTGAAGTAAAATGTAGGGATTCTTAACATGATTTATTATTATCCACACTATAGGTGCAGTTTGCTTAAAAACAAACAGGATATATGAGGGCATTGAGAGTTAAAAAGTTACTTAAATAATTTTCTCATTTTTCATAGAGAGTCATCATTAAATTCCTGCCTTCCAAGTGCAGTTTCTTTGCTTTAAAAAATTGCATTCAGTTTTTGTTATAAATACTTCATTTTAAAAAGATATAAAATTCAATTTGCACAAATGGCTCAAAACATATATGTTAAGAAACTGCTACTGCAGTTTCAAGGGCAAAATTGGGAAATGTTTGGCAGAAAATTTGAAATCACTGGGCTGGTGGTAGTGTGTGCTGGATTGTGCACTGGAATCCTGCCAATATGTCCTTCAACCATGGGAAGTCTTTCCAAGGAGAATGACCCTGGCAACAACAGAGAGTGAGCCTTGTTTGCACACCTGGCAAGCTGGTGGGTTTTCTGCAAAAAGGTTGGTTCATCACCTGTTTCACTGAACAGAACATTTGGAGGTGAGAAAATGTTTTTTTTAATGAGAGAAAGCTACGCCTAATCAATTTATCTAGTCCTTTTAGAAAATAAGAAGGCAAGAAAGAATTCATTAATAGTAGTTACTTGAATTTTAAAATCCTTTAACAGAATACTGGTTACCCTTCAGGTGAGACTGATTGAGAGGGGCACAGGGCAACCTCCTGCAGGGCTGGAAGCATGCCAGATAGTGATGTGGGGGGTAGTTACAAAGGTAGATGTCTATGCAAAATATCATTGAGATTTAAGATTCATGGACTTCACTGTATGTATGTTATTCTTAAAAACCAATTTTAAAAGTGGGGAGAGTCCACAAGAAAAGGATTTGTTGATCCTGGAAAGGGATTTGAGTGTTCACAAGACACCTCTCACATTTATATCTTTTAAAAGGCAGTCATTTAGGAAGATAATGCCAAAAGATACTACGTTTATAATTGGTAAGCCCACTAAAATGAAGCAAGGTTCTTTAAAATTTGAAAAACATGATATCGATAACAAGTGGAAGAATTAGTAATGTATGTATTAAATAGTAAAATCCTAACTCATTATCTTTAGTTAATACCAGTAAGTATATAGCAGCTGAAATTATGAATAAATTCCTTCACGTACAGAATCATTAAACATTTGGAATTCAGAAATTATTGCTTAATGTTTAAGGTTGGCAATATAGGGGACAGTTAGGTTTTCCAACTAAATTCCCCTGTTGTTATGATTACGGAGCGTCTATAGCAAGGGCCAGCAACCTATGCCCCATAGGCCAACTCTGGGATGCTGCATGTTTTATTAAAAATGTTTGTTGTAACACAGCCACAGTACATTAATTCAGTATTGTCTTTGGCTGCTTTCCCACAACAAGAGCCAGTTGAGGGGTTGTGACAAAGACCATATGGGCAGGAAAGCCTAAGATATTTACTATTGGATCCTTTATCAGAAAAGTTTGCTGACCTCAGGTCTACAAGAAGTATCATCCTTAATTACCACCCTTTATAATTCTTATTGTTCATACATAGTAAAGTGCAGAGCATTATGATCCTATCGTGATACATGCACCTATGTGGGAAGAAGCAGTGTTACAAACATCTTTGTATTTATTCCTTACAGAAGTTCTGTGATATAAATGCTTGTTTCCTCTCTTAGCAGCCTAAGCTATTGTAGACCAGAGGAAGTAAATAATTAATAACATTCCTAAGCCCTCAGGACTAAGAAGTGGCTAAATCTAAACTTGAACCCACATCTGTCTCATCCCAGCCTGTTCCAGTATACAAGGAGTTTCCAACTTCAGATTTGTAATGTGTAAAAACCTTAGACCCAGAGCGGGGTGAGCACATATTCAGTTCCAGTGCTAATCCCAGGTCATATGCAACAAAGTGGCAACAGAGAAGGCAATGAAACCAAGAGTGAAGTAAATATATCAGAGGTGAGCTCTTCTCTGAGTCTCTTGCCAGAGCCATAGAGGTTGGGTTTCTCCTGAAGGGAATTAATGTTTCCTTAATCAATCAACCTGGTAACCATCCATGTAAAGCCTTCATTCCCTCTTTCCTCTGTGCATGAAATCTATAAGAAATAAAATCAAAGTCTCTTTTAATCATAAATTCATGAAGATTGATCCACACCTGGGCCTTTATGTTTTTGCTTTGTGTAAAGTTTTTTTTTTTTTCCTACATACAAGGTGATAGTTTGTTTTGTGCAGCATTGATATATCCAGTTTTCTGTTCTTCTGATGTAAAGGAATGATATTGGCAGGCATGAAATTGTGGAAAGAATGGGATGAGGGTCTAGTTTCATTTAAAATAATGCCAAAACCCAGGGCTCTGATGGATGGAAGGGCAGACAGGGCTTTCCATGTCTCCTCAGGCCTCTACTCTCTCATAGAAGTTGAGTTTCAGTTTCTCTGCAGGTACTCAATGGCATGAACATCACCAAGATGCTGATGTCTCAGTGCATGGTTCTTACCACTAAACTATATGAAAGCTTATGTTATTTTGTAGATAAAAGAAATAACACCGACGTTTTTACTATTTTGTGACACTCTGATGATCCAAGCCCCGGCCACACCAATTCAGGGTCTAATTAAATATTAACATTTCTTAGTTCGTAGGAAAGAGCCTAGCTCTTTATCCAGAGTATCTTGAAGTCTCTCCCTGGAACAGAATGGGTTAAACTTGGGAAAAGAATGAAAATTTGGGGAGGAAGATTAACTAAGAGGTAGACAAAGCTTAATCTCCTAGAACTCCTATAACAAATTATCATAACCTTATTGGCCTAAAACAACAGAAAT
Source organism: Cheirogaleus medius (assembly GCA_008086735.1). Classification (NCBI taxonomy): domain Eukaryota; kingdom Metazoa; phylum Chordata; class Mammalia; order Primates; family Cheirogaleidae; genus Cheirogaleus; species Cheirogaleus medius. The sequence continues at coordinate 21,147,671 of VBSM01001118.1, read as the reverse complement.
GTATTCTCTCCTAGTTCTGGAGGCCAGAAGTCTGAGATTAAGGTAGCTGCAGTGCCCTACTCCCTGCAGAGGCTTTGGAGAAGAGTCTGTTTCTTTGTTCTTCCAGCTTGGGGTGGGTGGTGGCATTGCTCGGCATAGGACTGTGTCACTCCAGTCTCTGCCTTCATTGGTCACATTGCCTTTTCCTCTTCTGCGTGTCCTCTCTGTGTGTCTGTCTCAAACTTCTTCCGATGCCATCGTGTAACAATAAATGTGAACACATTTCAGGCCAACGAACAGATAATGCAGGATAAACTCTTTAAGATCTTTCACATCATCACATCATCTGCTATGGGAGGCAATAGTCACTCTTTTGCCATATAACATAACATTGATAGGTTCTGGGAATTAGGATGTGGACATATCTTTTTGGGGGCCACCATTCAGTGCACTACAAAAATTTTAAAGAAGAATGTCTGAGAATCTTCCTCTCTCTAAAAATCACAACATGTTTTTTTTGCTCTGACTCTAGAATTTGGAGAGGCCTCAAATGGTTCTGGCAGTATAGGCTATGGTAAACCTGTGGCTGAGAAATATTAGATGGAGCTATGCTTGCATTGTTGCTGTTAAATAGCATCTGTGCCGTGCTCCTTCAATCTTCAGGAAAGCCTTGTTAAAGTTACAGCCTGGCCTCTGTGTGTCCTGAGGAATCAGGATAGGGCCTGTGCCCACCCTTGGGCTGAAGAGATACAGATGTCTGCATCTCAGACTTCTAGGGGCAGTATCAGCCATCGGAGGTGGCTGCTATCTGAGTGTGGGGGTTATTCTATGAGGAATTCTGGGAAGAGAGAAAACTGCTAGATGGAAAAGTAAGGAGGGCCAGTGCAAGAACACGAAGTTGTTTAATGCCCATGATGCAGTGTCATGGAATACTCTGAGAAGTAGCTTGGGAACATTTTGAGGTGGGAGTGGGGAGTAGTCACTTCCCAACAACAGCCCATCAGGCTGATAGACTCAGGCCATGATTATCCTATGGCCTTCCTCATCATCTATTGAGTCATGGTTCATAAAGTAAGCATAAGTAATATTGCTATTTGGGGGTAAGGTGACTTCCTATATAAATGAAATTTTATTTTTGGTTTGTTTTGACTGACATATATTGACTACGTTAAAGTATTAATACTATTACCAGAGAACAGAGGTTTATGATGTAACATAAGGTAGTTTAACTTTTTATTTATCTACGTGTATGTGTCACTTGATCAACTATCCACATTCTATTTCCCTTGCAGAAAAAAAAAAACCCACACACACTATAATTTTACAATCAAGAGCAGTAGGCCTGGAGAACACAGGCAAACCATGCTGGCTATTAATCCAGACCCACTACAGGGCTGTCAAATGCAAAAATTGAATGGTAATGCTACAGGGAAATTGAAACAGAAAGAAGCCAAACTCCTTCTGTAAAATTTAAGAAAGATGAAGAGGCAATTTGAATACAGAATTGACCCTGGTGAATAATTTGGAAAGATGTATTGGCTTCGTCTAGGCAAAGAATTTACAGGCAGATTAAATGCAACTGGGAGGAAATGGACAGGAAGTGGATGTAAAATGTGAGACAATCGCCATGATGTTATTCTTATAGGTTTATATGTCATAATGGAATAAACAGCAATGCAAGTTGGCAATAGAGATATGGCAATATTTTCTATCTCCAAAATGTCACCAGCAGTTAGAAAATAACAATATCAGCCACAGATCTCATGGATGCTATTCGTATTATAAATAGGGAAGGAAGAAATTTGAAAGTACATTGCATATTGTAGATCTATGTTGCTGAGTTAACCCTGGTGAATATTAGAATCCTAAAATAGATACTTTTATTAAATAGGGTCCAAATCAATGTGTGCTGTGGCATGTAAATGACCAGAGAATGTTATTTATATTTGTAGGAGGTTATGATGGGGAAGTACATTGCATTTTCTGGATGTTGAGAATTTTTCTTTCATACTCAAGCCTGGCAGAGTTCACACAGCATCACCTACCACTCTAGGTGACAATAATTCAGAATAACAAAGAAGACGCTGGATAAAAGAGGTAACTTTTATTGATCAACTATTATGTGCCCAGCATGTTGTAAGTACTATCAGCTCTGATGATGGTTAATACATTCATCTTAGTATCAGTAATTAGTGATAATTATTGCCTATTTTTATAGATCAAGACATAAGGAGAAGAGAGATTAAAAACTTGAACACAGTCAAGCAACCAGTAAATACAGAATCATCATTTCAGTGTGAGTTTTTCTGACTTAATTGATTTTTTAAATAGTATGATGTTACCTCTAAAACAAATACAACATTCACTACTTGAGTAAAATTTTAATTTAAAATGGTGCTTTCTGATAAATATTTTTAAAGTTCTGGACAGCAAACCCTTGAATGTGGTAGACCTGTGAGGATTTCTGTACTTAAAAATTTTATTATATATAAATATATATTACATTTACGCTTACAGTTTTAATTAAATATATGGTATGACCTGCTGCAGTAGATTGCACGTTATAAAGCTCAGACAAAATATTAGTAGAAATGTACAGACTGAGAAAAGGTGATATATATATTTTTAAACAATTATGTTTTCTGTGCTGTTTTATTATATATCACTATTATTATCATTATATATTGTTTGTTTTATTTATGAATAGTGCAATCATAAAAATATTTTTGGTGACCATAACGAGATTGAATATTCCTCATTATTTTTGAAAACCTTAACACTTGTAATAGGACAACTTTAAAGTTTTAATCTCAATTCAGCACATAATTTTATTTATATAAATACTTTTTCAAATAATTTTTGAAGTATATCATACATTAAAAAGTGAGCAAATCATATGTATATAGTTCAATGAATTATTACAAAGTAAATCTATCTAAGCAAAAGAAAAGAACATTTCGACATTCTATAACCTACTTTTCTGACCCTAATGGTAGCTATGCCCTTAGTCTTTTTCAAAGAGAATATCTTCTAATAGTGTTTTTGACCTTAACATAAAGGGGATCATACAACATGTTCTCCTCTGTGCCTGGTTTCTTTTGTCCAGCTATATGTTTGTCTGATTCATCCAGGCTGTTACAAGCAATGATAGTTCATTCACTTTCATTGCTAGGCAGTGCTTGGATATATAAACATACAACTCAAATTATATTTCAATATTGATAGGCATGTGGCTTGTTTCAAGTTTGGGGATATTACAAACAATGTTGCTGTAACCATTTTTATACATGTTTTTTAGCGCATTTTATGTCTGCATTTCTGTTGAGTATACACCTAAGAATGTAATTGCTGGGTTATATGGTAAATCTATGCTTAATTTTACAACTGCCAAACAGTTTCCAAAGTGGATGTACCATTTTACATTTTACCCAGCAATGTGTGAGAGATCCAGTTGCACCATATATCTATCAACACTTGATATTGTCACCCGGATAATTTTTAGGCAATCTAAAATTAGTGGGTGTGTAATGATAGATATCTCAATATGGTTTTAATTTATATTTCCACAGTGACTAATGAACTTATGCATTTTTTCATTTGTTTAATGAATAGCCTTTGGATAGCCTCCTTATTGTGAAATAACCATACAGAAATTTTGTCCATTTTTCCATTGGATTATTTATCTTTTTCTTATTAATTTGTAAAAATACCTATATTTTTTAAACGTAAGTCATTTGTGGATAGAATTTATTTGCTTTGCAAATGTCTTCACCCACTTTCTTGCTTGCCTTTTCAATCTCTTAATTATGAGTTTTGTTGAATGCAAGTTTCTAATTTTAATTAATTCCCATTTATCCATCTATTTCTTTATGGTTGGTGCTTTTTGTTAAAGAAATCTTTTCCTAGCCCAGTCACATGAAGGCCTTCTCCTACATCATGTCCTGGAAGCTTTATTGTTGCACCATTTATATTTTGTTCTACAATCATGATCAGCCTGAAATTGATTTTCTGTAGAGGATGGTAAGGAAAATCTGTATTTTTCTATATGGATATTCACTTGACCCAACAACAGCAATTGAAAAACCTTTATAGTGTCACTTTTGTTATAAATCAACTTTATGCCATGCATGAGTCTGTTTTTGAATTCTATATTCTGTTCTCTGGGTCTATTTATGTATCTTTCAGAGAGTCCTACTCTGATTTACTTATTGAAGTTTTACCTTGATAACAGGTAGTATAAGCCTTCATGTCCAGAAGGTTGATCTTTCAAATTGTTTCATTTATTCTTGTCCCAAATCACTTGCCCCTATTTACATATAAATTTTAGTCTCAGCTTGTTAATTTCCTCAAAAATTGTGGCAGTTTCTAAAGGGTTTTCATTGGACTGATAGGTTAATTTGAGGAGTATTAACATCTTAAAGTATGTTGAATATTTCAATATACAAAAATAGTATATCTCTATTTTTTAAAGAATTTCTTTAATTTAGATTTTTTTCTACACAGAGGTTTTCAAAATCTTTCATTAGATATGTAATAGGTGTTTGTAATGCTATTATACATGGTATCCCTTTTCAAACTGTTTAAATTACAGTGTTTGTGAGGACCTTAGTAAAAATGCCTGCACTTTTGGAAAATAACAAAAAAGTATATGCTATATGATTAAAAACTTAAAGGCTGTGAACAGTGTTCATAGCATCAATATTATGATCCCTTCTATCATAGGGAGGAAGCTAATCTAGCAGGAATTATGCAGGATTGTCAATGTCTAGTGAAAGGTATCAATTAAGAATTATTTTCTAATTGTTTCTCGATAGAATACAGCATTGACATGATTGTCCAAATCTACTTAGCATTCAGTGATCTTGTAATATCCACTTATTAATACAAATAGTTTATGGAATACTTTAGATTTTCTATTTACATAACCATTTCATCTTCAAATAATGACAATTTCATTTCTTCTTTCCAATTCTTTCACCTTATTTTTTTCCTTTCCTACTGCACTGAGTAGGCCTCAATGATTAGAAGTTACTATAGCAGCTACCATTGACTCATTCCCAATATCACTGGGAAAACTTGTTTAGATAAATCTTTATCAGATTAAGAATGTTTCTTTCTATTCCTAGCTGGCTATGAGTTTTTATTGTGAATATTGAATTTTTTCAAAATGCTTTCTAAGCATCTTTTGAGATGCTCTATCCTTTTTATTCTTTCTCTGTGGTGAATTACTTTGATTAAGCTTTGAATTTGTACAACCCATTAATTCTTAAAACAAGATTTTTTCATGATGTATTATTATTCTAGTTTTGCATTGCTAGGTTTTGATTGTTATTTTGATTTTGCTGTTGTTTACATTAATGTTCATGAAAAACATTGACCTATAATTTTTCTTTCTTGTAATGTCCTCATTAGGTATTAGTACCAAGGTTATGTGGCTATATAAAAAGAGGCTGAGTTTCTGTCTTTCTATTTTCTGGAATAATTGGTGTGCCATTGGTCCTATTTCTTTTTTAAACATTTGGTAGCAATAAGAAATGAGGCAATTTGGTGTTTGAATTATTATTGTGTGTGTTGAAAGGTTCTTTCATATTAAACTTTTAGATAGCTATCAGCATCATTAAATTTTCTATTTTTTTTTTCTTGGATCAGATTTGGTGAGATTTATTCTTTCAGGAGTTTACCCACTGTATCTACATTTTCTTTATTTTTATTTTACCAGAAAGTTTGTCATAATATTCTCCTAATATTCATTAACTTTTATTTATAGTGGTGCCTCAGGTTTCATCCTGCACATTGATGATCTGTTCCTCATTCTTTTTTTCTCGATCTGTCTTGCTGGAGGTTTATCAGTCTCACTCGTTTTTCAAAAAATGCAATTTTTGGTTTTGTTGATACTCTCTATTTTATATAAACTTTCCATTTCACTAATTTCCCCCTAATCTTTATTTTCTTCCTTCTCTGTTTTATAATTAATTTGCCATTATCTTCAAACTTTTTGAGATGGATGCTTAGATAATTGATTTTCAGTTTTTCTTCTTTTCTGTGAACATTCGGCTATAAAGTTCCTTCTAATCATAGATTAGCCATAAATTTTGATTTGTCTTGTTCTTATTATCATTCATTTTAAACTACTTTGTGTTTTTTATTTATCCATGGTAACTTAGGAGTACATTGTTTAATATTCACACATACAAGAATTTCCTATTTTTTTCATTATTAATTTCTAGCTTAATTCCACTTTGAGCATACTATGTGTATTTCAATCCCATGAAATTTGTTGAGATTTGCCAAGCATGGGATCCATTTTGTTAAATGTTTTGTGTGTACTTGAAAATAATATTAATTAAGGTTTTGTTGGGTGCAGTATTGTAAATATGCCAACTAGGTCAGATTTATTAACCATATCATTTATTTTTGCTATAGACTTCCTAATTATTTGTCTGCTTATTTTATCATGTTCCAACAGAGTTTTATTAAAATCTCCTGCAATGAGTGTGCATTAGTGTATTTGCCCTTTTACTTCAATCATACTGTGCTTTATGTATCCTGAAGCTGCATTGTTAGGTACCAGGTTACAACCCATTCATTAAAAAGTTTGATGAGTATAAGATTGTGACTTTTTAAGAGAATAAAATCCATAAATCAATGTAACCAGAAACATAGAAAACTATAATATGTCACATTCAGAAGAATGTTTACAAATAAATGAGAAGGCCGGGCACGGTGGCTCACACCTGTAATCCTAGCATTCTGGAGGCCAAGGCAGGAGGATCATTTGAACTTAGGAGTGCGAGACCAGCCTGAGCAAGAGCAAGACCCCATCTCTACTAAAAACAAACAAACAAACAAACAAACAAACAAAAACATAGAAAGAAATTAGCTGGACAACTAAAAATATATATGGAAAAAATTAGCTGGGCATGGTGGTGCATGCCTGTAGTCCCAGCTACTTGGGAGGCTGAGGCAGTAGGATTGCTTGAGCCCAGGAGTTTGAGGTTGATGTAAGCTAGGCTGATGCCACAGCACTCTAGCCCGGGCAACAGAGTGAGACTCTGTCTCAAAACAACAACAACAACAAAAATCCAACTAAATGGGGAAACCAAAGTCCGCCTATCTGAATATCTGAATCCTGAGTCTCCTACTTTTTCCTCGTGAGCTAGATGAACATGTGATTCTCTGCCATCTGCACCGAGACTCCAGCTTCAATCAGTATTTAATTTAGGATTTAGTATTCAGAATTGTACTAATATATTTTCCTGTTTAAAATGTTTTTATCATCATACAAAAAAATCTCTCCAACTCTATCCTTGATTGTTGTCTTAAAGTCTTTTTGATTCATTTTAATATAATTATACCAGATTTCTTTTGGTTAATATTCACCTTACATATTTTTCCCATATCTTTTTGTATCTTTTGTTGTGTAAAAGGAAGACAATTATTAAAGGGCATGGAAAATAATAAAACCTTAGTGCAAGAAATATACCCCTAGCTTCATTGGAAAATAATCTAAGAACTAGAAAACTATAGAGATTTGAGGATCTTCCCCTCCCAGCGCTCAGATTTCCTCGTCTCTGCTTTGTTTTGCACCCATTATTTCCATAACTTTCCTTTCAACTTCCTTATCCTGTTTAGAGTGTGTCAGACCTAACATGCCACACCAAAATATGTCCCTTTGGCATGAGGATTGTGGAGCTGAAGACTAAGAAGAAGAAGCAGACATAGGAAAGCTCTCTGCACCCTCTCTATTTGCCTAAAATCAGGACATACATTTACAAAGATAAAAGCTATCCCATCTCTTCTTTCTACCAGGAAGAACAAAATCTGTACCCGTATGTTTATGGCAGCACAATTCACTATTGCACGGTCATGGAAA
>VBSM01001118.1:21021811-21139719 GCA_008086735.1 Cheirogaleus medius | reverse complement strand
TATCTGTACCCCCATTATATGATGAAATAAAAGCAAAATAAAAAATTAAAAAAAAAAAAGTTCATCGCTGAACACAACTTTAAGATCCTTTTGGGCCTAGAGATGGCACCAAAGGAATCTACATGAACAGACTTTGCAGCATTTATCTGCCAGTTATTTGCCTTCTCACACATTGCCCCTTTGAGTCCTAGTGACTCAAAGTAACTTTCGTATGTCTTGTCACATCTCTAAAAATTTGTTGTGCTTTTTTGAAGATGCTATATAAGAAGGAATTCGAAGCCACCTCTTCAAGAATTACTCATTCCCTAGGTATTGTCTATGTATATATGAACTAAAAATGTTAGTAAACACTTGTTTGTTTTTCTCTTGTTACTCTGCTTTGTGCTACAGGGGTTCATTACAAATAAGAACTTAGGAGGGTTGAGCTAACTACAGCCTAACATGGTTTCCAACGTCCCTCTCTCATCAGCTGGCTCTAGCTTTTTATATCCCTTGTTGCTATCCTCTGGGTCAATTAACTTAGCTCATTTAAGCCAGGTGTTTAGTAGTAACTTTCTGGTCAAGTAATGACACACATGTTTAGTACACTACATGGACAATGGGACACAAGATAGAGCCCATCAATCCTGCATCAGGCAGTAAAAAGTGTCCTGTCGACCGCAGTGATCATTGGATCAACAATTCTTCTTTGCAAAAGGGTATAACAGAAGGTTAAACCTAGTCCATAACTTCAAAATGCCTTTTTAATTGAAATGTTTACCAACATTTGTAAATTAGGAAATATTGCATAAAAACCTCAAATTCCAGCTCCTCTTGAAAATTCAGAAATCCTGGCAGCAGTAGAATAATATTCCCACAGAGAAGCAATGGCTGTGCTTAATATAGCTGGTGTCCTGCTTTTTAGATAGGGCCTGGGTTCTGCACGTTGCCACCTGACCCAATATATATATATAAAAAACTGCCCGGAATGCTTTTGAGTTTGAGATCCTTAAAAAAAAATCTGATAGCAAACATTTATTGCTTTGAGGGAAAGTACTTTATCTTAATTACCTTTAAATCACAACATGCTACAGAATGTTTAGATCATATTTGGTTACCAAATTCATGATAGTGAAATAGTTAAATTAAAGCTTTAAAAAATTATCAGTAGATACACTGACCTCTTGATAGTTAGTAATAAAGTGGATTTATTTTAATTAATACCTGAAATCCACAGATGCCACAAACACCTCAATTTTATCCAATAATTTCTTCTTAAACTTTTGAAAAAAATATATTAGAAGTGCTAACAAGTAGCAAAACTGACTGTGAACAGAATTGGCTTTCTTTTGTTTGGTGAAGGAAGATAATTAGCAGGAAATGGCCAACAGATGAGGGGCACTAAGAGGAAGCTGGGAGCACAAAGGATCTCTCAGAGGGAATCAAAGACCTCAGATCCCTAGGAATTGATTTCATTACAAATCCCATTACTGGAAAGACTTTCCTGGGACAAGCAGGCAAAGCAGGTCACACATATAAAAAAAAAGGACATGCTTTGTTTAGTAATATTGGAAGAGTTGAAAAGCACACAGATTTTTATTGGGCAAGCACCTTGCTAATCAATGAAGAACATTTTATATTTTAATTTAAGACTTTCAAAAAAGTTCTTAAACTTGTTATTTAATGCAGCCCACAGTCCCACAACTCAGCTAGGCACAAACAAGACATCTTTGTCCAAAAGTTTAACTTTCACTCTCTTTGTCAGATGATCCTGAGAGCAAATGCTCTTTTAGAATAGCCTGACCTCAGAAGACTCTGGAACATCCGGAGTCTGGGAAGGACTAACAGGATTTATATGTACTGCTAGGAAAGGACCACTCAGCACCTGGTGATAACAACACATTCAATCAAGGGAAATTAAATTCTAACAGGATTAGAGGAGTCAGCAGTTAATACACAGGACCATGATTTCCCCCAAGCTGACATGCACACTGAAAGCCTATCATCTATGGGAGAAACTGCTAAGAACATGACACAATGCATTAAAGTAGGAGGCAGCTTAAAATATGTGCAGAAATTCTAGCTTTTCATTCTGCTATGGCAACACAGATTAAGTCTGAATCTCCTCAGATTTATTGCCCTGTTTTCCAACAGCAAATGCAAAAACATGCATCAATATAACACTGTGGAACCATCCTAAACAAACTAAAATTACACATGAAGTTTTCTGTGTGACTGTCTCAAATATGCACATATACACACATATACACTCAAATAATAAAGAGAATGCCCCCAAATATTAAATACAGAAATTACAAATAACATTTTATTATCCCAAATCAGGGCTCTTTGGTATTTTGTTATTGTGCTTCAGAAATCTAGCCATTCCCTATCCATGTTTCTGTACTTGTCAGTTTGCAATTTTGCTAAGATTCAGATGAGATGCCCACAGATTATGCAAATCAAGGATCAACATTTCCCTAACAGCAGTTACCAAGGGACCTGTCTTTTTCCCCCAAAATGCTCTCTATTCCAGGCAAGAAATATACCATTCCTTTATGGATATTGTCACTTTATCAGCTTGTTTCCTGCCATACATGCAATGTTAGAGAAAGGACTCCGCTTTTTATTGGTTGCATCTCTCTCCTTGTTAAAATTGATTCCAAACAATTAGCAGCTCCAGCTATTCGAAAATTACGCAATATTGGTACGGAACCTAGACCAAAGGGCAAGTTTGTCCTTCAGAGAGGTTGTGCCTCAGCTGAAACTTGCCTTTCCCTGGGAACAGTGGTTCCCTGGGAACAATGGTTCGGTCCTCTCTAGAAGAAAACAGGCTTACTGATGTGTGCATATCCACATTTCTCAGTCAGAAAAGGAAGTTGGTCTCTGTGGTAGATTGATTGAATTAATGGCCCCAGTACTTGACCCCTACCAGTTATGCTCACCCTCTGCCCTGTAGCAATCTAGTGCCTCCCTGCTCTGACTCTAAGCCCAATTATGCACTTAATTTGGCCTATGCTATGTTAGCAAAGGTGATGCAAGGAAAGGCTGAAAAATTGTTTGTGTATCGGGGTTGCTCTTCTTGCTCTCTGTAATGTCTATGTGAACGTGTCGAGGAGAGTCTGCAGGAGCAAGACATGTAGAGTAGAGGGCAGTCAACCCAGCTGAAACTATCTTAAATCAGCAGATAGCCAGTGACACCTACTCATGTGATCAGCCCAACCAAGACCAGAGACCTCTTTTACAACCTACAAGCATGACACCTTTGTTACCTTTGGATTATCTTTTACTTTCCTCCACAGGCCTATATCTTCAGAACTGTAACTGCAGCTTGAACAATCTTCTCAACAAGAACAAATACTCCCATGTGTGTTGGGAGCTGGGGGGAGATGCATCTTGCAAAGTCCTCTCTGGTTATACCTGAGCATTTTCCTAAATTGCTAAATGCAATAAAAAACAGTGGTTTAGTAAACAGGTAATTCACCTTGCTTAGATAAATCCCCACTGTGACATATTGTTAAATGTTTAATAAGATTTGATCCATTTTGTTTCTCTGTGGAAGATTTTCCTTCATAACAATTGAGATGATCCAAGAAACAGTTTTGTTTTGGGTGACTGTATCCACACAAGTTGTTCTCAAAGGATATCAGGTGGAGATAAATGAACTTCTTTCAAAGCTCCTGATATATCTTAATGGTAGTAATTGTGTGACAGAAAACAATTTGTTAATTTCATAAGGTAGCATCCTCTGCATCTTCATTTATATAAAATTTAAAAAAGAGAGTTATAGCTGAAAATTTAAGAATTCATTGACATTTTCCAATTACTAAATTATGGTGAGACTGTATTAAAAACAAATCCATTTATATGTTTTTTATTAGAGATATACCCAAAACATGAGAGCATAGAACATTTGAATGTAAAATATGGGAAAAAATTTACAAGGCAAATATTAACCAAAAGAAGTCTGGTATAATTATATTAAAATGAATCAAAAATACTTTAAGACAAAAAAACAAGGATAGAGGTTGAAAGTATCTTTGTATAATGATAAAAAAGTCAAAACAGGAAAATAATAAAATTCTAAACTTGTAGACACCTAATGAAATAGCCTCTATAAAAATATATTTCTAAAACATTGAAAACTTAAATGTAAAAGGCAAACAAATATTTAGAAGAATATCTTCATAACTTTGGAGAAAAAAAGAGTCTCTTAAATTAGTCACAATGTGATAAACATGAAAAAGAGAAGGATAATTTTGGATAAATTAAAATGAAATGGTTATCAAAAATACCTTAGGGAAAATCAAAAGACACCCTATGAACTGGAAGATATTTGTAGCATGTGTGACATCTGGTCCCTCTATACAAGGACAGCATAATGAATTGTGATGTATTTTGAAAATAGGATAATAGTAGTCGAAACGAATGGGGCCCAGGTCTTGCAACAAATGGATAAATTAAAAACTAAGAATTATATTGAGCGAAAAAAGCCAGTACCACAAATACTATGTATAGTATAAAATCCTTTTAATAAACTCAAATCTAAATAATATGTTGTTTAGGACTAAATATATATAGGAAACAAACTAATTATGAAAATATCAAGGAGACAAACTAATTATGAAAATGTCAAACAGATTATGCAAACAAGATTTAGAGCAATGGTTACTTCAAGGGTCGAGGGAAGAAGGGAGGGAGGAACAGAGACAGAGAATACAGAACACTTAACAAGCACTAACTAAATGTTGATATGATGGATAATACTTTTGGCTCCTGTTTTTATCTTACCTGCTTCCCTAAAATGATAAGGGGGGATAAGTTGGATTAGAATAGAAGCATTCTTGGCATTTGCTATTCTGAATGTATTTTCCATCTTGAAGTTACTGTGCGTGAAGCCAGGAGCAATTACTTTTTGAGTGGATATACTGTCACCACCTTTCAAGGTGTCATTGTCCTGCATTTCATCAGAACTACTTTAGCCGGCTAAAGCTTCACATGCCAGGCATTACAAAATAAATAGAGAATTGGAATTCCTTCCATCTATAAAGCAAGGAAATGTAAAATTGAATTCTGACTAAAGGGACACTCCTTTTTGAGAAAAGAATGTATTGCAAGGTTTTGGTATTGGTGCAAAGACTCATTTTAATAAGAATCTTTTGCTTCTTACAAGTCATTGATTGTCCAGATACTTTCTTTTCCAATATGTCTTCTATTTTTCTAAATAAGGGTTTTTTTTTGTATACAGAAAAAAAATGGCTTAGTCATTTTGCAGTGGACTTTTCTTCTTCATAGCAGTCTTGATGAATAGCCTGTTATCTGCAGCTGGATTTAATAGGTCTTACAGTGGATGAGTTGCACCCATGAGAACAACCAGTATGGACTGGTGGCTTCTCAGCCAGCTGTTTTTCAGGTGTGTGGGTGCCTAAGTGGTGACACACAGAACAACTTTGATTCATTTGCCCATAGAGAATTCAAATGATGTTTTGGGTAATTTATTTGTTTAGAGATGTTGTGTTCTTTCTACTCCACCACCATCTTGACCCAAGCGTTTGACATCAAGGTTTATTTTGGACATATGACACTAAAAATTATCTTAACTTCCCCTGAGAATGCGAAACTGCCAATGAGTCTCAAGCTGCAAACGGGATTCAATGCATCAGCCATTTTCCATAAGTATTTAATAGCTTCGAGGAAATTACAGTTCCATCTCCTTTGTGGGTTTAGTTAAGGTGCAAAGTTTGCAACTGAGTACACAAGAGACAATTATTCAACCATACATTATAAACACTGTTGCAAAAGTTAAGGCTACACAACTGGCCTACTTAACACATACACACACAATACTACCTACTCCCTCCCCTGCTTAATCTATTTAAAATCTGTTACTAGATCCTAAATCCCTCAGACCTTAGGGAAATAAAACCAAGGCCATAGCTATATAATTGCAAAGATCCAACTGTGTCCTATTAACTCAGTCACTTCATGAGCTAATTCAGGGACTATGGGTCCACAAAGCCTCAGTGTGTTTAAGATTTATAATTAAATTTAAAAAATGAAAGCTCATCTTACCTGCCTTGTTTAAGGATCCATGAAGTGTGTGGCTATCATATAAAATATTTTGGACAGACTCTGTGTGTCTTAAATCTAGCCTCTTCTTTTTATTATGATGCCAGTTTGCATTTAAAAATATGGCATTTCTTTCAAAAATGATATTCTAGCTTAATACTCAAGAGATTAAAAACAAACTCTGACAGAGTATGCAAAGAAGTTCTCTGATTTTTTTTAATTTCCCTGAAAAGTAAATTTAAAAATAGAGACAACATCTATCTATAAATATCTGAGATTTAAAAATGTCCATCAGATAATGCTGTTTATAAGTCTGGAATAGTGAGGGGATAAAAGACTGCTAGTCCAGGTCCTCTGAGAAGCAGATGCCAGGAAAAGATTGAATATAAAGGGAAGTTTTAGAAGAAAACTCTTGAGAAAAAATGGGAAGGAACTGGGAAAATGTAGGAGAACTGTTACACTGCAATGCGATGTACATCTGACCTGGATAGAAAGCAGGAAAGAAGGACGGTAGGATGAGAGCATCCTAGACCACTCTGCAGTCTAATGAAGTTTCTGCAAAGCTATTGGGTATTCTTGAGTTAAAATCCATCAGCAGAGTCATCCTGGATCTCCCAGAATTGGACCAGCCTTAGTATGATCCATGATCTGTTCAGGCATTGGCTGGGAGCAGTCTTGGGAGGTGTGGCCTCATGGCAAACTCAATGATCGATTGTAGAGCTCATTTACTACTGCTCTGGGATTTCAGCCTAATGCTATAAATATCTTCACATGCTATAAGGCAGACATAGAATAATATGGATGATATTTAAAGAAGATAGCTTCTTTTATTAGTCAGCTTGCTACAGTAGAATGCTATATAACAAACAGCTCCAAAATATCAGTTGTGTGCAAAAAACAAGTATTTATATTTTGTTTGTGGGTTCCCAGGTGTCTTGGCTTGGCTCAGGTTTGCATCAGCTCCACATGTCTCTCATATTAGGTCCCAGGCTGAAGAGGAAGAGGCAGCATAGGACATATGCTACTCCTGGAAGACAGAAAAAAAATAAAAATAACAGAGCAAACCACACAAGCACATTTAAAGCATCTGCTCAGATTACATGTGATCACATTCCATTGCCAAAGCAAGTCACATGGTCAATGGGGCAAAGAAGTGTAGTCTCCTTGCTGTGCTTGCTAGGAAGCTTTGCAAAGCCAACTGGCAAAGGTTGTGGATGTATAGTCCTAGTATGTTGAGTGAGTGGAGTGGGAATAATTTTATATTCTAAAATAATACAGCTCCCCTGGTAGAGTATAGAAAACAATGTGGAATTGTAAAAGATAGTAGTAGAAAATTTACAGATCTCATTGACTATCCATCCAACAGATGCGCACACACACACACACACACACAACCTCTTATGGATGGAAAACCTAGATAAGCCAGAACAATATAAATATAGATATGTCATGTGGAGTCACATGCTGAAACCTTGGATAAAAATAAACCAGAAAAGCTGCTAAGTTTCATCTATTTTTTTTTTTTTTGCCATTCCCAATACAGGAGGGAGACAGGAATAGCCTATGAAGAAGCATGCAGTGTGGCTTTACACTTGTAGTGGAGGCAGAAAATCTTAGTGCAAGTGAGAAGAAATAGATACACAGACCCACAAAATCAAAAACCTTCAACAGCAATGATTTCACACAAAAGTGACAAGCCCTCTTTGATACAAAATTTAAAGCCCATTAGACTAACCACTTTCATCCTGATGGTATAGCCCCAGTGTAGGAATTTTAATAAAGTTGGAATGAATATTAGTGAATGAAACCAAACTTTTCTTACAACAGCTGCCCCAAATTAACTGTAAACATCAGCCCACTGAGGAAGATTAAAAAAAGAATAAAAATTAGCAACACCAAGGCCTTGAGCCTTTGCTGAAAGGGTTGAGGGTGGGGATTTGGATATAACTTGAGTAAAAAGGGAAGAAGTTAAGGAAAATTTACCTCATTTACCTCAATATGTGAAAGCAGATGGAAGGCTCTATGGGATAATCCCTGGTAAAAGATGAGCCAATAGGAATAAACAATAACATGGGGGCCAAGGAGAAAAATAAAAAGTCATGGCTCTTGAATTTATCCTGCCATCCCACATATGCACATCCCACACATACATAAATGAGGAAACAATGGAACATGTAAAAGATAGATAAAGAATGGACTGTGGAAGAAAGTTTAGCTCAGGAAAGAAAACAAAACTTTAGTGATCAAAGATGAGACAAGTAAATAAAATCAGAATAAACAGAGTGGCAGAACTAAGAATAAGAGTTGAGGGAAAAATAACCTATGTGAGACCCTCAAAATATGTTAAAAATAATGACTTAGAGAATAGGATTGTGAAAATCACCGAGATGCAGGGGGAAAGAACAAATAAATTAATTTGAGAAAAAGTAAATGATATAGAAATGAAATAAGTAAAAAGACTATGATACTATAGAAGGAAAACAAAAGACTTCTCAAACAAAAAAAAATATTTTAAATGCTTCCAGGGATTTTTCTATTTCATGAAAAATGAATAAAGAATCACTAATACTGAAACACATTAAATTTGTTATTAAACTTCAAGCATTCAGAAGAGATAAACATTAATTTTTACATTTTTTGAAATTCTTTCATAATTCTTAAATGTTTTCTTTCAGTTATTTCACTTTTTTTCTGTTTATATTTCCATTTGAGAAGTTTATTTTGACCCATTTCAGGCTCATGATTCTTTCGTTGGCCACATTGAGTCCACCGGTGAGCTGTTAAAAGCAATCTTCACATTTTCTATTTTTTAGCATTCCCTTTTGAATCTTTCTTAGCATTTCTATCTCTCTGCTTACATTGCACATCTGTTCTTGCATGTTTTTTACTTTTTACATGATTGTACTTAACATATGAATGACAGTTATTTTAAATGTCTTGTCTGACAGTTCTAACATCTATTTCCTATCTGAGTCTGGTTCTGATGCACACTTTGTCTCTTCAGGCTGTGTATTGCCTATTGGCACATCTTGTAATTTTTTGTTGAACGACAATATTGTATCAGATAATGGAATAGCAGAGGTAATAAATATTTAGAGTGAGGTTTTATGTTAATCTAAGAGTCAGGCTATGTTTAATAGCTCTAAAAATATTTTCTAAAGGCCTTAAATTCCTTTAGTGTCTTTATTTTCGTCTGCCTTGTTGGCTTTGGGTTTTCCCAAGTGTTCCTCCTCCGAGAGTCTGCGTCAGCTTTCAGCTGTTACTATGCAGCCATGGTGGTGTGGTGAAGGTGTGGTGGAGGGAGTGTTCTGTAATGAAGAAATGTCAGTCTTTTAGTGGGTCTGTGCCTCTGGGTTGTGACCTTCACAAGTGTTTCTCCAGACGTATAGCTTCTTTTCCCCTCCTGCTCCCTACTCTCTTCCCTGGCGACAGCCTTCCCAGTCCATGCTCTTTTTTTTTTTATTTCATCATATAATGGGGGTACAAATATTGTTAGGGTTACATACATTGCCCCTACCATCCCTCCCCCACCGCCCCACATGCCAGAGCTTCAAGCAAGTCCAATCCCCAGGTGGCACGCACGGCACACATTATGTAACTCTACGCTACCTCCCCTTGAAGCCCTGCTCCCTGTCGCCTGTGCTTCCTTTCCCCCTCCAGTGAGACACCAAAGCTACGGGAGGAATGCCCTTCTCTCAGGTAGGATAAGGCTTTGGCCATCTTTTACCCTGGAACATAGGTCTTCACTAGGAAGTAAGTTCAAGAAGTATTTCAAAATAATTCCTCCCGCCAGAGCCATGAAGAGATCTGTCAGAGATCGTAGTGGAGTTCCTGAGGTAAAGCCCACTAAAACGTGGGTAGGATCCCTAACACTGAGGACCCCGATAATTTGTCACTGTCATGTGATCCAGCCTCGTACTTCAGCAATTCATGAAAACTAACATTTATGAGCCCCTACCATTGTGTGGTTCCAGTGGCTTTTCTTCAGGTAAGCAGATTTCAGAGTGGTTGTACCATTTTATGGTACATTTTCCTGTACCATTTAGCTGTATCATTTTACTAACAATGTTTAACAATCCAGCAGTTCTACATCCTTGCCAAGCAATTAGCACTAATAATATTTTTTTTAAAATTTAGTCATTCTAATAAATGTGTAATGGGACTCATTATAGTATTAAATTTCACTACTGGCTAGTGATCTTGAACATCTTTTCATTGTTTATCTGTCATCCCTATATCATTTTTTGTGAAATGTTAACATTTTTGTCCATTTTCTAATTGGATTTTTTTTCTTACTCTTGAGTTAAAATAATCTTGATATAGTCTAGATCCAATTCTTTTGTCAGATATGTGATTAGAAAATAATTTCTAAGAATCTATGCCTTGTCTTTTTGTCATTTCAACAGGGTATTTTACAAAACAAAATTTTAAATTTTGATGAAGTTTAACTTAGTTATTTTTAAAATATTAATCGATTATATTTTTGATGACATGTCTGAGAAATCATCATTTAATTTTTAACACAGATTAAAAATAGTAATAGATAAATTATAAAACAAAAAACTAAAATGAAACGTGTTTTTCTGAGAGGCAAAAGAACATAATACTAATCAATATCTGTATAATATATAAATAAATATAACGATCATAAATGTATATAAAGATATAAACACACATACATGTAGCCACAAAATAAATTTGCTAAATAAATCCTTAGCAAAGGAAAATATTCAGTACCAGAAAAAATTTAGAGAATTATCAAATTATTTACATAGCTTTGTGATAAATTTGTAAATTTGAAAGAAATAGATGCTTTCCTAAGAAAATTTAAACTGCCGAATTTAAAGTCTAAATAATACACTAACCATATGGAAAATGCAGTTATTAAGCACCTTCTTGACCAAAGGAAAACAATATACGTTTTCATTATTAATATTTATAAACATCAAAAACCCATAAATGTCTGCATTTTATATAATTTTAAAATTAAAAATAGAACAATAGTTTTCCAGTGAACTAAAAATATGCAGTTATTATGGAAACCAAATCATGACAAAGTAGCAGAAGAGTAATAAAAAATACTGACCAATTTAAATTATACTCAATAAATTTGTGAAATATAGACTGATGATATAAATTACAGTGATCAAGTGAGGTTAATGCTAAAAGTGCCAGAAAGTTTAAATTTTCAGAAATCTACTAAGAGATTTACTATACTAATAAATCAAAGAAGAAAAACACTGGAAAGTTACAATTATCTCAATATATTCCCAAAAGACATATAATACAATTAAAAATGTATGTAAGGCACATAATAGTTTTAATAATGTAGTGCTATAATAATATGTATTATAATGTAGTTTCAATATATGTGAAATATGCTATATATATATATATTTGTTGCACACAGTAGTAGCCAGCATCATGATTAATATTAAAACACTAGGCACTTTCTCATTTAAACTAGGAACAAGAAAAGGACAATTGCAATCATCACTATTATTTATAATTGTTCTAAAAATATAACAGATATAAATACAGGAAGTAGAAGGGAAATAATTATTGTTATTTGCAAATTGTGTGATTATACATTTGAAAAATCTTAAGAAAAGCAACAACAATTAGAATTAATGAGAGAATTCAGTAGTTGAGCAAATCACAAAATAATTAAATATAGTTTTCTTATAATAATAGTCTTCACAAGTTGTAATACAGACAATGATTGCATCCACATAACAATATTGTAAATACTGATATTAATATTTCACAAATGAAAATATTAAAGAACAAATATCACAATAAATGAACAATCGTATAAAAAGTATAAAACTCTGTACAAGGACTTGGAAGAAGACTTGACTAAATGGAGAATAATATCTTATGTGGCCAGATGACATAATATTGGAAATAAGTCGATTTTCCTAAAATTAACCAATATATTCAATTCAATTTACAAAGATAATCCCATTAAGACTTTGTTTTCATTTCTGTGTAGGAGTCAATGCAGATAATTTTAATCATCTGCAAAAATAAATATGCAAAAGAGGCTAGAAAGAACTGACAATAGAGGAAGCATACAGAATTTGTTTTTCCAAATATTAAAATATATTGAGTGACATCATAGAAATGATGGAGTAGGAAGCTCCAGGAATCAGTCTCTCTACCAAAACAACTACTGAGCTGGCAAGCACTATGAGAATCAACTATTTTGAAACTCCATATAGTCTAGCGAAACACTTGCAGTGTCTGAAGGAGTGCATGGTAAAAAAAGAAAGTGGTCAATTTCAGTTTCAGCAGCTACCATCCCTGGTCTCCCAGTCCTGTGGCAGATAGCCACGGGATCATCAGCCTACATTCCTGGGACTTGCTGGTGCCAGAATGGGGAACAAAACCTTGCTCTCTAAAAATTGGGGTTGTGCATTTTGATCTGCCTGGTGAGTCATTAAGAGACCAGCAAAGAGGTTGTTCATTGTTTCAAACTCATTAGTGGCTTTCCAGGCAGTGTTTATAGAAGAAACTAAAAGAGACAGACACATTTCTTTCTCTCTGCTTCTCTCTTATTGGATTCTGGCCCTTAAGGAAATTCAGTCAAGTTATTTGCTGACCATAAAGATAACAGGGAATATAATCTTTGGGAAAATAATTTGGGGAAGTCACTAAAGAAACAGATGACTGAAGCTCTCAACAAGAAATAAGAGCAATCACAAGGGAGAGGGGAGAATCTGTTTTCCAGAGTTACTATATATACTACAATGTTCAAAATATCAAGTTACCAACAAAAAAAATTGCAAACCACAAGAACACACAAAACAGGAAAGTAAAGCTCATTCTCAGGAAAAAAGAAATTAACAACAACCATTCAAGAAGACATTGGACTCACTAGGCAAAAACTTTAAATGACCTGTCTTAAATATGCTGAAAGAGCTGAAGGAAATCACAAAGAACTGAAGGCAACCAGGAGAACAGTCCATGAACAAGTAAGAAATAAAACAAAGAAACAGAAATTATAAAATGGAACTGAATGGAAATTCTACATTGAGAAATATAATAGCTGAAATGGAAAATTTACTGAGCAGTTCAACAGCAGATTTGAGCAGACAAAAGAATCAGTGAACTTGAAGATATGGAAATTGGAATTACCCAGGCTGAGAAGCAGAAAGTAAAAAAGAATGAAGAAAAATGAACAGAGTCTGAGGGACTTACGGGACATCATCAAGCACACCAACATAAACATTATAGGAGTTACAAAAGGAAAAGAGCAAGAGAGAAAGAGGCAGAAAGAATATTTTTTAAAAAATAATTAAAAACCCTCCCAAATTTGATGAAATACATAAACCTACACATACAAGAAGTTCAACAAACTGAGCAAGATAAATTCAAAGAGATGTACACAAAGACACATTAAAATGTAACTGTTGAAAGACAAAGAAAGATGAAACCTGGAAAGCAGCAAGAGAGAAGTGACTTGTTACATAAGGGATCCTCAGTAAGATTAGCAACCAATTTCTCAGAATGGGCCAAAGATGGACAATTGTCAGCCAAGAGAGTGGTTACTTTTTTTTTTTTTAATATAATTTCTCTCCCCATTGATGGAGTCTTAGTTCTGTCATTTTCACAGGTGTCAATCCTAAGAACATGTCTCCAAAGCTTCCTGTCCCACTAATTTTATTTCAGAGTCTATTCCCCAGGAAACCCAACTTGCAACATTCACCAATGTATTGCAAGCACTTACAGGTGTATATGGCTGGAAGAAGTTTCCTAATATATACTGGATATATGAAGGAACATAAATGCAAAAACAACCTCTGTAGGCAAACTCTCCATGTTGACAACCAACATATCTACACATTCCTTCTTGTAAGTCAGATAGGAATTTCCTCGTATAACATTTTTTCATTTACCCACTCAATGATATTTATTAAGCGTCTATTATGTGTCTGCTAAGGATACACCAGTGAATTAAAGGGACAAAAGCCCTTCCCCGTGAATCTTAGATTCTCATGGTGGAGTCAGAAAATATGCAACAGAAATGTATATAATAGGATATCAGTTAGTGATGAGAGCCCTGGGATAAACTAAACAGGATGAGTATATTATAGAGTGATGTGGTAGGGGTGGGAGTGATAGTTAAAATTGAATACTCAAGTAGTCCCCTCTGATGAGATGAGATCAACTAAGACCAAAATGAAGTGAAATATTGAACCACACAGGTGTCTGGGTTATGAGAGTTCCATGATGGAAAAACAGCATGTGCAAAGGCCCTGGAGCAGAAAGTGCTTGGTGTTTTGAAAGAAGGGGAAGGAGGCTGGAAGACAGTGAGCAAAGTGAAGAGTGGCCAGCGAGTGGGATGCATTTCGAGCAACAGCCATTTGCTAGGCCATGCAGGACTTGTTGAGAACTTGGCATTTCATTCTAAGTGTGATGGAATGCCTTTGAAGGGTTTTGAGCAGGGACATGAGGTGAACAGATTTGTATTTTTAAAGGAATCACATTCTCTAAGTGCCCCTGGTAGTTTTAGGCATTTACCAACATCCTACAAAGTTACTCTGTGACAGGTACAGTAGCTGCTCAGTGGAGACTCACAGGTCAATGTCCCTCAATGCCACTATCTAGTACCTTTGAGTGTCAAAGAGTCCTTAGATACACTTAATTATTAGCCACATTTGTATTCCACCAACAAATTGCAAAGAACCTACCATGTGCTAGGACCAGGCCTTATTTAATCTTCAGAGTCTTTAGAAATGTACATCATTATCTCCTTTTGCAAATAAGAACACTGAGATTCATGGAACCTGATTGACTTATCCAAATTTGCACACCCAGTAACAGAAATGGTATTGAACTTGGATCCTCTTATGGTATATCCTTTACTTTTTACACAAAACTTATCGCATGTATTTGCTCTCCTCTTTTACTTTCTAAGATGGAGTAGGAAGTAATAAAAGAAAAGACCGTTTGTTGTGCATAGTGTTAAGAGACTTAGACGCAGCATTTGAATTGGCCCCCAAACAACATTCTGAGTCAGTATTAAGGTCCCCATTTTATAGATGAAGGCATTGCAACATACCACCTGGTTTCAACCTGTGGCACATCGACTAGCATCATCAGTACCACCTGGGAGCTTGTTAAAAATAAAGAATCTGGAGTTTCAACCTGTGAAACAGATGATAATAGCTTCCTTGTATATTTAGCATCCTTCCATTTTTCATTGTTTGCATCACTGGACAAGCAATTCATGTTCTTTTTACAATTGCAGATTACAATTCAGGTCTGCTAACATTCCATTAGCTAAAGCAGGTCACGTGGCCAAGTCCAGTACCAATGCCTAGACACATTCTCTGCCCACAGAGGAAAAGAGAGGGAAGAGAATAATTGCTAAACACTAAACCAAACTGTCACAGAAGTTATTAATGAATCATGGCCATTTTATATAACCAGCTATTCTTCTTAAACAATATATAAGAAAGGTCTTTGTAATTGTTTTCGGGGATATTCTACCAAATTTAACTGACTGTCAAAGGATCGGTTTTTAAACACGTGCAATGACATTTATGGAAGGAATTCTGCAAGTACAATTTTCTATATCTTCTATCACTAGACAGGCCTTAGCATTCCTTAAGAAATGGCACCTCAGACAGCTCCCTGGATGGCCCACCCATTAATCCAACTCTGTTCCTATTCTAAGGAAAGATTAAAGGCTCCTGGCTAATAGATTAATGATTGTGCATTAAATCAGCTGGACTCTTAGCCACCCTTTCCTTCTGTGAGGTATGTTAACCTTGAGATAATGTACTGAACTATAAACTTACCCCAGTCAAGAAACCAAATATTTCCAGAATGATAGAAACACCCCCTCAGTCTCCCCTTCTGTCCTTATATCCTGACTTCAGTTAATACAGATTAATTTTGCCTGTTTCTGTGCTTTTGATAAATGGAGTCATGTAGCATATACTCTTGCATTTTGCTTTTCTCACTTAACATTATATTTATGAGATTCATTCATATTTTTGCACATAACTGTAGATCATTACTTCTTATTACGTGTAGTATTTCTTTATCTGTATATTCTATACAGATGTGAACGAGTTGAAAGCTTCTAGTTTTTAGCCACTAGGAATAGTTTCACTATGAAAATTCTACTACATATCTTTTTTGAATTTATGGACCTTTTCTTTTGGTATGCACCTATGAGTGTAATCACTGTGTCATAGGATTTGTGTGTGTTCAGCTTTAGTAGGTACTTTCACTTTCTATTTTAAAAGTCTAATTTTAAGTTTGATCAGCATGTGGTGTAGACTTAGTCATAGGTACATGTGGCTATACTTCACTTATAACTTTGTGATTTTCCACTTAAAACTAAACAAGCCTATTTCCTTCTGAGCTTAAGCTATTCTTTGGTTGCAAATTAGGCAGTTTTGAAAGGTACACTGACTTCTTCATCTCCCTGGGGCTCTATCCAGTGTATTACTGATAGGTTGGTGAGAGGTGGAGGTCCTCAACACTAACAGTGTCACCCACAGGAGAAATATCCTAATACACCATCATCCCATATTCTCCTGGGAATGGATGATGTAGTCTGGAAAATTACTGTCCTTTTAGGGTCCCAATGAAGCTGCAGAGAGGGCCAGGTCTTGTTCAAGGGCTATTCTAAGGAGATGAGGCTCTGCCAGGGCAAGAGGGGGCATTGCCTCCTTCCTGATGTTTGCATGCCCTCCTCTTTGTGGAGAGAGGCAGGTCTTAGGATATAGGATTGGAAGGAAGAAGAGCCTTTGGAGGGAAGAGACAGTGAGAGAGATAGACACTCCTACTTCTATCTGAAAGTCATACCTCATCATTCCTCATGGCTCTGAGATAAAGGACCTGTCCACTGTGAGAGCCGAAGAGATTGTTTGCTCAGCATCTACTCATTAGTCACAACTGATAGATTTATCCAAGAGAATCTAGAAAGAGGACATTTGTTGAGTTGGAGGTCACCCTCCAAAGGCATTATCTATCAGACAGAAGTGACCAAGAAGAGCCTAAATGCACAGAGGAAAACCTCATAGCATCTTATTTGATAGCAGGTTGAGTTTCTATGCTCTTCCCTGTTGTTGTCTTTGTCTCTAGGTGAATACAAAAGCCATTTGGGGAGCTTCCTTCACAGAGTTTCTACTTTGGTAGAGAAGATGTGAAAAATATGCAGGAAACAGGATGTCAACAAGATACACATTATAAAGCAGAGTGATTCATAAAATTATAAGAAAGTGAGTATTTTTGACCTTACAAATTATATCAACAGAGAGGTGGCAAATTTGGCACTGAAATAGTCCAATGGCATAACCATATCCTGAAGTATATGATTAAAAATAGGTGTTTAAATAGATATTTAATTATGGTTTTTAATGTATTTTTTTTGTCTTAATGGAACATGGATTCTCTAGGAGTAGTAGAGTACTAAAGTAGTCAAGTACCCTTCTGGGATCCCTGAAGGAATCAGTTGTATACTCAAATGGGGAAATTGAGGAAAGGTAAAGAAATATGCTTACAAAGTTGTGAGCAGGTGTAAGAAGAACCTGTGAGAAGTTATGAAGCTTTGGGGGCTAGCAATAGTGAGGGGCAGACTGGGCTGGGGGAGGAAACAGCAACCAGCACCCAGGAGCTATAGCCGTAGGTGGAGGATCTCAGCCCAGGTGCAGCAACCTGGCAGGAGGGAGCCAAATCTGGCTTTCCCATCTCCTTCTCCCACTGGATGAATCACCTGGAAGCCAAGAAAGGCCCATTGAATCAACCCATGAAGACAAGCTTCCCTTGCTCCCAGGTGAAATAGGGAAAGAGGGGCAAGAAGGGAAGTTCCATCATATGGATAGTTATATTTTTCAAGAAATGAAGCATAGCTCTTTATATAGATCATGTTCTTTTTTAAAAAATGCATACTTATTGTACTGTTATTATTTAATGTTCATTAAACACTTCTGGCTCATTAAGCATTCATTAATTAAGGTCAAATTCTGCATGCTCTTTTTACCACCTATGAAAATCAGCAGTTTTTTTTTCTCTATTGCTTTTATCTGGCTGAAATAAAATTTTTTAAATAAATGTTAGAGGGTTATGTAAAAACTCTGAAAAAAATATCAACAATGCTTCAAGAAGTGAACACAAAATTTACTGAAGCATCTATAATTATGTTAGAACTTTATAGAGAAGACATTATCTTCTAGCTTCATACCTCTATTTAGAATCTAAAATACCTGGTTGTATCCTGTTCAGTCTTCCCTATTGATTTAGGAATTCATGGAACTATTTATTCTCCTGCTCAATAGAAAAGATTGCTTACCATAGCAACCCCTGCATTAGCATTCAGCTTCCTGGTTACAGAGCACCTTCCTAAGGAGGAGGTACATCAATGTGCAAAGTGATCCCAATTTTTTAAATATAATTTTAAGGGGGAAGGCTGCTATGTTAAACTCATAATAAAGAGAGCCACCCAAGCTGGAGACCAGCAATTGTCTAAGGCTCTTTTGCAATTATTTAATCTGCATGTATTATCTGATTCTGGGCATCCTGCTACTCTTGCACGTTTATAAGCCAGGATGGGTGGGAAATAATGAAATATTATGCACAACCCACATCCAGCATAGCAAGCTTGCTGCTCTCTGTGGGGAGTTTTGACTTAGGTCAGCTTCATTTTAGAATTATCTTTCTTTCTTTTATTAGAAAAAGGCAAGTTCCTGGTCCTGTCACTCAGATTCTCAATGCGAAAATATTTGGTCTGATTTTCAAGTGTATTTCCCTGATGTCGATCAAGTGTCTGAAACATTAGTGATTGTTTTCACTGCGTACTGTGAAGTGAGGTAGCATTTTAATTAGGCAAGGAAAAAAAACTTGACTTGTGCTCAAAAATTATAGTCAAAGCTTTTGTGACTGAGCTCAGAGATAGAGGCCTGGAAGTCATGATTTGTGTATCAACAATCAGACCGTCTGAGCCTTTCAGGGGAGTGGAAAATGGCTTCCCACGACCCTTCTACATTCTTTTGCTGAGCTGCAAATTAAATTGACACAAAGCAGATTAACAGGAAAAAAATATTTTAATTACATACATACACATGGGAGTCCCACAAAATATGAGATGCAAAGAAACATCAGATGACTTGAGTTCCATTGGTTAAAGGGGCTGGTTTCAGTGGAGCTTTATAACACTGCTCATGGCTAAAGAAAATACTGAAAGGTAAGCCTGGAATTGTTAGTGACTCTAATGTTCTGTTTCAGCTCTACTAAAATTTTTACCCCACAGGAGATAATGGCTGAACAGAAGAAAATAAAATAAATGCTGGGACTCAGTTACCTCAAGAGACCTGGTGGGTGATAGTGGTCAAGAGAAGGGCACAGATGTTATACCTAGGGAAGTGTGTAGAAGAAAGAGGAGCTGAAGAATGGTATTGGATTCTGTGTCCAGGTAGAAGAGCTTCCTTCTGTGTGTTTTGTGTCTGGAACCTGCCCAGACCCCATGAAGCAGGCTAGAGGCTTGAGTGAGAACATCGTTCTTCACTGAAGTAGCAGGAATATGGTAGGTTTCCCACATATATTTCTCTCCAGGGCACTTTTGCCCCAGGTGTAGGCTGTGCTTTCTAATTAAACTCCACTCCTTCTGCCTTGATCAAAAATGAGAATCTGGGTCCTTGGCAGACATACCGCCATTAATTTTCATGGAGGCTTAGCCTAGCAGTAAATGGTCTCCCCTTCTGAGACGACCTCAGCATTCATGTACTGTCTGTGAGAGGATCTGCAAGGTTCATCCAGATGAACAAGGCAGAAGAAGGAAGCAGCTCACAAATGGATTTAATCAGGAATTCTCTAGTTATCAGGCTCCTGTGGCATCAAATGACAGCACAAGGGGTTAATGGATGACCAGAAGATCAGCATTGTCAGAATTATTTTCAGCTGTTATCACTATTGTAGCATTCTGAATAGCTTCTTTAGGCCAATGGTGCTCAAACTTCAGTGAACATCAGCATCACTTGGAGAGCTACTAACCCTGATGATTCAGGAGCCCTCTAACCTCCAGGGATTTGGTCTTGGGTGGAACCTGAGAATCTGTGTTTCTAACAAGTGCTATCTTTGCCTCTTTGCAAAGACAAAGCTTTGGTGCTGTCCCCTTCTTCCTCTCTTTCCTTCTGTGTAATGGTTGTTGTGGTTCATTGATATGATTTGAGAGATTAGAAAAAGACTGCCCACAGTCTGAGGAGCACTAAGGCAGTCATCTGCTGACCAGTGGTTGGGTTAGGCCCAGAAGTTTGTGATAAAAGTACTCCAGGAGAGACTGATGCTCACTAAAAGTCTGAGAAGAGCTGTTTTAAACTACTGGTTCTCAGCCTTACCTAAGCACTGGACCCACCTGAGGAGTTGCTTAAAGCATGTCAAAGCCTGGATCTCACCCAGCAGGTTCTGATGAAATAGGAGTGGGAAGCAGCCTGAGATAGGGATTATCTGAAGCTCCCCAGAAGATTCTAACGTGCAGCCAGGGTTGAAACCCATATCTCAGACCTTCGTTCTTATATTGCAAGACTAGATGACCTGCAATTTGTACTTTCTGTTATGTCGCCATGGTAGGAAAAGAGATGGATAAAATTCTAGCATCTGAAAGGAAATAAGTGTTGCCAGCCTTGTGTGAATTCAATCCAGGCTGACCTTACTCCTTGTGGGGAGCGAGAGTAATGACGGTCTCAATTCAAAAGAGCTTGGAGTGAGTCAGCGGAAGAGGTAGAAATTTGGGCAAAAAGAACAAGTTCTATAAATCTGTAGAAGTGAAACCCATTTAGTTACCTCCAACGGGCCAAATGTGCTATTTAAAATGCTCCAATAGAGCATTCAATTTCACAGCTGTCTGTAGCTTTGAGGCCAAATTCTCATTCCCTAAAGTTAGGAAACAGAAGTAGGAGCTGTACCAAAAGCCACACACACTACTGAGATATTAATTAAGCCCCAAAGACTTCAAGGACCCCTGTCCAGTCCTAAATGCATTATTCTGTGCCAACTGATGCAAACGATTTCTCCTGACCTTCCCCACACTTGACCCAGATCTCTCAGTCTGGATATTATTAACATAAAAAGACATCAATATTTTAAATTCCAGATAATAGATCCCTCTAAAATGAACCCACATGCTTTTATTATTTCCCTAAGATCTCGAATTTTTGTTCTGTTTTTATTGAAGTCTCTTACAGGAATGTGTTAAATAGCAACAAAAAAATAAGTTAGATTGCTTCCATTTGAGGAACCCAGCATGAATTTTAGGCAGGAAATGTAGATATTTTGCCAAGTCAGAGCACTGGAGGGAGAATAAGAAATACAGGATCTTCATCCTGGTTTTGTACCTGACCTTGAGAGTGTTGTTTAACTCATGTGAGCCTCATATTCTCTATATATAAAATGACAATGACTTTTGATGTTCCCTTTTGACTTTAATAATGTAAAAGAATCTCAATAGAGCATGGGGATTTGGAGAATATTGTGTCATTGCAGTCAACTGCAAATCTATTGTGTTAGTTTTCAAACTCTCAGCTGGAACATTGAGTGGATCATTGCCTCTTCGCAAAGACAAAGCTTTGGTGCTGTCCCCTTCCTCCTCTCTTTCCTGCTGTGTAATGGCTGTTGTTTTTCACTGATATGATTTAAGAGACTCGAATAAGCAAGCCATATTCTCTAACTCCTTCCTCTTAGGGTGATAGAATAAACTATTTTTCCTATGATCTGCTTCCAAATCACTCTCACCAGCTGTGAATCTCCTCTTTAAAGAAAGTTATCAGTTGAAGCTTTTTCCCTCAGTTTGTTTGTACTTAACCATCCTTTTGACATGAGGTTCCATTTACTTTATTGGTTCTAGGAAAATGCAGGCTATTTCAGGGCCTATATTTGCTTCTTTCTGATTGGAACAGCAGGGGAAGAGGGACGTGGAGAGCTTACTCTAAAGACCCTTGTTCAGTCTTCCTGAGTAGATTTATCTTTGCCAAAGGATACGAATACATTTCACTTGACTTTGCCAACCATTGTACCAGTGTCTAAGTGGGGACCATGTTAAACATAAAAGGATGTCAAAATTTAAATCATTGAGGTTGAATAGATCTAGCCAAAGTTGGCATTGGCATTACTTATGGACATTGATAGCTATCAAATTCATATTAAGTAGTTGGATGGAAGGAGTTGCCCATATTGCCTAAAAGTGTGACAAGAGAAGAAAGCAAAGCTAGAGGAAGACATATGCTAGAGTTCAAGAACCCTGGGCTTGAGTTTTGACCATCAATTAACCAGCTATGAAAACTTAGAACGATTTCTAAGTAGCTTCATGAGTGAAATAAGCCTAGACCAGTGATTCTTGAACTTTAATGTGCATTTGAATCCCTTGGGATTTGTTAAAACTCTAGTAATAAATCAGTAGGTCTGGGGATGAAGACTGAGATCCTACGCTTATAACATCTTTTTAGGTGATGCCAGAGATGTGAGTCTGGGGACTACAATCTGGATAGCAAATGGCTGAGTCATTCTCCCTACGCAGCCTTCTAGTCCTAGAAATAGGTTAGTTAATAAATACATATTACTCTTAAACCACTCTGGTGAGTTCTATGAATTATGATGCTAAAGTCCAAATTCCATAAATCATCACGTGAATGTGCAGTGTCAACTGTGTGGATTCTTTACAATTTCACACCTACCCAATGAAGTAATGATCCTTCTGTTTTTGTTTTTTCCAAAAATTATTATTTGCATATTGGATACTTCCTAATCTCCAACCAAAATGACTCAGAAGAAACCTATAGTATTGTGAGCTTTCTCATGTTGTATATCAGCCAGAGAATTATGCTTTATAGTTTTTTCCTAAATTTGTGGCACATAAACAATTGGTTATGTTACTAACATTTTTTTTAGAATTGTCAAACCAGTTATTTTCTTTTAAACTACTTGTATTGTAGCATAAAATGCTAATTTTCATCCTGAGACTGAATCAGTATTCCAGCTAGTGACACAGAATATTAATGTATATTTGCATGCTCCTAATGAGAAACTCTCCATTGAAATCCTAACCTGAGTTATGTGGACAAATCAAAAAACCTTTGTAGTGTGTCTGATGTCTCTGAGTTGGTTTGCACATCCCAAGACATGCTCATAAAATTAATAAACATGATGGCGAGAATATAAAGATGAATATAAATGTGGCTTTCCACTGTTTTATTTTTAACTGGATAGTTTTATGAGGTTTCAGAGCATTTAGGTTTTCACTCAGAAATGTAGTCACTTGTGACAAGATGCAGCTTACTGGCAGTACTAGCAAGAACAAGCTGCCAGGCTCTCCTTCTGAGGAAGTCATTTGCAGATTTCATTCCCCAAAGACGAACATCAGCAGCAAAGTCAAAGATGTGGCTTCTTTGCGGTGTGTGCTTAGGACACCTTCACTTTGATGAAATGGAAAGAGGTAAACAGGGCAGCCTCGCTTCTGAGTTGTACCAGGGAACAGAAAAGCACAGGAGAGAGTTTTATTTACAATGAACATCAATGCCTTCATGTTAGGTGTCAAAAAAGTTTCTCTTTAGAATATAAACTTATTGAAGATATTAAAAAAACCCCTCCAAACTATACTTCTTACTGGAAAAAAATGTAAAAAAAAATCCTTAGCATTCTTGTTGTCCTAAAATATCATATTATATTAATCCTACTAAAATTTGAGCTTACATGAATTTTCATGTCATGCCAAATTAATAGCAAAAGCAATTCATTTGGCATCCGAGTACATTGAATTGAAACCTGACACTGATTTTGAACCAGTCACTTAAATTCTCTGGAACTCAGTTTTCTTTTCTTTAAAATGAACTATTAGTTTAGATATTCATCAAAGTCCCCACCAGCACTGTAGTTCCTTGATCAATTTTTAAATATTTTGGTTTTTTATCTTTACTTTATCTTTACAAATTTCAAATTATGCTTACTGCTGTTCTTCCTATATGTTGTTTTTCACGTTTAACATTTTTCATAACTTGACTATTCCCCTTACAAAAGCCCAGCACATAGTTTTCTATCTGATATTTGGGCCTTAGAATTAAAGTGCTGGTCATCGAGGATGTAGAAGAGGACTTTAGGGGAGTGGACAGATTGGCTAAGGTGATATGCATTTGCTCCTTCTTGCTTGTGTCTTGGTAGGTTTGTCTAATTAAGGAGCTGTGATCTTGGGAGAAGAGCTGCAAATTGATGATGGATAATTGTTTTCCAGGAGCCACCTTTAGTTGGTTAGCCATTGGCTCAGGGAGACACTCAGTGGTAAAACCAAGCCCAGTGGTATCTTGGGGTTGGCTCAGCTCCTGAAGCCTTGAGAGATCAATCATGCAATCTCAGCCCAAACCTGTGTTCAGTGACATCAATCTGTGGTTAGAGACTGGCTACAGTGAGAATATTTACACCATAGAAATCAGCAAATGCTACAAATCCGGATTTTTATTGGAGCCAGTTGTTAAACATTTACAAGCATTACTGTTGGGTAATACACACACACACACACAGTCACTCAGAATTTGTAAATGCCTTTTTTGTCAAGGCAAAGAATGGGGCAAGAACTTTCCTCTCCCAAATACCTCTTTTTTGGTAATTTATTGTCCAATCTAGGATGTCCATGCAGTTAGTTTTTGAATAATGTATAAAACATATCATTATTTCATGTGATTATTAAAGGAATACATATTCATAGTGTATTAAAATGAATTATGAATTGAAATGAAAAAATAATCATCCATATTTACATAATCCAAGTTATTATTAATATTAGTAGTAGTATATTACTATTAGTAAAGTTTTTTATGTAAATAATCCTGTGAAAATGTAATATAGGTAATTTGCTTAACCATTCCCCTGTGACTTGTGTTTCTTCCCAATTTTCTAGTATCAAGAACACTGTGGTGAGCAACTCGTTACACCTTAAGTAGCAAAGAAAAGCTGTAGAGTGGAAATATAGAATGTTATTTTGGGGGGCCCTGAACCTCTTGAATTGCTGACAAGGTGGGGGAAAGATGGCATGAACAGTCTCATCATGGCCAAGGAAAACCCAGCTGTCCATAGAGCAGTTTGGAGAACCTGGTGATTTATGGAAGTCCTCTAAACACTGACTGAATGGTGTATGTGGGTGTGTCGAGATGTTCTGCCAGGTGGTTTTGAAAAGAGCTTTCCAGGGCTTAAATCAACCCTATCATCAGGATCAAAGTAGATACCAGCTATTTTTTTCTCATAGCCCAATTCTGGACTTGATTGCGGACACCTGTTAGGAACATTTGTCACCTGATGCATATTGAGGCCAGCAACACTGTCAGGAAGAGTTTGGTAACAGCAAAGGTAGAGCCTCGTGTTGGTGGGTGAGGCAAAAGGCTTCTGTGAAGCCCTGCTTGCCAAATCTACCTCCAGATTGCTGGGCAGGCATGTTCCCGAACCTACCGCCCAGGCAGCAAATCAAGCCAACTAATCTGGTACATTGTGTTCCCTGATAGCTCTGCTTTGAATGTATTTGTGTGTATTTCCACCTGCTCTGTTCACCCAAGTGAAGGTTCTGTTGTTGAATGTGTTGATTTTGAATTTATTAAATTCTTTATTTAATTTGATTCATCAGACATTTAATCAGCAACTGTCCCCTGCAATGTAGAGTGCTGTGGCTGCTTAGAAAGTTGCAAGACACTGCCCCCATTTTTTGAGGCTATCAGTCTAATAGAGGTGATAGGAGGTATTAGAATGCCCATGGTATAGGTGAATGGGATAGCGGCTATAGTTTGAATTGCCTATAAGATCAGGGAACAGAGAGAAAAGGAATACATCTATCTGAGGAGATGTGAGAGCATGCCTTCATGGAGGTAGTGGCATGAGTACTTTTTCAACTGGTGAACACAGAATAAAGAAATTCTAGGAAGACAGAATTTCATGGGCAAACAGGAAGCTAATCACAGTTGCTCTTTCCTAAGATCTACATTTTACTCACAACAGTTCTGACATCAAATGTGTTGGTGTTCTACACCAAGAAATTTTCTAATTCTCTGCAGATACCAACTATTATCTGCAATTTTCTTCAATTCTGACCCTAACTACCTTGAGTTAGTGAAGGTCCAGCAGGTCAAAGGCTCAGTCCTACAAGACGACCCTCCCACCTCGGATGCCAGTTACAAGTAGCGGTCCCCAGTTACCCGCACTTCTTCTGTCTGGCTTGGCTACAGGTTGGGGATGCTCACAACACCCTCTTCAGGTTTGATAATTTGATATAACAGCTCACAGAACTCAGGGCCATACTTGACTTACATTTGCCAATTTATTATAAAGGATATTATGAAGGTTACAAATGAATAGCCAGACAAAAAGTCCATGTGGCGAGGGCTGGGAGGGTCCCCAATGCAGGAGCTTCTGTCCTCATGGAGTGGGGGTGTGCTACTCTCCCAGCACGTGGATGTATTTGCCAACCCAAAAGCTCATCAAATCTTCTTGTTCAAGAGTTTTTATAAAACTTAATCTTCAGTTCCCTTGGTCCCTTCCCAGAGTTCAGTGGATGGGGATGAAAGTTTCAGTACTCTAATCATGTGGTCTTTCTGGTGGCCAGCCCCATCCTGAGACTATCTAGGGGCCCTACCTTAAGTCACCTCATTAGCATAAACTTAGGTATGATCAAAAAGAGCTCCTTATAAATAACAATAGACACTTCAGTCATTCAGGAAATTCCAAGGAGCTCTGTGCCAAGAACTGGGGACAACGATGAAATATATTTCTTATTATGTCACACTTATAATCTGATAAAGTGTTTCACATATGTTAATATAGTTAATCAAGGTAGGTCTAGAAAACACCTTCAACTGGCTGGGCGTAGGTTTCAGGGACAGCGGTGGCAGTGTTTCAGGGACTGTCAGTCATTGCTATACCACAAAGGATATATTAAATTGGATTCTCTTTAAGAGTAGATCCCAAAATAAAGATTTTAAGCTATTTGGGAAATAATCACAAGAAATGGAGTGAAGGGAGTGGAAAGTGAGGCAGGGAAGGGAGGAAACCCAATACGAGGAGCCCAATTGAGCAGATTACGCCTAGGATAGGACAAGGGTGAGGTTTGGGTGGCACTTGCCTAGGATGCAGAATTTAAGGGAGTGCCAAACACTGAGAAAGCAAAATAAACAATATTATAACAAAATATTTTTTAGAGCATCATAATTAACACACAAAAAATCTATGCTAAACAAATTATCAAAATTTCAAATAAAGACAGGATCTGAAAATACTGTGCTGGGCCATATTGGAGCCTGAGGCAAAAGGAAAAATATGTAAAAATACCTTTTTTTTAATGTATTTTTTAATAGTGAACATTAAAGTACTGAGAAAATATTGTAAAATTGCAGAGTAGGTGTATTAAAACTCACACCATTAATTTAAATTTAAGCATTTTATTTATATCAAACACATTTAGTTAAATTTTTACTTTATTGGTTTTCATGGAAGCAGCCTCATGAATAATATTTTTATAAAAGCCGTTAACTATTTAAAAATACATAAAAACAGGAATATAGAAGCATATATATTTCCTTTTGCCTCAGGCTCCAGTAGGGCTTAACATGGCACTACTTACTGCTGTGGGTTTCATCTGCTGGGATGCTCGGAGCATTGTCCCACTGAGAAGGTGGGAGACTGAGGCACTGATCCGCCAACTCTCTTGGTCTCGGGCTCCCTCTGTGGACGCCGACTCTCTGGCACTCCCAGCGTGCTCCTGGGGGAGGCCGACACCTGTGGAAAAGGTGCTATTGTTGTCTGCTGTGGAAGACTTTGAAAGCAGTAAAGGGAATTTTCCATGTGGAGTAAGTTGATTTTTGAGTGAGCGGTTGTAGGGGACCATTTGGAAATCCAACTGCTGTTGAAGGGAGGCTTTCCACAGAGGACAATGGGTAGAACAACTAACATCCCCATCAGAGCCAACACAGTGCTTATTGCCATGCACTGCTCTCAGTGGGGGACCTGACTCATAACAAGGTCAATTCCTGGGGTCAAGGGGCAAGCGATAGGGCTGTTCCTCAATCGTGCCTCCATTCTTCCCCATGTGGTTTCACCTCACTCTCCTTCTGAGCCTTCAGTCTGCCTAATATTCCTTATGCTCTGGGAAATTCTTCCTATTTAAGGCAAAAAAGAGACTTTCTCCTAAAACTATGGTCTCTGCCCTAGATTTCTGAAAACAAAACAAAACAAAACAAAAAACCCAAGATATTAATTTTTTTAACTTCTATATTTTTTTCCATATCATCCCTTCCATGAGGCTTCAAATATTCAATGACTAGCTGCCTGGACAGAAGGAAAGTCCAAGGGGTAGAAGAAATCAATTTTTTAAAAAATATTTAAAAATGCCTTAATATTTCAAATTTACTCTCTCTTCGCATATGCATAAATGCATTTATAGGATCCAGAAGATATTTGTGATGTAATCATTTCTATAAACAGCAATTTATAAATAATTGATGTGGTTTAGGGTCCTTAAAGTGATTAAGTTCTACAGCTTCGCATCCCTGGGCTGACACTAAAGTCACAACGTGACAATTTCTGCACCTCTAGTTTCCAGGGTGCCCCTGGGATTTGCTCGGGCTGTAATAACAATAATTGCTTCTATTTGTTGAGCACTGATCCTGTAAATGACTCTATATTAAGGACTGAATGTTTTTTATCCATAATCAATATTCCATACCTGACCCTACAAAGTATTATTTTTCTCATCTTACAAATGAAGAAACTAAATCACAGAGAGGTTGAATAATTTATGCAAGGTCCCCTAGGTAGAAATCAGCAGAGCTGGCATACAGACCCAAGTTCCATCTGATTCCAGAGACCTTGGTCTTTCCACTCCACCATTGGATTAGCTTGCATTTTCCCCACAAGGAGAACCAGAGACAAGGACTTGTGTGCAGGCAGTTTATTTGTGAGGTGATCCTAGAGATTAGGAGAGACAAACAAAAGAAAGTGAGGGAAGGGGGATGAGCCAATATGAGGAGCATTTTGTTGAGGTCACTGCTGTGGGAAACTTGGATTTGAACATTTACAGGGCTTTCTAAACAGCGTATAGATGTCTCTTAGAATTTTCCACCTGCAAATCAATAAGGAGAAAGAATTATCCGTCCCCTAATGTTTGAGGGGTGTCCCTGTGGGCACTATAAGTCCTACATTTCTAGAAAGTTCATTCATGCCTGAGAAGTAGACTGTTACTGTTTTTGGAGTATCAGAGAAGCCCCAGAATAGAAGGGAAAAATTCACAGAAAATAAACTGAGACAAGACACAGTGGCTGTGCAGGAAGTCTGAGCCTAGAAGGACCTGCCTGCTGAAGCCATACCTGGGATCAGAGGTGGGGCTGAGAGGATGTGATTTGGGGCACTGAGGATCTCTGGCATAGCCATACTCCCCCAGGTTCAGCCCTTCTAGACCACATTGACATGTGAAGCCTTCTGTTGATTGGCTTTGAAAAGGCAATGAAGCTTGAGCAGGCCCAGTCATACCAAATGGAGTCTTGGGGGCACATGGTTGATAAGGATTTCCTTCATAGATGCCAGAGGAATACAGGAGATTCCTGTGTCAGAGAAAAAGGACTTTACGACTCAGGGCACACCAAGCATCATGAACTTCTTCATATTTCTGTCAGTTCTGTTCATCCTCAAGTCCAATAAGGACTATGCAGATGGACCTAGACGGATGCCTACACACGCAGAAGGTTGCATGTGCAGAGAAACCCTGAGCTTAAGGAATCCAAATCTTGTGTATATTGGGCAGATAAGTCCTCCATTTGCTCAGAGGGAGACATTATCTTTATTTTCCTGGATAATAAGGATGCCTGCCCTTTTTCCTGGAGGAGATACTATCTCTGTCTTGCAAGAATGTTAGCAAACCTGCACTGGGCTTCAGAGGGAGATACTATCTTTGTCTTCCCAGGCTGTTCGGTATACAAATGTTCTTGAAAAGATGATCTGGAACGAAGAGCAGTTCACTCACAAGATGTGCAGAAGTGCAAGAGACCCATAAATAATTTTCTTTCAATACTTCATTTTTCATCAGGTAGTGACAGAGTTGATCTTGGGTTGACTCATACACAGATGTTTTACTTCCTTAGTGAGGCATAGACCTTCAGAGACAGAGACAGAGATGGAAAGAGAAGAAATGGTGGCAGAGGTAGAATGGAAAGAAAGTGATTCAGAAAGGGATGTGGAAATACGGAGGGCATGGGTGGGTGGGTAGGTGGATGGGTGGATGAAGAGGTAAAGAATGATAAATGGATGATAGACCGTTAGATAAATAATTATATGAATAGACAGATTGAATGAGTGAAAGAAAGAAAGGGAATGGAAGACAGAAACACAGGGAAAAACCGGGAGACAGGTAGAAACCCACAAGGGCCAAGGCAGTGTCGGAGAAAGAGAGATAGAAAGAGCAAACAAAGAAAGACAGAGACAGAGAGTCACATGGAGATGCAGAGAAAGGCAGAGAAAGAATATGGTTGGATGGACAGATGGAGAGAGGGATGAGGAGTGAGAGAAAGGGAATGATGGATGGATAAATACATGGATAAAAGATAATTAGAGAAGAGATCATAAGAAGGTTAGGAGTTTAGGCTCTATATTCAGATCTAGTGGATTGAGTGAGTTCTGGCACTGTAAAGCTTTAGGCAAGTTCCTGTCTTCATCTCTCAAATGGGAATTATAATAATAATACTGGCCTCAGAGGGTCATTTTAAATCTGAAATAAAATAATCCTCATAAGTGCTTAGGAAGTTGGCAGCACATGATAATGATATTACACAGAAAGACAACTTGTTACATCAGCTGAGACACCCGTTTCTATAAATCATATAGGCTTCAACATTTTCAGCACTCGCATTAAATGTTCACTTCCCATTGGAGCCATAGCTGAGTCTGGCAGATGTGTCAAACCCTGATACAGCCAACATTGGCATCCAATGCTCAAACAGCAATTTTATGCAAACGGGATCTTCTCATTATGTTATCCTTCTGCAATCCATAATTATTGCTTCTGAATGAATCTGAGGTTTTCTTCATCTCCATGAAATGAGGTCACACTACTTATACAGTAAATTAAAGGCAAATTGAGCAGATGATATGTATAAAATAAGAAACATGCAGTTTCTAGAGCTATTGACACAGTGCTAAATGAGTTGGTTTCCAATCCAAACCAAGTATTTATATAATTTGGTTCAGCATCCCAACATTCAGATAGAAACCCACACTCATTACAGGCTTGTTACTCTTCTACTCTTTATAGAGTTAGAATTTATGATGAGGAATTACTTTGTGAGTCCTATGATTCCAGTTTTATATCCAAGCACAAAATGTTTTACAGTTCATTCTTGCTAAAAGAAAAAAAAGAAAGATATTCTTGCCTAAGTTATTTTGGTGTGTCACATTATGGTGAAGCATTTCCAAGTGGAGTGACGTGAAAAGCACAACCTAAAATGTCTGGCTATATCACAATGCCTTAAAGACTTTTTTTCCAGAACCGCTTCTTTAATTGTTCTCCATGCATTTAAACATTTACATTTCAAAGGATAGTTATTATAATTTCTAGGACACACTAATAGCTAATTCAATTAGTTACTCACTTTTAATGAGGGTGGAATGAATAAAAATTATCTTGATTTAGAAAAAAAATATGTATTTTTTTCTAACACTCCTTTGCCTTTCTCATCTCTTAATCCTGGTCGGCCTTATGAGTAAACAATTACACAGATGGTGTAATTTGAAGAGCAGCATGATAATGCATGTGAAGGTGCTTCACAATACTTTGTTGTCCTTTTTCTATTAAATATCTCTCTAGTTATAAACTCCACCATTAGAGAGTCTTTCATTTGGCTTAGATGGCTTTCCCTTTATAGATCCTCTTTTAAGATGTAAACACTTTTAAGTAGGAAAGTTTGGGTTATGCTTTAGGTAAGTTCACTTTATTTAGATCATTTTCCTTTCTAAGCATTCATATTCAACAAATACTTTTAAATCTAACTTTAGTGTTGATCTGGGTAGAGTGACACTGTAGAGATGGGAGGCCTGTCATTCATTCATTCATTCATTTGCCAATTGTTTATTGAGCTCCTACAACATGTGTATGCCCCTGTGTATGTCCATGAGTCTATGTCCAACACTGTGCTATGCTACTGAGTATAAAATATAGACTTTGTTCTCATGGGACATACAATTTATTGAGTGAAGTGACTGATGCTTAAATAACCATAGAATTAAAAACTGAAGATTATAAGGACCTCAATGAAGGAGAGCTGCAAGGAGCTTTGATGGTCTGTACTGAGTCATATATAATGTCTTCCTGCTCTTTTGACCAATGTCTTATCTGTTCTTCAGCTTCTTACCCTCTTGTTCTGAGCCTCTCTTGACATTTACCACATGCAATCCCTTAAAATGTAGAAATATGGTCTACAGTTTGCCCCTTCCTGGACATCCAGTTTCTTGAGCTTTAGATCTAAGCTCAGTACATGCTCAATAAATGCTAGGTGTAGAAATCACAAACAGTAATAACCTTCTGAGAAGGATATCACTATTCCTATTTATCAAATAAGGAAATAGTCTCAAAGTGCCTTAATGACTTACCTAATGTCACTCATCTAATATGTTGCTACATCCAGACCTTGACCCAAGTTCACTTAATGCAAAAAAAAAAATGTTGGATACTCTCTATCTCATAAAACAAGAACATAAAAACAACATTCCATATCACTTAAATTATTGAAGATGATGCTAAATGTATGTCTGATTTGTGTATAGATTTGCAGAAAAAAAGGTATAGGTTAGGTGATGCTACAATAACAAACAAACCTCAAATGTCAGTGATTTAAAGCACCAATAGTTTGTTTCTCATGCATGTTATATGTCTACTGCAGGTCAGCAGGAGCTTCTTCTCATTACTGTTACACATGAAGAAGCCACCATTGCAAACATTGCTTCTCACCATACCAAAGGGAGAAATAGAGCTCTGGAATATCTAGCAATTAAATGCTCCAGACTGGAAGTGACACATTGCCACTTCAGCTCATAACTTATTGATTAAAACTAGTCATGTAGCCCTTAGAAAATGCAAAGACAGAATATTTGGCAAACACTAATGACTCCCACAGATACCATAATTTAGACTTCTTTTATCCCATAATTTATCCACCAATTATTTATTTGGTACTTGTTATATGAATGTAACAGCATATTAGTCAACTATTAATGCATAACAATAACAGAATCTCAGTGAAAAAAAGCATTTATTTTTCTTTTGTGTATGTGACTGGTGGCTGAGGTCTCTCTGACCTAACTTGGGCTCAGCTGAGCAAGACTACAAGCTATAACTTGTACAGGTTGTACAATGGTTGTACATGGTTCAATGTACATGGTTCAACTTGTACATGGTTCAATGACATACAGCCCATATCCTTCTGGTAGCAGTGGCTACAAAAGCCACTGAGCCACTGAGGCATATGATTCTCATGGCAATGACAACAGCATAAGAAGGGCAAGTGCAAACACACCATGTCTCTTAAAACCTAGTCTTGGAACTTTCACAATGTCATGTCTGCCTACATTCCATTGATCAAAGCAAGCCTCAATCCCAAACCCAACGGCAAAAGGGGCAGAAGAGTATAATCCACCTTTCTAGGGACAAACTGCAGAGCACATGACAAAATGCAGAGATTCAGAAAAGGTGAAGTTGCAGGCAATGTGAGCAGTAATCATACTGAAATTCTTAACTTTGTGTAGCTTATATTCTATAGAAAAAAGATTGTTAAGTAAAATATGTGAAATTTTAGATGGATGTAACTACTAAAGAGAAGAAAGTAAAGCAAAGAAGGGTGTTAGGAAGAATAATAATGGGGAGAGTGGTTGACATTTTAGAAGAATGTCCAGGAAAGAAAACAAATGAAAATTTAGAATATTTTTTAAGGGAGGTCACAGAGATAGCCATGAAGATATGTGAGGAAAATCAGAAAGAAGCAAGCAACTGCAAAGGCTGATGATAGGGTCTACCTGGCACACTTGAGGAGCAGAGAGTCTATGAGGCTGAGGCAAATCAATGTGGAGGAGCAGAGATGAGCTCAGATTCTTTGGGGTTCATGAAACATTTTGTATTTTAACTCTGAATGAAGTATATATACATGGGAATACTGCTTATACCTTTTACTGGACTAATTTGCTCACCTCTTGGGGATGGATTTGTGGCAGGGAAGAAAAGAGACAAACTAAGAGACCATCACAATATTATAGGGGAAAGATAATGGTAGCTTAGGCAAGTGTCGTAACAGTGGGTGTGGTGATAAATCATTGAATTGGTTGTACTCTGGAAATACTTTGGAGTTGAGCCAATCAGGTTTGTTGTCAGATCAAATTTTCAATATGGTGTCAGAAATTATGGCAAGGCTTTTGGCCTGAACAACTGGGAAAAAAATTTTAAGAAGAGTTGTAATTTCCTGAGATGGGGCAAACTCTGTGAGGAACATGTGAGAAAGGAAGTTCCAGAATTCTGTGTGGGACCTACTATGTTCAAGGTGCCTGTTAGTCATTCAAGTGGAAGTATCAATTAGGCTAAGAAGTAAGTGAGATGAGTAGAGGAGAGGTCCGGGCTGGAGGGATACTTTTGGAAGCCCTTGC
This sequence comes from Cheirogaleus medius, assembly GCA_008086735.1. Lineage (NCBI taxonomy): Eukaryota > Metazoa > Chordata > Mammalia > Primates > Cheirogaleidae > Cheirogaleus > Cheirogaleus medius. Next base: position 21,105,018 of record VBSM01001118.1, on the reverse strand, counting down.
ATTTTTGTATGCTTGCATGTGTGTTTGAAGCTATTCAATGTCAGGAGACTAGATGAGATCACTAAGGGAGTGAGTTTAGATAAAACAGTGACAAAAGCCAAGGCCTGACCCATGGGGCACTTCTAATTTCCACATCTAAGAACCAGCAACAGAGACTTAGAATAAATGACTGAGTATAAAAGAGAAATGATCAGAGTGTAGTGTGATAGAAATCTAGGGAAGAAACATTTTAAAAGAGGAAGGTTTCACCTGTGTCCAGTGGTGCTGACAGGTCAAGTAAGACGAGGATGGATAACTGTTAGGTTGAGCAAGGTGGAGGCCATTGATGATCTTGTGAGAACAGGTTAGTTGGAACGATGGAGTGAAAGCTTTGTCAGAGTGGGTTTCATAGAGAACGGAGCAGGAGAAATTTGTGACAGTGAGTATACCTCACTCTTTCAAGGAATTGTGTAAAAGAAGACAGTAAAAGTTTTTTTGTTTGTTTTCTGTAGGCTGATGGGGAATTAACGGAGAATCATTTTCTCTATAGCTGGGAAAAATATTATGATAAGACTCATTAGAGCAAGAAAAGATTATGATACAGAAGAGAGTGAAAAGTTCCTGGATTGATGATCTTGAGTGGCTGAGTGGCGAGAAGGGTAGGTTCTGTGCAGAAAGAGAGGAATGTGCTTCATCTAGGAGCATGGATCTTGCATCCATATGGTCAAAAAGGAAGGCAGGTAGGTGGGAGACATGCTGGTAGGAGCAGGTAGGAGATGGTGGAAATCTCTTTTGGTGCTTCTGTTCTCGGGAGGAAAACATTTGTCCATTGTCTAAAGTTAGTTCTTTAACCTTCATCTGAGGTAGCCGCAAGCAAGTACCTCCTTATAGCCATACTGGTTCTGTAATGCCAAACACGTGCGCAGTGTATTTGAAATAGTCTACACAAGAGAAACAAAGGGCCCCAGAGAGGTCATCAAAGACATCCATAATAAGAACATTTATAGCAACAACTTGCAGGTGCTTTTGTGACTTGGAACAACTGGGATTATGAAAAAGCAAATTCCTGGTCTTCCTGTAGAAGCTCTTTCACACTAGAGTCACTTGGTGCTTAGATTCATATTCCTTTGTTCCTAGAGTCTGTGATTCTAAGAAGGAAGTTTATTTGCTTGAGGAAACTCTATTAGACGAGTATGGGGAAAAATGGGGGTTGCCTCACAAGCCCTTTCCCGAGAGTGGTAGAACCCAGTCCACTGTTGAGGGCATACTTTGGAAGATCCTTATCAGCTGCTTTGTCCTTGCAGCTGTGTATGACTTTCATGTGTTTTAGATCCAAACTCTTCCCCTTAATTTCAATACTCGGATCCTTTCATCATCAAGTAGTTAAGATTCCAACCCTTTGAAAGAACTGTTCCTTATGCCAATTAATTAAATTCAACAATCAAGAGATATTTGTGGGCACTTATCTCCCCTTCTGCATTATCATATCTTTGAGACCTGGGACTTTCCTATTCTTTTTGGCATCCCTTGAAGATCCACCTTATAATAAATTAATGAATAGGTAATTTTTTCACTTCTCTCCAAGCATAATTAAAATTTGCTTAAGAAAGGACTGCATGAGCAAAGTGTCAAAGGTTAACAGCAAGCCTGTTTAAAACAATAGCACATGTGAGCTAATTATAAAAAGACATCATTTAATTTAAAAGTCTAGTTTTTTACAATTTTAAACTATTATGGGAGTACAAATGTTTTTGGTTTCATGGATTGCTTTTGTAATGCTCAAGTCAGGGTTAAAATTGTGCCCGTCACCCAGACATTGTTCATTGTACCCATTAGGTAGGTTTGCACACATCCTCTCCTTCCCTATAACCTTTGCTTGATTTCCATTGAGTTTTACTTCCCTCTAGGTACATATGTGCTCATCAGTTAGTTCCATTTTAATAGGGAGTACATGTGGTATTTGTTTTTTTCATTCTTACAGTACTTCACTTAGGAGAATGGTCTCCAGTTCCATCCAAATTGTTACAAAAGGCATCAAGTCATCCTTCTTTATGGCTGAGTAGTATCCCATTGTATACATATACTACATTTTGTTAATCCACTCATGAATTGATAGGTATTTGGGTTGATTTCACATCTTTACAACTGTGAATTTTGCTACAATAAACATTCGAATGCAGGTGTCTTTTTGATAAAATGGTGTCTTTTCCTTTGGGTAAATACCCAGTAGTGAGAATGCTGAATCAAATGGTAGGTTGACTTTTAGTCTTTAAGGAATATCCATACTGTTTTCCAGAGAGGTTGTACTAATTTGCAGTCCCACCAACTGTGTATAAACATTCCTTTACCTCTGCATCCAGGCCAGCATCTATTGTTTTGGGACTTTTTAATAAAAGCCATTCTGACTGGAATAAGGTGATATCTCATTGTGGTTTTGATTTGCATTTTCCTGATGATTAGTGAGGTTGAGCATTTTTTCATATGTTTATTGGTCATTTGTCTATTTTTTTTTTGAGAAGCTTCATTTCATATCTTTTGTCTACTTTTCAATGGGGTTGTTTGATAACAGTCTAGTTTTTAATTATTTTTATGGCAGTTTAATTTAGGCAGTTAATTTTACCTGCCTTACCCCTAGCTATAGATAACATATTTCTATTTTAATTATGCAGTCAATGATTACTACAAATGCGTTGAGACTCATTTTTTGTTTCCCTTCTTTTAACTCTCTTGGAATTGGAAGTTAGCAGCTGTTGAGTATTATTAAGTTCTCCTGGAAATGGCAGTGATACATGGTCATATAATTAATACCTGTCAAATGGCTGAGGCTCACATGCCTCCACAGCCTTGGTGTATAAGGAATATTAGACAGAGAGAAAGTCTCTGGGAAGACCCATATAAGTGTGATAGGCATTGGATATCTTCATTTTCTGCTCTTGCCCATCTGGCAATAGCTAAATTCACCCTGTAACAGTTAGTTGGTGTGGCTCAACAAAGCACCTTTTCTTAGTGGCTTCAAATAGCAACCATTTAGTTAGCTTATGTTTCTACAGTTTGGTTGGCAATCTGAACTGGGCTCAGCTGGGTGGTTCTTCTGGATTTGGCAGCGACCACCTATTTGCGGTCAACAGCCACGTTGCCTGGGGGATGGCTATTTCAAAATAACCTCCACTGAGATCGCTCATTTCTGCTCCAAATGTCTCTTACCATCCAGCAGATTAGCCAGGGAAGAGTTCCAGGAAAAACCAGAAGCATATAAATGTGTTTAAGACCAAAACTTAGAACTGACATGCTGTCACTTCTGTCACATTCTATTGATCAAAAAAGTCTCAGAGTCATGAAGATTCAAGGAGAGGGAAATAAAAGTTCATGTCTTGATGGGAAGAGCTGGAAAATAATACTGCAAAGGGCCAGTATACAAGGAGGTCATTTTTTGCAATATAGCTAATCGACCACACCAGCTAAAATCTAATTTATTTTAGAAATCTACATGTGCAAAATAAGCTCATCAGTTGAGTCTCCAGGTGTTGATAGCCATAAAGTAATGTGGACTTTGTGCTGAAATCAGAACCAGGTCCCAGTTTTGCTATGCAGGATGAATGCACTGCTTTTTGGGGAGGGATGATGGGTTATTGCTTCTGAAATAAGAGCTCTTTCTGATGAAGTATATTACTAGTTTGGAGACAATAAAGGCTTAATCAGGGAAAACTAGCATACTCAATGAATTCCCCCCAAAAAACTATGAGTAGAGCCAGATATATCTTCCTCTGTCAGAATTTCCTTTTCCCTTTGGCCATGTACTACTCCAAGTCTTCACTGCCTTGTCTTCTGCCAACCCGAACATAGTCATAACTATGGTGCTATTTGATAGCAAAGGTGTTAAGAAAAAATGTTAAGGGTATTTCCATTTTTAGAGGGGTCTGTTGACATTCCAAAGTGTTCAAGTATCAAAGACAAAAAGTCATGATGGAAGGACAGGCAGAGGTGTTCATGCATTTGAACAGTGTACTCTACCTAGCTTTTTGATAATTATGCTCTTTTATTTGCTAAGAATAGAACTATTTCTTATTATTGTCAGTCCTAAATTCAAATGAGTGGAATGCTATAAAAGGCATTGTCCACATATATTAAGTAAAAGGTAATGGACAACAGCCACTATAGGGTGCCCAGTGCTCTGGTGCCAGCAGTAGCCTTCTGTTTAGATGTCATGAACTTGGTTGTGTTTTTGTTCATACTTTCTTGATTCATGCCATTTGTGCAAGCTAAATTTTCCAGCCTTCCTGGCAGTTCTTGGAGCAATTTGATATTAAAATCCCTCTTGCTAATAATTCCCTTTGATAATAAATATCTCTTCTGCTAAGTTAACCAGAATAATTTTTAGTTGATTGCAACCAAGAGCCTTATTGATTTAAAAATGTTTTCCTGTAATATACTTAAGTTTTCTTAATTTTTAGTCCAAATATTTAGTTTTCTGAGACCAAGTTGGAAATTTAAGCCCTCTTGACATAGGCTCACAATGATCTTTAAGTATGATGAATGAGAAGCAATAGTGCTCCAATCAGAGCCCCTATACCAAGCAGATGCACCCATCCCCAGATGCTATATGTACTGGCCACTAAGGCCTCACTGCTTACCCCCATTCCTGACTCCCAACTAAAGAATTATCCTCAGCACTCAGAGACACTTATGCCTCCTCTTTCTTCCAACCCACTAGGAGGCATCTCATAGCTAATTATTAACTAATATGGGGGTAGAAAGGCCAATCCCCATGCCTCAAGGAGGGATGACTCAATAATTCTTCAGAGCCCTCATGGATCTACACCAAGGATAGATTCAAGTGGAGACCAACATTTTCTCAGTTCCTTCCCCTGCAATCTTCTGCTTTACTCATTCTTCTGAGAACTTGTCCTCAGTAAACCATGTGCACTTGAAATTCTTCCCAGGCTCTGCTTCTAGGAAAGCCAGCCCAAGACTGCAGATTTTGATCTGGGAGAGAGTATATTAGTTGTAGAATCTAATTGATGTAGCAATTAACTCCAAATATCAGTGGCTTAAAATGATAAAAGACTATATTTTGTTCAATTTAGTTCAATGTGTTTTTGTAGGCATCAGGCAGTCATTCAAAGACCCAAGCTCCTTCCATCTTGTGGCTCCTCCCTTCTCTACATTCTCAATGTCCTCTCTACTCAGGGGAAAGGCAGTGAGGCTCACATTAAGGCTGATTTTATGGCCAAGTCCTAGAAGTGGTGACCTTGCTTCTACACATTCCATTAAACAGAACTCAGATACATGTGCAAGGGAGACTGGCAAATATTGTCTGGCTGTGTGCCCGAATAGGAGAGGAGACCCTGGGGGAAGGCCTCCAGGCCTAAATATAGGAGAGATGGTATAAGGTAGCAGAACTGGGAAACTGTAGTATTGAAAGCGCCGGTGCAGAAGAGCACCCTTTGCCCATAGCTCAGGTAACCATATTGTCTAAATAAGGCCTCTGTTGAGAGTGAAAGGATGAAATTTCAAGTATTAAGCCAGAACCCCAGGGGTAGAATGGGACTGTTCTAGGCACACAGGATGTAGAATCATTCTAGCTGTAGCTGACTCATAGACATTCAAGAAATAGCTGATTCGTACCATGTGGATAATAAAAATGTTTTCAATGTCTCCCTGCTGGTGCACAAGACACAAAGATGTGTTAAAAGGAAGGAGAAATAAGGAGTCTATTTTAGAATCTGAAACTTTCTCTGGTCCTAACTGCACTATATCTTTCTCCAAGTCCTCAGAATAATCACAGCCTCTGAAGGGCACAAGTTCTCATCCCCACCCCACGCTCCATCCTGCTTTCTCTTCTTTATTCATTTTCTCACATTGGTATGGCCCCCTGTATTTCTCATTCTGTGACTGTTTAAGCAGGTCAGTTTGGCCCTTTATTGTCTGGATGCAAAATGTGGTTCTTTCTCCAGCTTCTAGAAGAAATCTAATCATATCAAATGTATTGAGCATGTAGACTCACCATCCTTTAGGGAGGGAAGGCAAGACCACCATGTTCCTGGCTTCATTCTTGTTCCACTTTTTCCTCTTAGAGATTCCTTGTGGCTCTGTGTGCCTTCCAAAACCCCTGTCCCAAAAGATGACCCTAGGGGCATGGCTTTAGCTGTCTGCTATCACTGCTGTCTTGGAAAACAATAGTCTTGCTTTCTTCCCTATATCTTTAGAATACTATGAGGCTTTATATTCATGTCTAATCACTTTCTGAAATTAACAATAGCTTCTAAAGCTCTGCCTTCAAGTTCTCCTTCCTCAGGAGCACAACCTCTCTATTAAGCTTGAAGAATTTAAAAAAGATAATGAGCACAGGTGAACTCTAATTTTAAGGAGTCTCCATCAAATAGCCCCTCTAGGAGAAGGTATCTTTCATATTCATACTCACACCTTCAGCACCTGGCAGAGTACCTGGCACAAGGTGGCCACTCATTGAGTTGATGGCATTCATAACCCTACAGGAAATTATTTCATAAAGCAAAGTATCTTCTTCAGTGGGAATGATAAGCTGTATTTCAAATGCAATTATAAATGTGTGTTTTTGCATTTGTGGGTTTTCTTAAGCATGATAAGATGAAATAGACTTAATCATTCAGAGAAAACTATAACCTGGATCTTTTCCATATGGGAGTTTAGCTACAGATTCCTTCTGGAGAAAAGGGGCTTTGCTTGGCAAGCAACAGCGAGTCAGGGGCAACAAATCTGTTCCCATGTCATAGGCAAATTGTAGGAGGTATATTCTGAGCTCTAGGCATCAAGCCAACATCCTCTTTCCTCTTGATGCTTTAAAACTATGCTCTGATTTTTATTTTTATTTTGTTTCTAGTGCCAATGCTCCTGGGTCAATATGCTAATTCAAAAACTAGTTGCATATATTTGCATATTCTACATATTCTTAACTCCATAGAGGCAGAATTAAAATTAAAGATGGTTGACTACACTTTCACTAGTCTAGTATGGTTTTAAAATTCTACAGAAAATTCCATTCTCCTTTACCGTTCTCACACTCTTTGAAATTGCAGAAAATATAATGGAGTTTAGCAATTATCAGCTTAATCTAGCCAATGAAACTGAAGAATGGACTTTCTTGACCTGTATTATTTAACTGATTGTGATCAGATAATTTTCATTGTTCTGGACCTAGTGTCCACTACCCAGGTGGAGTAGTTGAGAGAGGGTACCATGAACTTGTAGGGGAAAAATTTGGAAATATCTTTATTTCACTAGAACTTAGCATTCCCTTCAATAATGTATATAGGCAATCAATTACAATGGTACGAGCAGTATCTAAACTCTAGCATCAGTATAAATCACTGTTATTTTAATATCACAATACAATTGTTCCAGATATCTTAAAATGGCATTTATTCTAGTCCTTACTTTTAAATTGTACTATTAGACTTTCCATGAGTTCTCATTATTTAATGTGCTAATAAAGAAGCACAAACATTATATTACCAATTTATGTTTTTTAATATTTGGGTTAGTAAATATCACTATAATTCAGTTTTGACTTTGTACCCCTGTGCATTTCACTTTGCAAATTTACCAACATTTGCCTGAGGAAGGGCCCACCAGCCCATCCGACTGCCAGCAGGGTCCCAGGGACAGCAAAGGATAAAAACTTGAAATTCACCTATTATTTGTCTACACTCCAACTTTTTTTCTATCTCTCTTGTCTAACCACAGCCCAAGTCTTCTCATCTCTTCCTCCTCAACAGAACCCTGCTAGGATGTCATTTGCTGAACAGTCCTCTTTCCCAATATGCCCCATGAAACTTGAAACTCAGCAAACTATTTCTGATGAGGAGGGAGCTCATTTAGCCACGGCTCAATGTGCTGATAGAGTCATTATATTTTAGAATGAGAATGTGAGATTTTAAAAATATGTATAACCTAAAGTCATATCACACTATCTATGAGGGCTGCTAAAAAAAGGCAGCACTCTATTTGAGCTCCTATAAATCCCGAATCTTTAGGACAGGTTCTAAATATAGAACCACCTTTTCAATTCCACCAGGACAGAAGCTGGTTTAAATGATGTGTCATCTCCCGATGAAACAAACTGGAATCATTCTGAACTCACTGTGTTTTCTTCTTGCTGGGGAAAAGCTGAGGCAGGGGAGCATTGGGCTCACAGCAGAGTTTGGAGGGGCTTGCCCTACTTAGAGTGAATATTTAACACATGCGAGGGTTGGGTGCACCAACTTGATTCATGAGCGGAGGTTTAATGTGAGTGTACTCTTAGTTTTTCCAGTCTAAATTCAGGTTCTTCTTCTTCTTTTTTTTTTTTTTTAACTGCAGCAATGACAGTCAAATTAAGATTTGCTGCAAAGGAAATGCTGAAACTCTTCTTTTGGATGTGCAAGCAGTTTGGAGGGAGGGTGGTTTCCCTTGTTGTGAGAATATGGGTGCTGTCACCTCTCTCAAGCCCACCAGCTGTCAGATGGGTACCCAGTCCTCCTGCAGCTCTGCTTCTGTTGTCTGAAACCAGCTGTTTCAGATGCTGAGTCATCACAGTGCAGAGCGGCCAAATCCACTGAAAATCAGCCTCCAGGCCCAGCATATTTCGGGAAGCAGACCAGAGCCAAGGACAGGCCTTAGTTACAACCACTCAGTAGGCAACCTCTGCAGGTCCAAGCCCTGGCTCTGCTTTTCAAGGTCTCCAACCTTGCAGCCTCCCTCTTCCTGGAGCACTTTGTGTCTGCGTGCTGCTGTAGCCCTCCCCTGTGGCTGGCATGCTTTCTCACACTGAGCTAGCAGGGCAATGTGCCCTTCACAGGGGATATGCCAGCTGACATCAGCTACCAAGAAGCAGATATCTTAATGGGTTAAATGCTTAAAGTGAGCTGCTGAAGGTACATAGTGGAACATAGAAGCTCTGCTGGCCAACCCCCCTTCCCTCACTCCCATCCCCATCACAGACAAAGCCCTACCTCCTTGACACTCTAAATTTCTACAAAGTCACACCATTTTCTTCATACCCTCTCCAAACTTGCCCAAGCTGCCATCATTTTCCTTCTAACTTTGCACTGTCCAAGACAGTAGCCACCAGACTCATGTTGCTATTCACATTTAAATGAATTATAATTAAAGACAATTTAAAGTTCAGTTGTTCATCAGTACTAGCCACATTTTAGTGCTCCATGGCCACATGTGGTTATTGTCTTCTCTATTGAATAATGCAAATGTAGAATGTTGTTACCATCCTAATATTCCATTGCACAGTGCTGTATAAATACTTTTATGGCCTCTTCCCAGCTTACTGGGCAACTGGTTTCCAATCCTCTCTTCTCCATCCCCTCTCACTTTGCTGCCTAATTTTTTTTTTCAAAGCAAGGATTAGATGCCATCTTATGAGGGTGTCTGATTTGTCCTAGGTCCCAGAACTTCAGCCTTATTTTAGCCACCCTGCCCTGGCTCTCTCTGCCTCAGGCCTCTGCAAATCCTGTACCTTCCCTCCATTCTCTAGGTAACTAGAATATTTGCTGCACATGTAGCTCAAGTATAACTTCCTCAGGGAAGCTCAATTCCTACTTGTTAAACCAATGCATGAAACAACACAAAGATGTTGACAGAGGTTGAATACCAGACACTATGGCTTCTAGGTGAAATGCATCATCAACTACCCATGGAGAACAATGGTTTTCATACCATGTTTCCCTGAAAATAAAACAGGGTCTTATATTTATTTTTCCTCAAGAAGACACCCTAGGGCTTATTTTCAGGGGATGTGTTATTTTCCCCTCAAAGCCTCAGCTTGCATCACGCACAGGATAGCCGGGACCTGACAGGGGGAGCCGACCTTGTTGGTGGGGCTGCCTGCACCTATCTGGTCACCTCTGGGATAGTAGCTGTCACGATGGGGCAGATGAGAACGGCTGCTCGTCTTCTTTACCACTTTACCGCTCTGCGACGAAATGCATGGGTTGTGCAGATACACTGTGTAGCCACGCCCATCACTAGGTCTTATTTTCGGGGTATGGCTTATATTGTGCAAATGCTTAGAAATCCTGCTAGGGCTTATTTTATGGGTAGGTCTTATTTTCGGGGAAACACAGTAAGAGCTGCTTCAGAATTAGAACCTTTGTTAGAATGAAAGAGAACTGGCAGGGGAGGCCTAGGGGAGATAGACTGCTTGCCATCAGCACTGACACATCTAGGCCCTGTGTCCTCAGCTCTAATGAGACAGGTGGTATGGGAGGTAGAACTCTAAGGTGCCACCTAGGATATCCACTCCTGGTGCACACACCTTGCATAATCCTCACCCCTCCAGGATCTGTGGCTATGATGGGGTATAACCCATGATTAGGCTCTGTTATAAGCAAGGGTGAAGAAATTTTGCAGATGCAATTAAGGTTCCTAATCAGCTTTCAGTTAATAATTTTAAAATTAAGAGATTATTTTGGAGGGACCTGACCTAATCAACTGAGCTCTTATAAGAGGAATTAAAGGTCAGACATAGAAGAAGTTAGAGAGAAGCCAGATGCTCTGGCCTGGGAGGAAGCAAGCTACCATGATGTGGAGAGGACCATGACATGGAGAAGAATATTGTGCAGCCTCAAGGGGCTGAGAGCCTTAGTCCTATAGCAGGCACAAGAAACTAAATTCTTCTGACAACCTGAGCAAACTTGGCAGAGGACCCTAGGCTCCAGATGAGAACCTGAGCTCAGCCAACATCTTGATTTCTGCCTCGTGAGACCCTGAGAAGAGGATCCAACTACATTGTGTTTTAATTCCTGACTCCCAAAAACTGGGAAATATTAAATTGTGGTGTTTGAAGTGCAAAGTTTGTGGTAGTATTTTTATGCTGCAATAGAAAACATACAATTATACAATGGGACTCCAGAGATTTGTGAACCAAAATAAAAGATTAAGCCCCTTGAGCAGACTGAAAGGACTCCTCTTGGTCAAGGGGACCCTGGAAATACCCTAAAGCTGAGTTGCCGGCCATGAGAAGGGTGGTCAGACATGCCTTGTCATGCCCCTCCTCCCTTCTTGGAGATATCCTTTGTAACTCATTAAGAGGTCAAAGGCTATGCAAAACAAAGCTTAAATCACACCTGTGGGTAGGTCATCCATTTACTTAACAGCTCACTTGAGTCTGGGTATATATCCATTACATGTCTGGCAGCTCGTCTCTGATTAACAAGACTTCCTTAATTTAAAACATTCCAAGCCTTTAGACGAAACTCCATTTCTTTAACCAATCAAGTATCCAAGAATCTTTAAACCCACACCTATAACCTGTAATCCCCTGCTTTGAGATATCCTGCCTTTTTGGGCCAAACCAACGTACACCTTCCCAGTATTGATTTATGACTTTACATGTAATTTCTGTCTCCCTGAAATGTATAAAACCAAACCGTAACCCAACCAGGGAGAGACCACTTACTCAAAGCTTCTTGGCCATGGGTCTCCAGACCATGGTTGTACATTTTCAGCTCAGAATAAACCTCTTTAAATTATTTTATGGAGTTTGGGTTCTTTTCTATTGACAGATTCTTAATTTTTTTGTGCCATGAACCACTTGGGAAGTCTAGTGAAGCCTACAAACTTCTGTTCAGAATTAATATTTAAATGCTTAAAGTAAAATACATAGGGTTTCAAGGAAAACTGACTTTATTGAAATAGGTTAAATATTAAAAATTATATCTGGGTTAAAATAGGATATGTACTTATTTATAAACATATTAAATAATATGATCTAGTGGTAGATCTAAGAACTGCTGTAATATAGAATACTAAGGTGTGCAAACCACATTCTGAGACAGCAGCAGTAACAGCCATGGAAGATAAAATTACCTGCCATTTCTATGGGTGTCAATATCACATGACTGCTGGCACCTTTTATAGGTGGTTGCTTTTTTCATAATGGAGGGAAATGCTAACTTTCAGGCAGAGGTTAATGAAAATAAAGACATAGTTTTTATCTATTCATTTATTTTTCCCATCCTGGTATTATGGGTGCCTGCATTGTATCCAGGTTAGAAACCCCTAGATGAGAAAGTTACTGGGCTTCTTCCAATCTCCATCTTCTCTGTTGGCTTCACTCTTCAGAGCAATCCTGTGCAGCGGTCCCTAACCTTTTTGGCACAGGGACCGTTTTCATGGAAACCAATTTTTCCATGGACCAGGGAGGAGGGGGATGATTTCAGGATGATTAAAGCACATTGCCTTTATTGTGCACTTTATTTCCATTATTATTATTACATTGTAATATATATAATGAAATAATTATACAACTCGCCGTAGGTTGGGGATCCTTGCTATGTGGGTTCCACCCAGTGAAACCACTGACATTGGACGCTTGTTTGCACCCTTAGAAGGGCCCTCCCTCTTGTTTATCCCTAGCTCATTTTTCTTTAATTACATGAATTACTTGATTTGCATGTGTAATTCATGTCTTTCTGATTATGCAGAATTAACCTGAACAGAACACAGCTGCGCCAAGGTAAACTCTGGGTGTTATCTGTCTGGGTTTTTAAATGCCGATGTTGCAAATGCCCTCCTGGTGGAGGTCAAAGCTCTTAACTGCAAAGGCAAAGCCAGGGTTGCAGGCTCAGACCCTTCTTAAGTCTACACCAGCCCATCCCTGACCCCTTCTGATTTCTGGGGTCCCAGTGTGGGTTGGCAATTGGTGTTTATGAAACCCTTCTCTCCATCCACTGCTCTCTTGCACTGTCAGAGTTATAAATGGATGTTCTCTGTTGTTGGCTGTGTTGCAAATCAACGCAATGCATGTTTCCTAATCATTTCTTTACTTCTGTCTTTACAGTTTGTTTTTTTCAAAAATTATAAGCACGTGGCTTTAAAATTTGCAACGTGCTTAAGAGCTTATGACACATTTCTTCCCTTTCTTGTCCTCTTTTTCTATTTTCTTTTCCTCCTTCATTTTACATAACACATCTATTATTTTTTTTGATTTATTAACTTTACATGAAGTCTGTCACTGTTATGAAAGATGAGGATTTAACTCACTTTACTACCCATTTTTTGTGGACGTTTGTTTTATTGTTTTAGCACTATTGCTTGCCTTTATCATAGCTCTATTTATATCAACATAAGTGGTACATCCGCCCACCATAGCTTTCTTCTTTTCTGTTTCATTTTGTCAGGTATATATTTGCCTTTATGTTGTCAAGCTTAGCATTATTTACTTTTCTTTTCTTAAACCAAAATTGAGTTTTCTGTGCTTTCTCCATATATTGATTTTAAAAGTTGAAAATTACCAAAGACTTTTTCCTAACTTTGACCATCAAAATATTGTTCTGTACCAGGCCAAGTGGTAGCAAGGACCACAGGTCTAATGTGATGGACGACCTCTTGGATCACTTGAAGAAGAAAGTGCCGACCACCAAGGTCAAGCGATTCTCATATTGGTCATGCCATCACGTGATTAAACTCACATCTAATTTTTGTTTGTTTAACATTTTTAAAAACATTACGTGTGGAGAAATTTTTGTTTTATGTATCTTTAGTTGACAATTACTTCTACTTTTGTTGCTATTGTTGACAAAAAAAATTACATATATTTATTCCCCAATTTTGAGGCCCCTCCTCAAACCAATTAAATCTGAATTTCTGTAGAAGGAACTTAAGGATAGGCTTATTTCAAATCAAAATATTCATGGGCTGGGCACAGTGGCTCAAACCTATAATTCCAGCACTTTGTGAGACCGAGGCAGGAGGATCACTTGAGGCCAGGAGTTTGAAACCAGCCTAGGCAACATGGCCAGACCCCGTCTTTACAAAAATATAAGAAAAATTTAGCCAGGTATAGTGGTGTGCACCTGTAGGTCCCAGCTACTAGGAAGGCTGAAGCAGAAGGCTTCCTGAAGTCCGGGAGTTAGAGGCTGCAGTGAGCTGTGATCCCACCACTGTACTCCAGCATGGGTGACAGAGCAAGACCCTATCTCTTAAAAAAAAAAAAAAGAAATGACAAATTGAACCAGATCTACTTGAGAGAGAAAGGACAACATTTGCAAGTAGAGATTCCACCTAAGATACATTATTTCCCAACTCTAGAAACAAGGAGTTCAATACACTGGTTCACTGGGGAAGCACATCTAAGCATTTTCCATCCAGACATTTGGGTGGAGCTCTATCTACAATAAGCATGGTAGAGCATGTGGCTCAGACTTTGCTTATCAGCATAGATCCATCTTCCTTCTGGAAGCAGGTTCCAATGATAATTCATGGTCCCACTGCAAAGGTTTCATAATATTTTTAAATAAATTCTTTGGTAATCAAAAATCCAAAGTTAGTTGATAGAATCTAAGAACTCAGCGTCCTCCATTTTGACTTTGCTACAATGCCCCATTCTTCGGGTGATTCCTGAATTTCCTCTGAATTCCTTTTGGTAAGAAAACTTCTAGAACCTGAATCCAAACCTCAAGTTTGTAAGTGAGCTCATGGCTGTCTTTCCTAAACCCAATTAATTTCTGTTGCTGAGGCAGAAACTTTCCACTGTTTGAATCTGAACACCATTGTCTATTTTGTAAATGATCCCCAGGCTGAAGTGAAATAGAACTGTTAATGCATTTTTGATGAATATAAAAAATTCATGAAAAAAATAAAAAGTATGATACATATTTAAAAGAGCCTGGTTTTGGTTTCCTTGCCTTAAAGTTATTCCCTCTCTGATCCTCTCTCTCTTACCCTGCAAAGAACATCATAAAACTTCTGTGCCTTTCTATATTATGGAAAGTCATTTTGATAAGAATGCCTTTATGTCTGTAAACTGTCAGGGGTAAATTGAGTAGAAAATTATGCAGTACCCTGGCAAAAATCAAATGTTAATATGGAAATTCTCATTAAATGCCCTAAGAAGCTACAGATGTTTGAGTAAATTCTACTGATTGCTTTGGCCTGACCTCTTTTTAGTGCCCCTTTGCACAGTGTACTGAAATCCTTCAACTGATCTCACCCTACATTATCAGTTTCAAACCAGGAGGCTTTTTTAGGTCATTGGCTGTGGCATTAACTCATTTTCTCTCCACCTTTCCCGCCCTGGTCCTACCTTCCCGACAACAGCTCTCTGTGCGATTCTGTGAGCAGAGAAATGTAGCAAGGCTCTCCTTCAATAAATAGGACATCTCATTCAGGTCACTCATGCAGCTGATTTTAAATAAATTGAATCAACTTATGCCTATTAGCGGCTTGTCCTTGAACTAAGATAACATGGGATGTTCAGGTATCACTCAGAGAAGGAATTATGAGGGTGACGAAATTTGCCGAGTGCTCCAAGGCCAATTTTTATGGAACTTTACTTGAGTAGCACTGGGGAAGAGACCTTATATTTTTCTTAATAAAAATAGTATGTTAACTATTAATGGTGTGCTATGCCCTTGGAGAAAAGCCTTAGAAAGTTAGAAAATCTAAGTATAGTTTTCAATAGAGTTTTATTTTTGAGAGATAAATGAGGTACCATGAGTGAACTACCATGAATGATGTTTAGAAATAGCATTCATCCCAGATTACTGGGAATGTCCCGTCACTTCCTAGGGGGTGTCTTGTCATAGGGATATGGACTCCACAGAATCAGCACATCAGTTGAATCGATAAGCATAATTCAAATACAGAAGTTATATGAAGAGTAGCATAAAGATTGTTTTATAAAAGAAGGGCTTGAGTTTGGTTGAATTAAATAATTTCTGAGCTTCCCTTTTCTGGTGATAGATTTGTTCTAGTTATTTTCTATCCTATGGCTTTAAATGCAGGCTAAGTCTTCATTTGTTTAATTCAGACTTTGCCTCTGCTAGTATCGTGGCTCACCAATATTTCAAATTCCCCTTCCTGTTTAGGTGCATGATCTCATCTTCCCTCCCCCTTCAAGTTAGGCATGGCCATGAGACTTGTTTGGCCAATGACATATGGGCAGAAATGCTGTGTGTGACTTGCAGGATGCAGCGCTTAGTTGCTGATGCTTGGCTCTTGCATCCTCTCATCCCCTGCGCTGGTGACCATGGAAGGAGAGGTTGACAAGGAGGAGCCGCAGGATTGATGCAAACTAAAAAGGAGATTGCTTCTGACTCATGGTCCATTTAGGATGAGTGAGAAATAACTTCCTGTTATGCTGAAGCTACTGAAAGTTTGGGGTGACTTTTATAACTGTATAACTTCTTCCATCCTTACTGAAACAGGCTTCATGTTCAAACTCTCTGGAATGAGGCCCATAAAGAAACGATGTTTCTTTATGTCCTGGGCATTCGTCTGGATTATTTTTGGCAGAAGCTCTGAGTTGCTTTGTGACATGGATGGCCACTTGGAAAGTTGTGAGTTGGAGGGTCCAGATGTTGACCTGCCAGCAGCAGACAAGTGTGTGCTTCATGAGTTTCTCTAATGAATGGAGAGGAGCCATACAATATAATCAAAATCAAGTTTAGCACGAGGTTCTCTTGGGATCTCTGCCTGTGATTGTTGAAAGAAAAAAAAGTCTCGTTTAATTGGCACTTATTAATTGCTCTTGGCGACTCATATTAGCTGACTCCCACACTGATAATGGCTTGTAGGGATAACCTTGATATGAGTAGTGGACTTGTTAATAAAAGGCCTGGGTGTGGCATCAGTTTCAGCTCTCCTCTTAGAAATATCGAGGCTCCCAAAGGCAGATGCCGAGTCCATTTTCTGCATGTGAACACCATCCCCCTGAAAGGGGTAAAATTGCCCACTTCTCCTCTGGCTCATGCCTCTCCTGGCTTGATTCTCACCTACATGATTTCCTAACCTCATCATAAAGAGCAAATTACTGTATTAGTCCCTGTACTTCTAATTCCACCAAAGGTAGAAATACACTGAAGATAGCATCACTGTCATAGTAGGCACGAACATTTAATATTTACAAGGCTGTATTTCCAGAAACTCTCTTCACATGGGAAAAGTTGGGGAAGGGGTGTTTATTTGGTTGGGTTTTGTATAATGCTTTGTAAATTTAGTGGTAGAATAAAGAACTTTTAAAATGTAGTTACAGTATATGGTCCAATCCTCTGCCATGGGAGTTCCATTATATTCTTTCTTTCATGACAAGGAACTCTTTCCTTTTATTCAAAGGGGATTCAGTCTCCCAAAGCTCGGTGTTTTTCAAGTTAAATTACTATTGGGTTGTGATATAGGAAGAATGATAAAGCCAAAATATTTTGCTTGTTCCTCATGAAGGCTAACGGAGTAAATTATCCTAAATGAAGCTTCCTTCAGCACTATTCATTGCTGATAAAAAGGAAAATGTCTGAGCTGGATGGCTTCTGGTCTCACTGATTTTAATGCAGTTCTCACAGAGAAAGGTGGGCACAGTCATTCATTCCTCCTCTATTTCCTTCTACTTGGCTCCAACTCCTTTGGAAAGATCGACAGACCCAAAGAGGGATAAGTTCTTCTTCATTTTTGCCCTGTTTAAAATGACAATTGAAATGACAAGGTCTCTTCTATGAGTGCTGTTCTTAGATATTATTTCTGATTGATGCATGTAGATCTTCCTCCTGCTCCTCACATTCTACTATATTATTTTCGTGAAAACCATTTGACCTAAACTTTTCTCATTAGCATGAAAAACTATCTTGAAGTTGCTAGCCTCTCCTTAACCTATGAAAGACACTTGTGCCTGATAATTATTGAAATTGCCATTTTTGTAGGTCAACAATGGTTGACTATGAGAAATTTCATACAGTTCAAACTTTATTTGCTGTGGCTAGAGATTCAAGGGAAAATTTTTAAAAATTGCCTAATGTATGTAAACAGTATGCTCTTTGTCACTTTATTTTCTGTTCAACTGCAAAGGAAACAGTTGAGAGACAGAAGGGAGCAGCATTGAAACAGTCTATGGAAGTGGCATGAGGTCTGTAATGAGGAAAAAGAGCAAAGAAAAGGAAGAGGTGATGGTCTGCACTTAGGATCCAGCCAGCCCCAGGCAAATGTCTCTATTATGATGGGCATTGCTTCCCAATTACAAAACAAGGACAAATTCTTCCTACTTTAAAGAGTTTGCTTGAGGGAAAATAAGATAACAGAAGTATTTTACACTTTATACATCAAAGAAGCAGGACACTTCTTACATACCTGTAAAAACACTTGTCAAGTGACTGTAAACCTCCTCTTTCTTCCCCCCAAAATAAGTAGAAAATACAGAAACAACAGCCACAAAATCGCAGGGCTCTCCAGGTCTCTTTTGACCATACACTCATGGAAAAGAGAAAAGATCATTTAGGAGAAAACAAATCTAGGGACATGTGAAGCCAGGTTGCCTACCTTTCCTCTTTGCCTACTCTGCTGCGAGCACTTTAGTTGTGTTAGCTTCCTACATCCTCCCAGCCCTTTACCATGTGGAGAACATCGTTGCATTTCACAGAGGAGGGGACCACTAAGGCTTGACCCAAATGGAAGAGCTTGTTAAGTGGTGGAGGATAGACTCAAAGCCAAGGCTGGCTGACTCTGAATTTGTACTTCTTGCAACATGATACACAACTGCCTACATGCATTGAGACAGTCAGTGGGTTTTATGAAAACCAGGAAAGCAAAAGTGTTCCAGGTAGGGACAGGAGCTCAGCTCTCCACAGCTTCTCTGACAATATATTCTGCTGCTGTCTTTGAGTCTTTCTCTAGCACATTGAATAAGACTCTATGTCTGATGGCTCCCCAGGGAAGAGTGGGGGTGTGTGAGGTGGCAACATTGTCTGCCATGCCCTGCCATTGCTCTGCCCCACCTGGATAAGCAGGTTGCCCTGGGGAGAGGACCTAAAAGACACATATGTCCTTTGGAAGAGAAATGACATTTGCAAATGACCCCCAGTAAAGACACAGAATGTTATAGGGGCCATTTTAGTAGCATAGTCTCAGGAGTCAGGTGCTCCGCCACTTAATGTTTGTGAGATACTGGACATTTGAAAATAGAAATGATTGTGCCTACGTCGTAGGGTTGCTGTTATCTCTCAGTTCTCTCTCTCTCTCTCTTCATCTTAGGGCCTTTTTTACACTTAAAAATTTATTGGTTGTAATCCAAAAGAACTTGCTTCTTTAGCTATGAATTATATCTGTTGATACTAACCATATTAGAAATTAAAACTGAGACATCTGGAATATTTATTAATTCATGTAAATGTCATCATACATCTATTATGTTAACATAAATAACATATTTCTTAAGAACAATAACTATATATTCCAAAGAAACTTAGTGAGAAAATGTATATACCACAGTGGGAATAATATTTGCCAAGCAAGTGAATGAATTGAAGTCCACATACATGCAAACATTCATATACACATATGAATCTTCGATTTCCCTTGACTTCACTTAAATCTAAACATTGACACCACTTTGCAAATTTTAACAACAATTAATGGAGTAACGAACTAATGAAAAAATACCAAAGACTTAAAATTTCGAATGCATAAGCACAGAACTTTAAATGAAGCTCATGTATATGCCTTGACTTTAGGGATAATTTTTTGCTAACTATTAATATTATCTTTTGAAATCCTATAATCCTCACAATACTTTAGAAGTAATTTAACATTACAGTTTGGGCTGGTAATTCAAATACCAGAGGTCACTTCATAATTAGCAAGTAAGTGTAAAGTCGATTCCTTTTAAAAGTGTCCTTCTGATGCTACCTACAATTCCACTGAGCTAATATTAGTTTTATTTTTTAAAGATTTTAATGGTGAATAATTCAAAACAACTGAACTGTTTAATAATGATTATGTGCTCTATAGTTGTTTAATAACATTGTCAAGTTTTATATTAGAATTTCTATTTCATTTTTTAATAACAGCTTTAATGAGGTATAATTCATATACCATAAAATTCACCTATTTAAAGTATACAATTCAGTTTTAGTAAATTCACAGAGTTGTGAATATAGCATAATCTATTTTTTCTATTTATTTTTCAAAACAGCAAAGACTTATAATATTGGGTGAACAGTTCTTGATCTTTATTTCACAGTATGTGTATCGTTACACCCGTTTTAAGAATGTCCACTGATAAGAAATTCAGAGCAGCAAGGTTTTAATTTTCCCCAGGAGGGAACCTTCTAATAATTTATGTAGGTAAATTATTTTGTAGGTAAATTGATGGATGATATCAAGATTAATATATTGATAAAATTTTATTTGGGACTTAAATGCTCTGAAGCTTATTTTTAACGACACAATAATTGAGTTAAAATTAAGTTAATTAAAAACTGTTTTTTGAGATAAGTGAATTTTAAAAATGATGGGAGGGGAAGCAAAACTTCATTAGTTTAAGGGAAGCTTAATTTATTTTTCTCCTCACTGTTTTTCATTTTGTATGTCATAGTTTTACAGATAACTTGATTGTCTTACACTCTTTAGGTTGAGTTTTGTTTTGTTTATACATTTGCTTCCAGTCCAATTTCCTTTAAGACTGTTATACACACACACACGCACATATAAAAGTGTGCCTGTGTGTGTGTATATATATTTGTTCAAAGTTTGGGACATTATTTTAAAATGTCCATTAAATTAATTTAACAAGCAATCTGAAGGTAACCACATTATGGGTACGTATGAGGTCAAATTAATCTGTATTTCCAATTTTTGCTAACTGGTGTGTCTTCACTTGAATTATGGCAGAATATTATCCCCTTTCCACAAGTACTGGGGGCCCCAGAAGGACCCATAATGCTAACTGAGTGGGCCTTGGATCACACATGTTACTCATCTCAGCTGCTCCCCACATCCTCTCCCTTGACCCCCTAGGGCTCTATAGTGAACCACTAGTGGGTGCTCCATCTCCACCAATGACCTGGCTCTGTTCCAAGCTGCTTATATCCCTGTTTCTCCTGTGAAATGGTTCAGGAAATCATTCTTCCCCTCCTGGGTTCAGTTCTGCCAGCCTCACTATTTCACAGAGTTTATTAGGGCTGTTCTTCTCCAAAACCATTTTCTCCTCTGGGTGCTCATGTGGGCAATGCTCTGTGGGCCCTGCAGACTCTACCATGAGGTCCAGCTGGCTGCTGCCTCACCTTCCATAGCATGAGTTCCCTTAGTGGCCTCATAACTCCTCTGCATCTGAGAAATTGTTGTGCCTTTTCTCCATTTCCCAGCCCTACCTTGGCTCTGTATCCAATCTCCCAGCCCCCAGCCCCAATTCATCTGTACATCCTCCCAGGCACAGACACTGCTGTGGGTGCCTGAAAGGGATGACCTTCCCTCTTGTATTTTCAAAGGAGCCACATGGCCTTCATGCCATGCAGAGACTCCCTGAAAACAGAATCTGAGGTGCTTTGCCTAAATTCACACAGCAGTTATGCTACAAACCCAACTACAGGCCAGCCCAAACCATGTCTCCAGTAACCAGAGAAAAGTTTGGGTAACATATGCACCAAGACTGGCTGGCTGGAACCAAGAGGACTTGGTGGAATGTCAGCTGCAGGGACAGACATCTGGATATCTTTGCCTCGGTATAACAGTTTAATATTGAATGGTATTTGGCATGATTCCTGAGTTGGCACATGAGTTATCTGCTTGCACCAGGGAGACCTGGCTCTGCAGAGGCACTTGGACTTTGGCCATACCATTAAATATGTTTGCGGTACCTAAAAGTATTTTAATATGGACTGTGTCATGGGATATAGGATCCTGCCAATTGGATAATTGAATAACACTTTGATGTTTATTTTAACAAAACCAAATCTCTTTCAACAACTCTATTTTTTTTCCCATTATGAAAGAAACATCACATTATGAGACACCCGTCAGAAGCAGACTATCCACTCATTTCTGATTCATGCCTCCAGCCAGTGTTCTACCCTCCTGTATGTCCTGGACACTGCCACCACAACCCACTTCCTTCCCCTGGTTGTTTACAATTTGATTATCTGGCACTGGTATTCAAAACCACAGAGGCAACAAGAACAGCAAAAAGGAAGATTCGTAGCAACAATGGTGGAAGGAAGACATCTTTCCCTATCTCTTCCTCTCTTTTGTGTAGAAGATATGTATAGGGGAATAGAATTCCAAAGAGAATACATGTTCAAACTATTTTTAAAGTAGCATTTACAAATTTAATTTATTCCTCTTACATTGGCTTTTAATTTTAAGCAACAACATCTGAAGGGCAGCTGAATATACATCCTCGTACATTGCTGCCTAAGACACCTGGAATTGTCATTTTTATCAAATGCATATTTGAGTGTCAGGCTCTGTGCTGGGTGCCGGGGAGCTCAGCAGTGAACAATACAGGTGGGGTACCCTCCTTGTAGGGTCAGAGACAAATGATAAACACATAATCTAATAAATCCAAAAGAAGGCTATCAGGCAGGCTTGAGCACCATGAAGATTAGAGACTTTAAAAGCAGCTCCCCACAGAGCGTGTCTCAAGTCGAATCCAAGCGCATTCAGTAAGTAACATATGCAGAACAGAAGGAAACTGTATTCTGTAGGCAAAGGCCTGGAAGAGACTTCAGGGAGGTATGATGTAAGGGAGAGTCTAATTCTCTTAGGAAAAGAGTTTCCACCATTTCCTTGGCATCTCACCCTGCCTTTCCACATCTTACCTCTCACCTGTCAGCTGAACAGATGCTGGAGGAATGCTGGCATGGGTGGTTCTGGGGCAGGGTGCCATCCCAGAGACTAAATACCTAAAGCTTTGCCACATTTTATAAGCACATTTTAACTAGCTTAAAAGTAATTTGAAAAGAGTTTCCTTCAGAAAATATGAAAATTGGAAAAGGGTGACTTGTTTCTAATCATCAAAAGCTTTCAACTTCCAGAGCTAGGAAAAGTCATTTTTAATGCCTTTGTAAATGGAATGACCAGGTCCTGAAACAGCCACGCCTTTGTCTCCCCCCATTTCCATCTCCCTGTGATGCTAATAGACTTTCCTCCTCCCACGGACAAATGATGGGAAGTAATTACCTAAAATTTTCCCTACTCTTCTATATTTTTCTTCCTTGTAAAATGTTCTCCAGGCATATCCTCAAGCTAGCTCATTCCCTACACTTTGTCCCTTGCTTGCACAACTTTGATCTGCAATTCAGTTCTCACCCAAAGCAATAAGCAGAAGAGTTGTCAATGAGGGAAACACTGGAAGCCACATTTCAGTCTATCTTGTTGACACGTTTGTTTTTATAATGGATTCAATAATATCCCCCCAAAAGATATGTCCACATCTTAATCCCTAGAACCTGTGACTGTGAACTTATTTGAAAAAAAAAAGTCTTTGCAGATTGCAGATGTAATTAAGCTAAAGATCTCAAGATGAAATCATCTTATATTATTACCCTATGACAGTGTACCTCTGAGAGACACACACAGAAGAGGAGGCAATGTGACTACAAAGGCAGAGATTGGAGTGATGAAGCCCCTAGGCCAAGAATGCCAGCAGACACCAGAAGCCAGAAGAGGCCAGGGACAGACTTTCTCCCACAGTCTTTGTCAACACGTTGATTTTGGACTTTTGACCTCCAGAACTGTAAGAGGATAAATTGCTGTTGTTTTAAGCCACTGAGTTTGTAGTATTGTGTTATGGCAGACATAGGAACTAATACAGTCATTATGGGTTATAAACTCCGAAAAGGCAGGCCCTAAGTGATACCCTGGTGTGTGTGTCCTATATACAGAAAGGGCTGAATTGGTGTGATGTGATCAGGTCTGTTTGAGAATGGAGCTAGGTTATAAAAGCATATACTATAGAAACATCCCTATTTCTAGTATCTGTGTGACATCTCAAACTGAATAGGAGCAGCTATCTTTCTTTGTTAGAAAAAAAGAAAAGAAAACTGAAGTTTTTTGAGAGCTATTCAATTAGATGACACCAACCTTACTCATAAGGATTTGACAGAAAACCAGGAAATTAAATAAGGCCAGCTCACACCTAGGTGTTTTTTTTTTTCCTGCAGATGTTCCTCTCTTCCGTCATAGAAATGTCCTTATATATAAACTCAATTTCTCACCCAGTGCTGAGTCCATCTCAGACTGATTAATCAGCACAAGAATGCTGTATGGATTAGCTGTTCCCTTCCTGCCGAAAAGAAAGCAACTTTCAAACACTCTTGCATTTGAGCAGCCATAAATTCCCTGCATTGTCAGAAAACAGCACAGGCCAACTGCAGGGAGTGGTTGTTTACTTCTCCAGATACTGATGAAAAGCTGTTGTCTTGTGATAATTCAGCTTCGAATTTGCCAGAGAAAAGATTCCCTCCCACCTCTCAGTAATAAAACAAGGTTGCTGGAAAGATGCAAAGACACTAAAGGAAACATTCATCAAGGTGTAGATGCTCTGTCATGAAAACAAAATGTGCAGAGCCGGTGACACTGAATGGTAAGATGCTGCTTGATCCTGTTCCCCCCTCTTTGTCGGTCGTGTCTGGGATGGGCTATGTTCTCCGTTAAAGACAGCATCCTGCCGACTGCTATAAAAAGACATATGTAATAAAATGAGAGTTCCTACTTCCT
Organism: Cheirogaleus medius; assembly: GCA_008086735.1. NCBI lineage: Eukaryota > Metazoa > Chordata > Mammalia > Primates > Cheirogaleidae > Cheirogaleus > Cheirogaleus medius. The sequence goes on along the minus strand of VBSM01001118.1, from coordinate 21,080,589 downwards.
CTGTCATTCCTTCTGGAGCATGATTCATTTCCACTCCTGGCTCTTGCAGAACGTGAAGATTTCTCTGGGGTTTAGAAAGGCAGCAGGCTAGGAGATCAGACAGATGACAGGGCTCTAGAATGATCCATGAAGGCATAGAATCCGGTCCTTTACTGTTAGCCAGGCTCTACTGGGGCCAGCAGTAAAACAGAATCTTTCTAAATAAGCTCCAGGAAAGTCTCCATTAACATGATTTATGTCAGATGTTTATTATAATCCACAGCCTTAGAATCTATTGATGAGGACGATAGCTCAGATGAATACTTTTGTACATCCTGATGTTTGGGTCTTATTGCAAGGAATTAAAGCTAGAGGAACCAGGCTTTGCAGCCAGCAGAATAACGTAGAGATATGTGAGGGATGAATGGAAGTATTACACACTGAGCAGAACCAGCCTAGGAAGACTAACAATTTTGGACACGAAGTCACACACTCGATAACATTTTTAAAAATTCAATCTTTCCATAACTATAAATGGACCACCTACCTTTTTATCAGAAATACATATGGGCTATGAAAAATATAGAAAAGTATAATAACGAGAATTCCCATCTTGACACCCTGTATAATCTGCTAGAGAATAACAGGTGTGTATTCTTAAAAAGTTAAAGAAAATACAAAAGCAGCCACAAAGTAGTACCTACTTAATTGTCTAATGCATAAAATATGTAATAAGACATATTTTCGTAGTTGAGAAAGTTGTGACAAGGTGATATGAAGTGGATAGAATCTGGGCCTTGTTACAGGCACCTGAATTCACTTTTCTTTTCTTTTTTTTCCCCCTTACTAGCTACTATGAGACCGAGGCCTGTAGGTTAATAACCTCTGTGAGCCTTAACTTCATCAGGATATCTGTGCCCAATTCTTAAGGTGTATGGAAAATTAGATGTACCGTATATGCAAACAGCTCACACATAATAGAGGCTCAAATATGTTGTTATTTCCTCATTACCGCTTCTTCACTCTTATAGCCCACCCTTTACTAAGAAGGAAGACTCAAATGTTTGGTCAGATTCTGATGGATTAATTAAAGAAAAAAGGTATGCTAACAGAGAGTTTTGATCATCCGGAGGCAACAACAAAATTGCCACATTGCAGACTTGTTATAGATCCGGGGGTACTTATTGCCAGACCCCAAACTGAGGCCTCAGAAAGGCGCTCACATGGAAAACCCCCCTTCCACAAATCCATATTTTAAAACTCTATTCATAATTATAGCCTGCAAACCTCCAATTGGGTTGGCAGCGATTTACAATAAACCTAAAAATAAAATTTCAAATTAAAAACTGAAAGGAATTATAGAAAGAAGAGGAAGCAAATATAGCAGCCTCCTTGGTTAGATGTTAATTATGGTTGAGCATTAAATTAGCTCTAAGCTTCCTGGCACCCAGGGGAACAATGGAAACACAGCAGGTTATATAATTTTCATTGACTAATAAAAAATGACACAGCGAGTCTTCCTGGAGATGAAGTTTTAAGATTTAAAAGGTGTGGCCATAAAGGAATAAGACTAAATGTACAAATCATCTTCACGAATGTGCTTTATCTTTTTGTTTCACAGGTGAGGTTTCTAGCTCTGCTAGCAATGGCTGGAGGTGAAGCAGAAAAATGCACACCTGGTGGCTATGAGCTTTAGGGTGTGTGACTCAGGAAAAAACCCAGGAAGATACAGATGTGTGTATCCAGAAATGGAAAGAAATGTGAATAGCATTAGCATATGTGGGATAAATGAAGAATGAAGAGAAAACAGGGCAAGAGAAAACAGGATTCTGTCTAGAGTGGCTTCTACTTAAAAGAGCTTCATAAAATCATCAGATGTGCACAGTCGAGAGATGAGCTAAGGCCAAGGACATTGGCCTGGACAGTGCGCCTAAGTTAGGATGCCTAAGTTGGCTTTTATGACAGAATGGATTGAGGGAAGTCACTGGTTGAAGCCTGGGTGAATGTAAGAAAATTTAGACCCACTAATACTAACAACTAATGATAGATCTGAGCTCATCCAGGGAGGAATTTTCTTCCTCACTGACTGAAGAAAGTGAGCACAATCACTCTTGGCTTAGACAAGAAAGAGCGAGGGCCTAAGAGGAGACTGACTAATGCTTTGGTTCATATGCTAGCATCGCTCCCTATATTATAAGATATTCTGCAGTTTAATGAGTAGAAATACTGTGTTATAAAAGTCACAAAGTGGTCAGATTTTTACAAGAAAAAAAAATAGATGAAAAAAATCCAAAAGGAAAAATTGTGAGTGATGGTACTTCCTCACTGTCCCATTGGGTAGGAATGATGAAAAATCACCTAGTGTAGAAAAATAAAACCAACCACTTAAGTAATCTGTTATCTCTAGTTCCCACTTGTGAAAGATTAAAGATAGTCCAAATGAGCTAGGCCTCCTTTAAGGCAGTATTCTACCTTGACTATTCTTTAGAATCACCTGAAGAGCTTTTAAAAATTTCTATGCCCAGGCCCATCCCATTCCCTTGGGTGGGATATGGGAACCATTATTCAAAAATCTCTCCAGGTGATTTCAGGGGGGCCCTCTTTAATGTAAGGCTCTGTATTAACAGTTTAATGATATAGCATCAATCTACCATATTAGTTCCTTAGTTGCAAGAGTCTACGCTATGCATATCTCCACCACCATTTTGTTCGAGTGTCTTTTGTTACTTTCAATAAGGAACAGATTAAACAGGTATGGTTTCTCTACCATCATCCCTAATATGCACCTTGAACCTCAAAATGTACCAAAGAAACTTTTTAAAAAGAGATAAACATCTATAATAATACTAGGAAAAACAGAGATAAAATGTGCATGTATAGTAAAGCTAAATAATTGCAATGAAGAATCCTAATATGGAGATTTCAAACAGATTGTCAATTTCTTTAAAAATTCCTAGCAAGAGCATCCTAGATATGGGGTAGAGTGAAGAAGACAGGAAAACTGAAAACAACTATGCAGCTACTGAGTAGAGTCCACTGAGCAAAAGTAAACAAACAGTAATTCACCAAAATAAAGGTTTATGAGCTACAGAATTTTATTGTGAGACATGAATTTTTATGATTTTCTTACCCAGAGTGGGTAATTGCTGAATGCTGAAAGGTGAGATTGTTAGATTCCCCACCTCACTTCCCAGACATTCTCAAAATTGTGTTGAAACAAATGGCATTCCCATAAGTAGAATCAGTAGAAAAATTTCAAGAGGGCACGTATGAATAAATGCACCACAGTGACAGAAATGAAAACATTAAAAAATCAGGAAAGAAATATTTTTTTAAAAAGGAGTTTATAGGAATATATGTCAAAGGATCAAATAATTTGGCTAGCAGAACATTTAAGATAAATATTTACATATTGGAAGATTATGATTATTACTGGAAAAAACAATATTAGACTCTTAACTTAAAAGTCAGCGCTTTTAACCATCATGTAATGAGACCAAATACAACTGAAAAATAAGGAAGAAACAAAGACAAACATAGAACTCAATTCATTAAGAAATAGAAAATGTGCCAAATATATGTATTCAAAGATTGTTTCTTTGAACACATCAATTAGATATATAAAGTACAAACACAAAACAAGAAAAAATGAAAAAAAAAAAAACATAAGCCAAATTGGATATAAGAACACAAAATTAGCCCAAAATCAGAAGACATTAAGAAAATCATAAAGGAAGAGATAGCTCAATTATACAAATAAATTTGAAAGCCTGGTTGAAATGGAGAATATGAATTATTACAAATTTACTCAAAACACAAAACCTTAAGTAGATCAGCAGCCGTAGGTTAAAGTTAAATGTTTGTAAAAATATTTTATAATATGCCCCTGGAAAACAAAATTGCCAGGTCCTGATAGTTTCGCAGGTTCAATTTTATCAATATTTCAAGTAATATTTAAATCCAATTTTATTTAAGCTGTTTCATAGAATATAAAAAAAGAAAGGCTTCCAGATATTTTTTCCTTAGGATAATATTTATGCCACCCTCCTCCAAAAATAAAAAAATTTAAAAAAAGAGTAAAAATAACACATAGAACCACACAATGACAGACCAAAATCCAGTCTATTCTCAATACAAAGCCTGAGTGATCCCTTTAAAATGTAAAGCAGATTAGGTATCTCTTGTTACCAGAACTCCCCAACAGATCCTAGTAAAACCCAAAGTCCTAGGAGGCCCTATGCCATATGCTTACTCCATTCTAGCCAGAATGGAGTATCCTCATATCTTAGGACTTTTGCCCTTTCCTGCTTCTTCTAGAAGAATCTTTCCCCAGATATCCTCCTGGCTAAAATCTTACCTTTTATGAATGAGGTCTGTCCTAATCACCCATAATCATTCTAAATTAGCAAACAGTTCCCATACCCTTTCTGGATCCCCCCTTCCCTGCTTTTGCTTGTTTGTTTCTGATAGCACTTGCCACCCTGCACCATATTATGTAAATGACCTGACTATTGCTCCTGTTTGCTTGTCTACCTCTACCAGAATATGAATTCCAGAAAGAGCAGTCATTTTTATCAGTTTTGTTTGCTGATGCATTCCAAACACCTAGAAATACTGTCTGGAACATGGTAAAATCTCAGTATAAATTTATTGAATTAACTGATTGATTATTTCTTTAAAAATTTTACTTCTACTGTTTTATTGTTGTTGTTGTTCTCTCCTTTTGGAAACCACTATTGTTTATATATTGACCTTCCTGGTGTGATCCACTAATTCTCTTGTCTTTTAAAGAAACATTTTTTGTCTTTTTCCTCTGGTTTTACTTTCTGGGATTATTCTTGAATTTTCTTCTCTAGTCTTTGAATAAGTTTTTTTTTTTAATTTCTGCTGTCATATTTTTAAATTTCAAAGACTCTATAATGCTTTCAGATTTTTCTTTTTTATTTAGCGTTCTGTTCCCTTTCCCTTTCCCCCTATCATATCTTCCTTTATCTCGCTGAAGAACATGCTAAATGAAGGATTTTTTTTTTAGACTTTTTCCTCCCATTTTGTAATTATAGAAATAGAAAAGAAACTGATAACAGTGAAATCCTATTGGAAGTAAGAGCTGGGGGAGGTGAATCTCATTTTTCATTTTATATCCTCTAGTACTATTTTAATCTCTTACAATATGCATAGACTACTTTTATAATGATATTAATAATGAGGAGGTAGAGGAGAAAAAAGGAAGAAAGCTCATTAATTAGATAAGCACTTTGACCTTTGACCAATACCTTTAAATGTTCATGCAACATCAAGAAAAGGAATACCCTTACCTATCAGCATAATGCCTACAAATACATACCACATAAAAGGAATACCTATCAGCACAGGCCGGGACAGAATTCAGGTTACATCAGGCAACTGAACGCCCTCTGCATTCTATAGTAGTTCTTCAATGCATAATTTAGTATCCCTGTAATGAGTTCTACTCACTGATGTGACTACCCACCCTCATATTATCTATTGCAGAATAAGACTATGATGAAGTATTTTAATGTGCTCTGGACTATTGTTCATCAGTAGTTATGCAACGTGTGTTTTGCATGACAATGTAGGGTCCCTTTAGCCTACTATGCTGCAATCTAAAGGTTACACTTTCAATTAACTACCTCATTTGGTAGTTTCCATTTTGACTGTTTGGTCCCAGAAGTGACCTGCTCCTATTGTACTAATGGCACACACCATGAGCAGAGGCCACCTCTGCCCTTGCAATTCTGCACCCATTAGAGGGATCCCCTGAAGAGGATTGGTCATGGATGCTGCCAAGTTCTGATTTTTCACTGAGATTTCTACCCCGGACCCAGGCCTTCCACTTGCCCTGATAGCTTATCTAGCCCAGGGCCTCATGCGGCCTGACACTGATTCTAGAGTATCCTCCCATCTCCCTCGTTTCTGTTTTGTTCTGTGTTCAGCCCTAGACTCTGTAATGAGTTTCTCCTCATCATCACTGAAGGGTGTACTTACACGTAACATTGTCAAGACTGGGAAGCAGAAACAATTGGTGCCCTCTCATCAGCACTTAACAAAATTGATGCTATTCTTTGAGCTCTAGATCTCTGTTAGCTGTTTATTTATTCAATAAATATTCATTGTCCAGTTGCTATGTACTGGCGCCCTTCTAAGTGCTAGGGATATTTTGGTGAACAAAACAAAATCACTGCTATCATGGAGCATATATTTTACTAAACGTGTCCTTATAATCAAAAGCTTTTAATAGCATACAGCATTTCTTGTTCCCAAAGAATTATTTTTAAACATGTTGCCTTGAGTGCTCAAAGAGTACCTAAGATTTTTTTAAAAGATTAAGTCAAATGAAAACAAATTGAGATAATCTTTTATAATCTATTATAGAAAAAAGTGGTATTTGTGGAATGTATCTTTAAAAATAATGTTTTTCTTGTTAGGCTATTTTTATTGTCCTAAAGCAACCTGTTATAGCAGAAAGAGCCTGGATTTGGTACCAAAAGACATAGGTTCAAATTTTGTCTCTGCTCTTTACTGTGGTATGCTTTTTGGCAAGTTATTTAGCCATTCTGAGCATTAATCCTCCCCATCTAATACCCATAGAAAATATGTGAGGAGATAATATATGTTCAGTAGTCTAAGCAGGCTTGGTGCAAAATAGGACTCAGGATATAGTATCCTCTCCGTAGAAGGGTAAAGGGTGGGTTCCCTCAGCAGAACCCTTCATCCACGCAGGGGAGCACCCAGTGTCCAGATCCTGCAGCTAATGGCAGGCCGTGCCTATGCACTGTGTGTTTATGTGTGTGTGTATGTGTGTGTGTGTGGTGAGGGGTGGGAGGTGGGGGGCAGTTTGAAGCAGACAGGGGAACCATCAACAGCAAGTTCAGGAGACTTGGGGACTGGCTGCTTCATAGCTGGCTCTCTTGATGCACGAAGCCCTTTGCTGGAGCCATTTTCTTATGTAACAGCCATTATTCATCTGCAATAGTGTGTTTGGAATGAACGCCTATCTAACTTCCTGCAGATCCTTCTAACAACCAACTCCAGTGTTCTCGGGAAAAAGACTGAGAAAAGCCACTTTGGAGGAACAAGAGGAGTGGCTGGCAAATTACAGGCAGCCCCATGATGAATCGTGCTGATGTTGACTGAGGACATGCACATGTGTTTTATAGATTCTTAAATTATTTTTCACTATCATAAAAGTGAGATCTAGACCTCTGTTAGCTGTTTATTTATTAAATGAATTATATTCTTGTTGTTTCTCTAATTCTGAGTAAGAAGAACTGTTAGACACAAAGTAAAGGGTCTATTAAAATGATGGTACTGTTTTTATTAAGGATGAAGTAAGAAGGGAGAAGACCTGTGACATAAATTTGGAGCTTCCTGAAATGTACTTGTAACTGGGTTCACAGGGTGCCCAGGGGGCCAGTGATGAGGTTTGATCCCTATAGGCTTCAAAGGGAAATTTATGCTGACCTCAAAAGAAAAGTAAATACAAAAAGATAGTAAAAAATGCCTTCCATTGCTTGAAAAAGGCTGAATGATATATGGATATAGCAGTTTAAGGCAGAGATAATGATTCAAGTTGGTCCTTTCTCCTCTACCAGGAAAGGAGAAAAAGAGAAGGAAAAAAGATAAAAATACAATTCTCACATAAAATTTATTTTGTATTAAAATTTGGAAAATACATGTTTAAAGTTATCTATTCATCCCAATAGTGGATGCCATTATTTAGATATTTTGACAATAAAATTGTATGTTGTATGTTGGGATATCAGGGCTTCGTGATGATAGATAGTATATCCTAAAAGCACCGTAAATTATTTTCTTATTTTATACATTATCGCAATGATACCTAACATCCTTGAGAGATAAAACATAGTCCTTAAAACAAATCTTAATTTTCACATGATATTAAGAAACTTCAGTGAATTAGGTGAATAAAATTATTGGGTTCTGCTGTGATTGGATTATGATGGTCTTAGTCTGAATGTCAGTACCTGCTTGAAAGACATCCTCAGAACAAAGGTAAGTCTAATTTCCTGGTGCCAGAGTTCATTAGTGAGCCCTGTTCAAGTGGGAAAAGATTTAAACCAAACCATTGGAATTTAGGGTAAAAACCAAGAAACAAACATTATAAAAACATTTTTGAAAATATTTGAATGCATGGTTATATAAAACAAGTTTGTAGTTGTTGCTTCTCTATAATTTATTAAAGCAACAGAAGCAATGGAAACTTAAGACCTCAATTTGATATTTTATGCATTTGTGTGTATGTAGATATATAGATAGATAAGTAGATAGATAGATAGAGATACATGCTTGCTTCTGCCGTGAGTGTGAAGGAGTAGGAGCCAGTTGAATTATTCCTACTGATGTGAAATGTAATTGCTCTCCTGCTTCCCTCCGCTTATTAGGATTTACAGATGAGAAGAAAGACATGTAGAACTTTCATCTAGCTCCTTCTCAGTTGTTAAAGGAGAACCTCATGCTTTGGACGCCTCTTTGTCCAACTCAGCACCTCAGGGAGGCTGGGAATGTGCAAGTTGAGGTTTGTTTAACACAAGGGGACTTCAAAAACTTTGAGGAAATATAGAATTAAAAAAATATAAATATAAACTTTATTTGTCAACAGAAGCTCCATTGAGTTCGAAATGCTTTTGTCCATCCCTAAAGAACTGAGGGTCCTGAGAATGTAACCATGTCATTAACTGAAGGAAAATGGATGACTTTCACAGATTTTTAAGATTAGGAAACAAAAAGAAGACAGAAGAGCCAAATCAGGACTGTAAGGTGGATGCCTAATGATTTATCATCAAAACTATCATAAAATTGCTCTTGTTTGATCAGAGGAATGAGCAGGAGCATTGTCATTGTGGAGGATTATTGGACATTTTTCTCCTAGAGCTTTGGCTAACTTTCTCAAAACACTCTCACTATAAACAGATGCTATAATATCATTATTTGGTCTTCCAGAAAGTCAACAAGTAAAATGCCTTGAGCATCCCAAAAAAACTGTCACCATGACCTTTGCTCTTGACCAGTATGCTTTCACTATGACTGGACCACTTCCACCTCTTGGTAGCCATTGCTTTGATTGTGCTTTGTCTTCAGGATCATTTTGGTAAAGCCGTGTTCCATCTCCTGTTGTAATTCTTCAAAGAAATGTTTCAGGATCTTGATGCCACTTATTCAAAACTTTCACTGAAAGTTCTGCTCTTGTCTGCAACTGATCTGGACATCGATTTTGGCACCCATTGGGTGGAAAGTTTGCTCAACTTTAAATTTTCAGTCAGAATTATGTAAGCTGAACCAATTGAGCTATCTATGATGTTGGCTGTTGTTCATGCTGTTAGTCATCGATCGTCTTCAATTAGGGCTTGGACAAGGTTAAACTTTCCCTTGCCAATTGATGTGGATGGTCTGCTTCTACAGGCTTCATTTTTTAACATCATCTCATCTTTTCTTAAAATGAGTTACCAATTGTCATCTGCTGATTTCTTTGGGGCATTGTCCCCATAAACTTGTCATAAAGCATCAATGATGCTTTATGTCATAAAGCTTCACCATGATTTTTATTTTTTCTTACATTAATTTTAGCAAAATTCATGTTGCTCTGAATGGTAGCTCTTTGCAAACTGATGTTTTATTCCTCTTAATGCCTCCAACTAGATCCTGTTCAGACCTATTATAACAAGTTAGTATGAGTTTATTCTGGTGCAAAAAAAATGTTGAAATCCATACAGTAGCTTTTTCATAATATGCATTTTTCATGAACTTTTTGAAAACACCCTCAAATAATGTTTCTCTAGCATACAGTAATAGGATGCTAGGTAGGCCCCAGGGGTCTATCAAATGATATAGAAGAAGTTTGGCAAGTTCACAAGAAGACTGACATAATTGTTTGGTTTATACACAGTTCATAAGTTTGAAATGTTAGATCCTTTTTAATTTTCATGGGAATATTTTATGTATTTAATATTTTTCTCAAAGGCTTTGCATATGCTTAAGAACTGGGTTGCTGAGTTCACTTTGACTAATATTACATTAATGAGTGGTTTGTCTTGGTAATGGTATTTTCAATATCCAAACAATAAAAGCAGTTGCTTATGTATTGTTTTCATTTGTTAAATTGTCTTTGTTCTTACTAGAGTTATACCCCCAATTGATAAAAATGGATGTATGTCTCAGAAATACTTTATTAAAGGTAATAGTGTTATTAAAAACAAATAAAAGAATTATACTCAGAAGAGATTATGATTTAATATACAGAATGTAAAAAAATGTGTATGTACTGACAATTTCACACATTTAGCTAAAACTTAAAAGGGCAAATGAGAAATATAATTGTTAAAATCAAAAATTAAAATTGTATTGGGCTGGTGAAGCTTTCTTTTCCAAATATGCCTTCTATTAGACTTTTAAAACTATTTTATCAAGTCATCTAGGTTTTCACGTCATTTTTAAATTCATAAATGAAACTTGTATTTATTTTTCAGAACAAATGCAAACTAATAGATCAGGACCAAATGGAAAATTTTATCTCTAAAGTCAAAGAAGAGAAAAAAATGAGAGATATACCATTGAAAGTTTTCCCCTTTATACTAAAAACTAATGTAGATCCTATTTTTTCCAAAGTGCTTGAAAAAGTAACCATAAAATTAATGGCAAGTAAAAGTCACAGAAAGAAAGCTGTATAAGCCATTACCAAAACAAGCCATTACCAAAATTCCTCTATCCATTAATATTATTGGATATTCCTTTATAGCAGTAGGCCATTATGATTAATGCAATCCTAATCTGACTCAAAAGTATTGCCAAAGGATTTCTTCTAGCCTCATCCTCAGGCTGACTTCCATGCCACATTTTGTGCATGCATCTGCCTCTTAGAATCACAAAGTCATCTTATTACAGGAATAGTTGAGTAACCTGGGCAAGTTTATCTTCATCAGCTCAGTTCTTTCTTGGAGGTAACTACAATGCTAGTTATTTCCAAATGTGTGCAAATTGTATTATACCTTTGTGATCAAAACTATGCAAGAACCATATGCTTCTTTTTGTAAAGTTTGTTTTATAGACACCAACCGGGATTAGGCTGATCTGTCTTTCCCCTGTACTTGTAATATTTCATTCAAGGAAAAAGCCAATTTTCTTTATTTGGTTATGTCTATTTATTTTAGAATATTACTTCGCCTTGAACATTCTGGTGTATTTTATTTTTCATTGCCCTCTTCCTCGTTATATAAAGCCAGAAGTGTGTTGGATGTATGTTCTTAGTACAGGATACAGTCTGACCAGGGGAAAAATGCATGAAAACCTTTTTGTTTTGTTTTATGCTAAAAACTCAAACTGGAAAAGGAGATGGTTTCTGTTTAACTGATCATTGTTTTATGAGCATTAATATAGACTAGAAAATATACATTCATATAAATGCTAATACTAGGACCCACTAAATGTTCAATAAAGATTAGTGTTGCTGTGCAGATGAAAGAGGCTCCACTTGTATCCTCAGCTACATGGTGATTTACTCACTGAGAACAGTTAGAAGCCAACAATTTGCCTCCTAATCTCAAGTCAGAGAGGAATAAAAAGTAAAAATTGTGAACGTGACTAAATTGTAATGCATGAATACAGATAAAGCAAGACTACTTTTCCACACTGAAGTCTGTTAACTTTCACAAGAGATGGTAAGCATGGAATCTTTCAAAAGAGGGTTGAGATGAAAATATTTCTTCATAACCTAGACCAACACACAGAAATCATTTCTATGATTTTCACTGGCTTCCTTCCAGTGTACTATCTCAGAAATGTTACGGCCTTTAGGAACATAAACATGTCACCCAAGCTACAAAAGCCCATAATTTTAAAACTGAAAATCAGAAAGTATCAGGATTTCTTAGAAAGTCTACATTTTGGAAATACAGCTCAATTATTAAAACTATACATTTTCTCCAAGAATTAATAATTTTCTTAACTGCTTGGTTAAGAAGGAAATTTATGTTTAAATTACATATAATAACTTGAATGTTGAAAATTTGCCTTTTTGTCCAATTTCATAAATTTGTATACATTTTGTGAAAGAATTTTATGGCCCAAATGGTGCAAGAGAAGATGAAAACAAAAGGAAAACAAGTAATGCTTTTCAGATCTGAAAGCAACTAGTATAAGAATGAATGGGAGGCTGAGGCAGGAGAATTGTTTGAGGCCAGGAGTTTGAGACCAGCCTGAGCAAGAGAAAGACTCCATCTCTACCAAAAATTAGCTGGGAATGGTGGCAGGTGCCTGGAGTTCCAGCTACTTGGGAGGCTGAGGCAGGAGGATCACATGAGCTCAGGAGTTAGAGGTTGCAGTGAGCTATGATTGTGCCACTGCACTCTACCCAGGGCAACAGAGTGAGGCTCTGTCTAAAAAACAAAAAAACAAAAAAAAAAGGAAAAGAAAGAAAGAAGGAAATGAATGAAAAATCCATTCCATTTTCAATTTTCAAGATGAAATATGCAATCTTGCCCATTTTGAAGGGGATGTGTGTGATTATTGATTCAGCACACAACAGTGAAAGTCAACTTCATCAAGACCCAACATCGTATATTCAAATTAAATTACCAGAACTATCTATCAAGCCAAACCTGTGTCACCATCCTTCACAACACATAATTTTTGTGGTTTTCTAATTTTGTTTAAAAGAGAACCAAATTGATGAATAAGGACCTACTTCTCAGGTTATCTGTCATTAAGCTAAATATAAAAATGTTGGTAAAAGTTTGCAAGAAATTGTGCTTCCCTCAGCAATATGACACAATTATTATTAAATTTAAAATTATTTATGTTAAATGACTTTTATTTGTATTTAAAATTATGAAGCATTTTTTTAATTTACTAAAACATTTTGGTCCATATAAATTCTGAATAATCATTAAATGGTATACTTATATAAAAAGTTTGGCAATTTCATTCTAGCAAATATATAGTCACTTGAGCACAATCAGAAAATGTAATAAACAATCACATTCACTAATTGTACTGTCACCACCTGAAAATGGAAATTCAAATATATTTTATTTTAGGTACTCAAATCTATTAACTAAAGTAATATAGCCTTTATAATTTAAGAGAAAAATAAGAGAATTAAAACTGCCAACTTTTTCAGATACAGGTAAGTTTTTAGAAAATGTAAGGATGCTGTGGTTAAGATGAATGCTGCCTCTTACTGAGATGTTTTAGTGTGAACACATGATTATCACCTTTTATATTCCAGATTTTGCCCAAACCACTTGTTCGTCACTCTGTCTTGACACTCAACCATCTCAATCACATTCATTTATTCACTTATTCATTCACAAAACATTTATTGATAATAGCCATCTTAACAGATGTGAGGTGAGATCTTGTCATGGTTTTGATTCACATTTTTCTGATGGTTAGTAATATGGAGCACCTTTTCATATACCTGGTGGCCATTTGTACATCTTCTTTGGAGAAATGTCTACTCAACTCCTTTGCTCATTTTCTAAACAAGTTTTTTATTATTATTATTTTTTGCTATTGAGTTGTAACATATTCTTATATATTTTATATGTTAATACTTATCAGACAAATGGTTTGCTAATATTTTCTTCCATTTCATAGGTTACCTTTTCCTAGTGTTGATTATTTCCTTTTCTGTGTAGAAGCTTTTTAGTGTGATGTAGCCCCACTTGTCTGTTTTTGCTTTTGTTGTTTTTGGTGTCAGATCCAAGAAATCATTGCCTACGCCAATGGTAAGAAACTTTTCCGCTTCTAGGGATTTATAGTTTCAGGTCTTACCTTTAACTCTTTCATCCATTTTGAGTTGATTTTTGTGTATGGCATAATAATTTCATTCTTTTGTATGTGGATATTGAGTTTCCCGACATCATTTATTGAAGAAACTATCCTTTCCCCATTGTGTATTCTCAGCACTCTTGCCCAAGACAAGTTGACCATATGTGGATGGCTATTATCCAAAGATAATCAGTGTTGGCAAGGATCTCGAAAAACTGGAACACTTGCACACTGTTGGTGGGAATGTAAAATGCTATAGCCAATACAGAAAGCAGTATGGATGTTCCTCAAAAAATTAAAAATAGAACTACCATATGATCCAGCAATTCCCCCTTCTGGGTATTTATTCAAAAGAAGTGAAACTGAGATCCCCAAAAGATATCTGCACTCCCACATTCACTGCAGCATTATTCACAATAGCCAAGATAGGGAAACAACCCAAATATCCATTGACAGATAAATGGATTTTTAAAATATGTGGTATGTACATACAATGAATCATTATTCAGCATAAAAAAAGAACAACATGGATGAACCTGGAGGACATTATACTAAGTGAAATAAGCCAGTCATGAAAGACAAATACTGATTGATTTCACTAACAAAGAGGCATCTAAAATAGTCAAACTCATAGAAATATAGAATGATGGTTTTCCAGGGGCAGGAGACAGGGGGAAATGGGGAGTTCTTGCTGTATGGGCATAAAGTTTCAATTATACAAGATAAATAAAGTCTGGAGATCTAGTGTACAACATAGTACCTATAGTTAACAGTATGTTAATGTGCACTTAAACTTTGTTAAAATGATAGATCTCATGTTAAGTGTTCTTACCATGAAAAACAAAACAAAACAAAGAAGAGACACAAGCAAACTTTTGCAGGTCTTAGGTATGTTTATTATCTTGGTGGTGGTGATAGTATTATGCCTGTATGCATATGTCCAAACTCACCAGATTGTTACATTACCCATGTGCAGTTTTTTCCTATCAATTATATCTCAGTGAAGCTGTTAAAAAAACATTTATTGAGCACCTACTATGTGTCAGACACAGTTTTTGTTACTGGCCTACACATTGACCAGAGTAGACCAATGTTCCCACCCTTTTGGAGCTTACATTCTAATGAGGGATAGTAGAAAATAAATAAGCTAAATAACTAAGAGCATAATGTTATGGCCATATATGTTCAGTTGTGTTAAATATATTGTGAGTAGTTAATAAAGCAGGAGAGGGGATATGAAGTATCAGGGTACTTAAGAAAACCCTTACTAAGAAGGTGACTTTTCAAGAAGACATAATGAGTAAAGGCAGCAAGCCATAGCTACATCCATGGAAGAAGCGTGTTAGGCAGAGGGAAGAGCAGATGCAAAGGCCCTGGGGTGGAAGCATCCATGATGTGATTGAAGAACAGTGAGAAGCTCAGTGTGTTATGAGCGTGAAAGAAAGGGGATGAGTAAGGTCAGACAAATAAAGGGGTGATGCAGTTCATATAGGATCTCAGTGATTTATTAAGGACAACTGTTTTGATTCTGAATGAGATGGGAAACCTTTGTGTGGTTTTGAGTAGAGGTGTGGCATGGTCTAACTTAAATTTTAATCATTTCACTGTTGATCAGGGATACCAATCCCTAGCTAATCCAGATGAGAAGTAGTGATGGTGTGAACAGGTGATAGCAGTAAGGGTAGTAAAAAGTGGTCAAAGTCTGGATATCTATTTTCATGCTAAATTCTTCAAGATTTAGTGATAGATTGGATGTGAGCTACAAGCCAAAGAAGTGAGTCAGGTTGGCACAAATGGTTTTGGCCTTAATAACTGCGAGGTTGGTGTTGTCATTAACCGAGAAGGGGAACATTGCAGGTAGAGCTTAGGGCAGGGAATAATAATAATCCTTTTTTTATGTGGGCTAAGCTTGAAATGCCTACTAGACATCCAAGGAGAGGTTTTAAGTAGGAATTTGGATACAAACGTCTAAAGCTGGGGGGTGGGCAGTGAGGAGTACCTGCTGATATTAATTGGGGATCGTCTGCAACAGATCATGTGTGAAGGGTGAGGCTCTTTGGGATCACGCAGAGAGTGACTCTGAATAGAAAAAGGCAAAGTTCCACGGACTGAATTCTGAGGCATTATAGCATTTAGAGGTAAAGGAGGAAAGGAGAAACCAGGAAGGGAGAGTGAGAAAGAGAAGCCAAGAAGGTAAGAAGAAAAGCAGGTGAGAGTAGTGTCGTGGAAGCTGTATATAAAAGAAAAAAGAAATTGTCAAGGAAAACAGAATGATTAGCTGACAGGTCGAGTAAGACTTGACCATCAGGTTTAACAATGGGGAGATCACAAGTGATCTTGACATGCCCGGTTTTCAGAACGTGGAGAGGAGAAAACCTGATTGGAGTGTATTCAGACTAGCATGGAAGGATATAATTTGGGTTAGCAAGGACAAACAAGAACACAAAGTGTTGCTGTATAGGTGAGCAAGAAATGGATGAATAGTTGGGGGGAGAAGTGGGCTCCCATTGGAGATATAATGGGGTGCTTTTTTTGTGATGGGAATGACCTAGTAAAGTGGTAGAAGTTGAACACTTACCTTAATCAATAATCAACAACTGCCTCTCTGGCCATGAATATTAACAATAAAGTAATATCCAGTGAGGAAGTGAGGATTTCTCTTTACACCAAACTAAAAATGATCTATATTATAAACAAGTGCACTAAATCTGCCATTTTAAAATGGCTACATCAAAATTGCCAAGTCAAAAGTCATGTAAACCCATCTCCTTCATGTCCTTTGGCCCTTTATCTTTTCCAAATCCTTATAATCTCTTAGGAATCTATTCCTTTTAAAATGCTATCTTTCATTATGCTTTCGGGATTTTAAATCTTAAATCTAAGTTTAGAATAAAAAGCTTCATTTCTCTTTAAAGTAATTTCAGCTACTTACAAGCCATTTTGAGGAAGGGCTTTCAGAAGAAACCTGTACAGGAGTGAGGGAGGTGGGATGGGATAGGGAAGAAGCCCGGAAAAGATGTGGGCTTAACTGGTGACTAACTTTAGCATGATCCCAGGGTCCTCTCTGGGGCATGAATTTCACCAGAGTTGTCTCTTTGTGGAGACAAGGGAGGTGGGCTTTTGTGCCAGCTGTTAGTCATTGTCTCCAGGCTGCTGTCAGTGCAGCATGGGTGGAGGCTGGTGACCAAGGACAGTCATTTCCAAGTGATTCATGCTGTCCAGGCTAATTCTCAGGAGCAGGGAGGCATCTGGGAGCTTTGAACAGCACCTAGACGTGAGTGCACCACCCCAGGAAAGGGAATCTGGATGGGGTGGCAAGAGGATCCACTGCAGTGGTCTTCAGTACCTGCCATCCAGATGTTCCTCCTAGATAGAGTGATGCAGGTTTAAGAAGGTCAGCATGGAGCTGTGTACTGCTGCTAGAATACCAATAAAGGAAAATGAAACATTCTAAAACCTTGATTGGTGCAAAAACTTAGTATACCAAATCTTTGTCCACTTTCCCACGAGTACCTTATTATTGATACCCATAAATGCTAAACAGAACCACAGTTCACCTCTGCCTGTCCTGACTGAAGCTGCCCACAGGGAATGCCTGGAAGCCTGAGGTTCAGAAATATCCTTTCTGCTACCTGCTGTAAGGAGAGTTCTAGTCTACTGTGCATCATGGGTCATGGGCCTTACGTGATATTCTCAATAAATTATGATGACTTTGCACTTGACATGTTTGTCTAAATTTCATGTGGCTTTTCGTTCATGAAAGACGAAGTACTTTAATTGTGTTGGTGGCTCATCCATGAGATATCCATGCAAGCTGCCTTTTGTTTGTGCCTGTTAAACTTGCCCACAAGTTTTGGCATGTGTACATGACCACATACATTTATAAAACACCAGAAAACATTGTTGTAGAGCAATTTTAGTAGTAGGGAGAGCACTTAGATGTCAAACATGTTCAGATTTTGGTCCTTTTACTTTATAGCTAACCTTGACCAAGTCATTTAATTTCATTGAGATTCAGTCTTCTCATCTCTAAAATGGGAATAAAACCAATCCACCTCTGCCCCCATCCCTAAAAATTTTAGTGAGGCCTCAACACTATAAGACAGAAAGGAACCTTGTACCACACCTGGATCCTTAAATCCTTGCTCTTCCTCCTTCCTCCCTTCTCTCCTGAGCGGAGGTGGGTTTGTGTATTTTCTTTTTTCAAACACCTCTTTAAAAAGATCTCCTTTGTGCTAAGTCCTGGTGTCAGGCTGTTATATCAGGATCTCTGTTTGCCATCTGTCTTTACCTTGGGCCCAATTCACCTGGTCCTCAGGACTCCCTCACCTTCTTCAAATAAGAAAAAAAAAAATTCACCTGTGCCAAATATAGTAAAGAAAAGTAGGACATTTTCTGAATCTTGTGCAGCGGTGTCCACAGTTTTTTCTACCCACCCAACCAGGAATTTTCTCCAAACCCCTCCCACCACTACAGTTCTAGAAAGTTCCCTCCCAGCCCTAGCCTATAGCTCTCTTCCTCTGCCACAACCTCAGAGTCTCTGCCTGGCCTCTATTATGCTAACACTCCAAATACTTATTAAAGTGTTTCTTTCTAACAAATGCAATTCACTAGTGATAGAAAGTCTGATTAAAAAAAAAAAATCTCCCACCCTCATTTATAGTAGGAAAGCAGGCAAGTGGGAGGCAAGGGGAGTTAATACAAAACGGCATCCTTTTGCTTGGTAGAAAAACTACTTCTCCGGTAATTTGTGAAGTGGAGCTCCTCTTGCTTTTAGGGTCTAAATAATTGTGTAAATTATGTTTGGTTCATTGGAAATGTGGCTGTCATTTGCTGTCAGGAGGAAAACAAGAGAAACTCCGAATACATGTTCATCCCCTGATCACCTGTCAGCCTCACAGGAACAAGCATCCCACAATTTGTCCCTGCCCAGGCGCTCCATCTTCAAACAGAAACTGCATCTTAATTATAGCCTTTAATGGGCTGTTTCACTCCAGGATCAATATGTCTGACAAAAACCAAGCTCCGCTAAAAGCTCATTAATTCACATCCGACTAATTCAGGACTTGTGATGATTTTGGCAGGGACCAAGCTGAAGTTTACCTCTTTTAATGCTGCTTACAAAGGTTTAGTTTGGCCGATTAATTAGGAAGAACAGAATGCCAGGGAAGTATTTACAGAGCCTCTATTTGCATGGAGATAACAGGCTGGTGGTCGCTTTTAGACTGTTCGGCTCTTACTATTGTAAGGACCAAGACCCTTGGTCCCATAAAGGTTCACTGAAAAATCACTGACAGGAGACAGATTGATTAATTGAAGAAAAAGACATACAAATTTATTTTAATGTGTATACATGAGAGCTTTAAAAATGAGGACTTGGCCAGGCATGGTGGCTCATGTCTGTAATCCTAGCTTTCTAGGAGGCCGAGGCAGGAGGATAGCTACAGCTCAGGGCTTCGACACAAGCCTGAGCACAGTGAAACCCCATCTCTATACCCTAGAAACAAGAAACACACACACACACAAAGACACAAAAAACACAAAACCCAGCCAAGCGTTGTGGTGTGTGCCTGTAGTCCCAGCTACCCTGGAGGCTGAGGCAGAAGGACGGCTAACAGTCCAGGAGCTGAAGCTTGTGGGGACCTACAATCACTGCACTCTACCCAGGGACACTGAGTGACACTCTGTCTCAACAACAATGACAACATCAACAACATAAATAACAAGGTAAAAATGAGGACTTAAAGATACAGGAGAAATTGTCCATTTTTATGCTTAGGTTCAACAAAGTATGGGCAGCTGTTTAGAAATATGATTGGGCAAAAAGGGTATAATCTAATGCCAACAGACTGAGTGAGGAAACCCAGCAAGGCCTGTATCTAGATGATTCTTCTTGGCCTCTCTGAGCATGCATTTCTTTCTTCTGAGTGTGGGGCAGAGCCCTCCCTGGAATAGGGGTCTTATGACCTACCATCAAACAAGGAAGATCAGATAATTTCTTTATGGCCAGCTTTTACAAAGAATAATTTTAGTTTTTATAGATGACTTTCAGGAAAAAGGGTCCTGGTTTTTATGACCTGCACTGGGGAAAAGGGATTCTAGTTTCTATGGCTAACCTCAGGGGAGAATGGGACTGAGAGGCAGGAGGACAGGAGAAGGTCAAAGAAAAATTTTTGCTTCTAAAACCTTCATTTTGGGATACTATTTTCTAAGCCCCATCATTCCTCAGTGTGAAACTTCCCCAAGAAGTTTCACAGTCCAGAAATTGAGTTGGTGGATTTTATTATAAGCCATTGAACCAGTCTCTCAGTTCTGAGAATAGGCCAGCCCAGTTAAACAGTTCTCATTTTAGGCAGTGGTATCACAGATGGACTTCCACCAAAGTCAGGCCTCTATATCATTTGACTAATCAGATATTTACTAAGAGGCATTTCTATGGAAAGAAATGAAAAGGTGAACTGTTAAGTTTTTGGGTCCAGAGGGCAGCCAGTGAAAAAGATTTTTACATGTTGGGCTCAACGTAGCTGTAGATGAAGTGAGAACAGATAGAGGAAATCAGATTTCTTCTGGTTTGCAGTTTGTATTAAGCGTTCCAGTGAATTTTCTAAGAAGTCTACGTATTAGCAGGCACAAGGGCTATTCATATATACAAAGTTGCTATTATTTCTCCCTAAGTTGTCCAGTTTCAGCTTGCAGAGCTTTAAGAAAAGCACAGTTTTAATTTCTAGTGATTCTAGGTCAGAAAAAAATGGGAAAAAAATTTGAAAATGTTAGTTTGGAGACTTGTAGCCAGAAAAGAATTTAGGATTCAGTCCAAATTGTAGGTAAATAATAAACAACTCAAAAACTATGAACAAGAATGAAATCTAATAACAAGTGGACTATTGTTTTCTTCTGAAACATAATTTTTCTCTCTCCAGACCTCCATTTCTGCCAAAGGCAAATCATACTAGGATCAATTTATTTGCAAAATAAATTTTAGTCTCATTATACTTGGCCTGATTATTTGTATAAAATGCAGTAAGAATAATTATTGGCTCTGTTAAAATTGGCTTTGCTGAAACTTTTTAATAAGGAATCTCAGATTAGACTTTTGCTTTTGGAAAGCCAAACCAAGGATTTGCCATCAGACTTTCTGCAATACTTGTATGAACTAGGCAAAGTCCTTTTTTCTTGAGGTCCCCAAATAACTTCGAGTTCCTGGGCCTGTCAGAAAGTGACATTCTTTACTTACCCGCAGGTCAGGAAACCTTGTAAAGGGCAAGGTACTCGTCTAGTTTTACTAAAGGGATTTTTATCAGCTCTATAAAGTCAACTTTAATTCTTCAAAGCAGTCTGAGCATATCTGAAAATATGCCATTCCAATCAAAGCCTTGGTAAAATAACCAGTCTCCAATTGTGTCCTCTTATAAAAGAAAGACATCACAAATAGTTTCCAAATTCTGGACAGATCCAGTAGAGAGATAAAGATAAATGCTTCAGATTTCGCTCACAAAAATATAATTCACCAATTTATTATAAGCTATAAATAACTCAAAAGAAGGAAAAAAATGTTTTCTTGACTTCTGGAAGATGAAACAAAAAGAATCAGCAATGTTACAAACAAAAAGAGTCATCAAAATTATTTTGGGCCTCTCTACATTAAGACCCATGTATTAATTTTTGTTTTGCTTGAGGTTGGGCTGGCAATCCACATGAACACATTCTCTTCTTAATAAAAACCCTGGAAAGTGTTTTTAGTCCAGTGGTACTAATATAATATTTGAAGTTATGAGAAACCTGTTTTTCAGAGTAATTGTCAGAGTCCTTTATATAAATTTTCTTAAGGAAGAAGCAAATTTTGGACTGTAGCCAGTTAAAAACTCCTTTTTCTGAGAAGAACCAAGGTAAAACAATAATTGTGTATGGATAGCAAAAAGTCTTAGAATAATCATGAATAAAGATGAAATTGACAAAGAAATTCAGTTATTTTTGTGGCAGATAACAGTTTAATATAATAATTGTAATTATTACTGATAACATATATCAAAACATATAATTATTAGAAATTATATACAATTTTGAACTATACGTTCATAACAAGTTTATATAAATATAACCCAAAGAAAGTTAAATACCATTTCATGCTTGACAATGTTTCTCATAAGATTTTAACATACCAAATAAGCCTAATACATCTTTCTTGGACTACCAAGAACACTAATATCTATAATAACATGAGGTCAAAAAGGCTGAATTTAGAAAATTTTGAGGGAAAATTTGTCAACTATCAACAGTTTAAAATACTTGATGTCACAAAATAGAATCACAGGTCACTATAAAATAATAGTTAGCAAAACTTTTGCTCTCTGATAGAGAGGAGACTCAGTTTCTCAATCATAAGACCTACTAAAGACAGCATAAGGCAAACTGAATTTGTGTTTTTCTCTCTTCTGTTTTTTTTTGCCGTTTATTCAAAAGTTGAACAAAAAATTTTGTCCTATCTCTATTAATATTATATGAAAATCTTGTTCAAACCAAATTTTATCTCTGCATTTGTTTATTATTAATGCTAAAAGTTAATTTTAATAAAACTTTATAAACACATCTATCTAATCTTAATCAGTTTTGCCACAGGCTAAGATTTTTATAAGCTTTTATAACTCTTTACAATTTTTATCATTTTTTCACAACCTTTTATATCTGTTTAGTTTTATCCATTTTTTGAGTTATTTTAATTTAAAGCAATCCTTAAAACTTCTAAACTGGGCAAGATTACTCTTTCTTTAAAAAAAACATATTCTTATGTCTTTGCATAATCTTTTTTAAAAACAAAAAAATACATCCTATTTTCTCATATATTTTACATATAAAATTATTTCTCTTATAACTAGTAGTTTTAATTACAGATATTAATTATAATGTTAACACTTAGTGAGAGGGGCAGCCTTGCAAAAGTAACAGGAAAATACCTAATCCCACAATTTCCCCAGTAACAGTAAAGATCAATCCTATGAGTTCTCTCACTAATAGGCACCCTACAGGAGTTCTGTTTTTGCACAACTTCTGAAAGGAGCTGAATGGACAGAAAAGAGAGGAAAGAGAGGTAAATTTCTCTCTTTCAAAATTGGTTTTTGAGAATCTGCTTTTACAGAGTTCCTGAGTAAACAGCAGGAGAACAAGCTACAGCCTCAACCATATCTTGGGGACAAAGTCACACATCTCCTGTGTGATAATCCCTCTCTCCAAGGAAAGGCAGGAGAACCAACTCTTGGACTTTGACATCCTGCCGCTGCTTTTGTTATCAACTGACAGCCATCACTATGTTTTTTCTCTTCATCTCCCTTAAAATCAGCAAACCACTTGGCCTCGCTGTGGGCACCCTTCTCTTTCTTTGAGATGCCAGGCCATCTCCCTGCTCTCTTCCCTCCACCCTTTTCCCCTCTCCTTCACTCTCTCATTCTCTCTATCCTTCTAAGAAGATAAAATAAATTTTTTTACTTTGATATATCTTAATTTCTGTGTAAGAAATGTTTCTCCACCCATGCCGTGAGCACCTAGACTTATCACCCTAATACTAAGTACCCTTTATTCTCAGTGAAAAAAACCTAGGAAGTTAAACCTTGAACTGTGATTAGTTCCTAATTATTTTTTATTAGCAGATGCAAATATAGTTAGCTTTCTATGTTATATTAAAATAAGATGCTGAAGCATAAGAACTTAAACTTACATTTAATAATCATTTCAGTATTTTAATTTACCTAAAAATGACTCAGGAATTTTATGCTTATCTGTTACTTAATTTAACATAATGTGGCTTTAAGATTTTAAATTACTGAAAAGAATCTTGAAACTATCATATATGTACACTTCCTAATGTTTTCCTCAGTCATCCTGGGTCCTAAGTAGCCATGTGACAACCAAGAGTGGGTGTGAATGCAGAGTCCATCTGGGTCCTGGATTTGTATATTGACTGTAGAGTTTAGAACTGAGGACAAAGCTGTGGAGATAAGGTCCAACCCTTCCCAGCCTCCCAAGAGCCACAGCTGGGTCACTGAGAATTCTGCATGTCCCCAGGCCTTATCATGGTCATTTGTTTAGAGCTTAGAATTTAATGGCTCTAAAACTTAAGCTCACAAACCAGTCAAACAATTATCAAAAATATTATAGAAATAATACCTTTATGACTTTAAGATATCTACCAGAAAACCTGTCTGACCAGTAGTCTCAGACAGAACATCTAAATTAAATTCAGAAAATGTTTTATTTTATTTTATCAATAATTTTACAACTATTTTCAACAAAGATTATTACTAAAGTAATGTAAACTTGAAAAGCATTTGGGCTATTTACTTAATTTGTTAGTGCTTTTTTTTAAATTTATTTTTCCAGCATATTATAGGGGTACAAATGTTAAAGTTATGTATATTTCCCCTGCCCCACCCCGAGTCAGAGCCTCAAGTGTGTCCATCCCCCAGTTGGTGCGCATCACACTCCTTATGTATATATATACCCATTCTGTCTCCCTCCCGCCTGCCCAACACCAGATAGATGTTATTCCTATATGTCCACTTATGTGTTGATCAGTTAATACCAATTTGCTGGTGAGTACATGAGGTGCTTATTTTTCCATTCTTGGGATACTTCACTTAATAAAATGGGTTCCAGCTCTATCCAGGAAAATACAAGAGGTGCTATATCACCATTGTTTCTTATAGCTGAATAGTACTCCATGGTATACATATATCACATTTTATTAATCCACTCATGTATTGATGGGCACTTCGATTGTTTCCACATCTTTGTGAATTGTGCTGCTATAAACATTCGAGTGCAGGTGTCTTTTTCATAGAGTGACTTGAAGTGCTCTTTTTAAAAGTTAATTTGGTACCATGTGTAGACAATATATAAACTTATGTGTAGACATATGCAATCTATGTAGACACAATATATTTAGATGTATACACAAAGAATTTATAGTTTTGATTTTAGAATTTTAGCCACAAAACAGGCAAAATTTACTAGTTTAAAAGGACAATTGGATTTAAACTATATCGTTGTGAATGGAAAAAGTTACATTTTATCTGGAGAAGCCCTCACTGGGTTTCAGAGAAAGCAGATAGCAAATTTACATCTCTAAGCACAAAGAGAGAGAATCTAAACTTTTTTTTAAGAAGGAGTTTGGGTGTGTCAGTTAGAAGAAGATTAAAAATGAACACCAAAGTAACCTGAAATATTAGGAATTTATTATAGGATTTTATAAGGAGATATAAAGATGAGCTTAGAGGAAGTTTAGAAAAAAACCTCTAAAATAATCAGCTGAATATGGGAATGTCACATCTTGGCTTTTACAGTGAGTGCATTTCATTGCAAAGACATTTCTCTAAGTGTTTAAGCCACACCATTTCTTGTTGTGCAAAGGAATCAGAAGCTCCCTGTAGTATAGTCAGTAGCTGGTAACACTGTTATCCTTGCCTAGCCAGGACACACACCAAGGTCAAATATTCTCATAATACAAAGTAATTTCCCGTATCCCCATAAGCCAAAGAAATCAGATAACATAATATAAAAGAGAGCAGAGTTTTATACCACAGAGGAATCTGTGAAGACTCTTTAGACATCACAATGAAAGTAGAAGACCCCCAAAAGGAGAAGAGTGGCAGTTTTTTCTGAGTTCCTTAAGGGGTTTGAGTCATAAGAAGTCCCCCCTAGGTTTTTTACATGTGGTACCAAAGATGACGAAGAGGAAGTAGTAGAGAGGAGTAAAAGTAAATAGGAGCAGATTTTAGCTGGTATTTCTGACTTTTGAACATTTATTATTATTTTTTTAAATTAAAGATGCCTTTAAAATTAAGCTTAACCAATGTTGTGACACACGAGCCAAGGGCACATGAGGTGTCTACAAACAGGTGGAAAGCAGTTTTCACAAGACGCAGAAATGCCACAAAAACAGCCCTAAGAAAGGAAAGTTTCACTAGCCACAAAGGAGATACAACTCACATTTTTGTCCAGCCATGTTCACTGGGGTCTCAGCTTCTCAGCTGACCGGCTACACATAAAGGCCCAAAAGTGTCATATGCCTCCCACAGAGGGAAGACAACAGGAAATCAACAGCTGTCCAAGGAAGGGAAAAGGATCAATAATAAATTAGTACCTCAAAAATTACTAAAACAGAGATGCTCTGTGACCAGGAATTGAACCGAGGATGTTGCAATGAAAGCACAGAGTTTTACCCACTAGACCCTAAGGAAGGCTGGCCTTTGCTACTGCTCTCACAGAGGCAGTTATTCCTACAGGGTTAGCATACAAAGGATTTTTTTCTTTGTCAGATTTTTGCTCTTTAATTTTGTCCAGAGGATTTTTAAGGCTAGCTATGACACCATAATGTGTCTTCCTTTTAATTTAATTTTTCTATCAATACAAATAAGGCAATTATTTAGAATAATAGATCTCTAAAATCCATTTTTTTTTTTTTTTTAATTTAGGAGTCTTGTTCCAAGGGTCCCTTTTCTGGCCACTGATAATTAGAATTTTTAATGGTGTATTTATTCTAAGAGTGACTTAATCCAATAAGCCTTCTTATAGAAAGCCCAGGTGGTAATTTTCCAGGTTTAGAGTGAAGAGGTATTCCTGGGAATAGCATAGAGGAGGCAGTCTCATGATTCTCAAAACCCCACTCTCAGAAATAGACTGAAGATAGCAAAAATGATAAGAGGATGGGACTTTTTAAGGCAAAGACTCCACTGAGAGCTTGACATATTCAGTATGAAGAGTGTGCTGTGTATCTGCTGTATCTGTCTCTTTTCAGACTGGCCACCTGACCTGCTTCTGAAAAATTGCACCCCCCAGACGGTGGAGACCAAGAGGGAGTACGCCCACTTGGTCACAAGACAAGCTCTCAAGGACATAAGACAAGACCAGAGGGGAACTTCATTTGGTTGTTATTTGGGGGACCCACAGCAAAGTTTGTCTTAATAGTCTGCAGGGCTGTTTTGAACAGTGGGCTTTTAGGGGTTCTAGGCTCGTGTTCTACCCTTCTTTATGGCACAGTGACACAGGGAGACAAAGACAAAGGAAAACAGCAACAACAACAAAAAAGACTATTTCTGAGTGAAAAGGGGACAAACACTATGAATATGCATACCATAAAATACCAAAAAATACACCAGAATCACTACAACCTAAGACTAGTCACACAAATCCCTTTTCTCCCATCAATCAAAACCTTGCAGAGAAGACAAACAGTGATTTTTACCTTCTGCTCAACCAGACTGCAGAGAGAGAGAGAGAGAGAGAGAAGCCAGAGCCTGGTAGGTAAGAGATTATTACTCTTTTTGCTGGCAGATCAGGTTCCTGGGTTCTCTACGTTGCCACTTTCCAGCAGAAAAAGACAGCTTTTGTGATCCTGCCATGAATATGCCGATCTGTAGGGACCAAGGCGGTTGATCTCATAAAGGTTTGTTGAAAAAAATCACTGACATAAATCAGATCGATTAATTGTAGAAAAAGACATACAAATTTATTTTAACATGTATACAGGGGAGCCTTCAGAATGAGGACTCATAGAACAGGAAACATTGTCCATTTTTGTGCTTAGGTTCAACAAAGTATGGGCAGCCATGTAGAAATATGATTGGACAAAAAAGTATGATCTAATGCTAACAGGCTGAGTGGGGAAACCCAGCAAAGCCTGTCTATCTAGATGATTCTTCTTGGTGTCTTTGAGCATGCATTCCTTCTTTCCAGGTGTGGGGCAGAGCCCTCCCTGGAATAGGGGTCTTCTGACATACAATCAAATAAGGCAGGTCAGATTATTTCTTTATGGGCAGTTTTTATGGCTGGCTTTCAGGAAAAGGGGTTCTGGCTTTCATGAACTGTGTTGCAGAAGAGGGATTCTAGTTTCTATGGCTAGCCTCAGGGTAGAATGGGACGGAGAGACAGGCAGGAGAAAGTAAAGAAATACTTTTGCTTCTGAGCCCTTCATTTTAGGGTACTGTTTTCTGAACCCCATCAGTAGGCAACCCCAGTTAACCACTATTTTGAATTAGCACTCTGGACTTGGAAGCTGAGAAGTGCACAATCTCAAAAAATATCTACAGATCCACCAAATTATACCCCCTTGTGGCCCATGCCTCAGTACGTTGCCTCCATCCCTCCTCCCACCTCTCATTACAGCTGCAACTGTGGTGGACATTTCCACGTGGGGTCAGACTCATCTCCACAGGCAGCATCCAATCTCCGACCAGGAATGTGAGCATCTCCCTGCCCTTTCTCTCAGCACCTCTTCTGAACCTAGAGAGAGGGCAAGGTAGAAGTGTAGGGAGTTAACACCTCCAGAGGATAATATTCCACCTATGTGAACTGGTGGATTTATTGGTGGACACTTTAAAAGTGATTTTTTAAACTTTTCAGAAGTCCATGGCCAATAGCTGTGACCTTGATAATGTACACTATTTTGATTTCTTCTGCTTTCTTACTTTTATTCTTATTCTTATTCTTCCTGCTTCATGTTATCACCTCCCAAGTAAACTATTTGCCCCCAAATCTCACACTCTGCCATCAGCGGAACCCAAACAAAGGCACTCATTCCTCTATACTTTTGTGTGAATGTATGTACGTATGTGAGATGCTTGCTCATTACAACATCTGCCTGTTCTTTAATAAATGCATTTATTGCTTGTGCTTCTTGGGTTTAGGACTGTCTTTTGGCAGCAAATAGTGAACGTCTGTCTTTGTTTTTTTCCTTTTTTGCCCCTTTTTGGGTTCTCACAGTCCACTCTGCAGCCCTCCACCCAGCTCTGATCTGTCCCTGCTGGTGCTGTTTCTCTGTCTCCTCCTTTTCTCCAGTGTCAGCATAAACTATCCCCCCTCTGATTTTATCCCTTGCCTAGTGTTCTGTGCCTTAGTAACATAAACCTCTACTAATATGATAGTTGAATCCATGACAAAGGCTCATGTGCTTGCATATCACTCCAAGAAGGTGATAAGTATGTGGTTATCCAGGACCTCCTAAGCATTTGGGGCCTTTCTATGATCACCCAAACCATGCTTAGGTTTGAGCAAATGTATATATGCCAATCATTCCTGCCTTCGTAAACCTTAATTGTCTCATCTTCTGGAACATCAACATCATCTTTTTCTCCTCTGAGCCCCTTGGATCTTCCTTCTACATATTTTTGCTCTTCTCTTCTTCCCCTGTTTTAACTTCTTGTTCCTCATAGGGTGATCTGCAGACTAGTAACATTGGTAACACCTGGAAGTTTTTTTTTACATCAATGTAGAATTTCAGATCCTATACCATATCTACTGAATTACAGAATTTACATTTAAAAAGACCCCAAAGTGATTCCTATCCACATTAGCATTTGAGAAATAGTGTTGCAATTGATGGTGGTTTCTTAGGTTTCCAGACCTGTTTCTCTTTCTCACTTTCTGCATTCTCCTGGGAAATGTCTCTGCCCTCAGAGTGCCAGCTACTGTCTGCTACTGACCATGACCTGATGATTACAACGACCTGTTCCCAACTTAGATCTCTATTCCAAGCTCATGCTCATCCATACAAACGTGACATTTATATCTGGAAATCTTGCAGATGAGCCCACCTCAAGATATAGAAGTGTGGTTACTTCAGCGAGGCTGTTGCTAAATGCCTACCTTTCAGAAGAATATTAACAGGAGTGAAGCTGTTGCCGATGGACTAGCCTGGATACTGATATCAATGGGGACCAGTTTAAAACTGGTTCAAGTAGTTACTAGTTGCTATATTCAAAGAACAATTAATCCTGTCCATTCTTGAATTTGGAGTCTAGTAACTTTGTATTCCCCTAAATTAATAACTTTATTAACTCTTAGTCCCACCAAAAAAATATAACCTTGTAGTAGATACTGTGCCATTAATACTTGTTCAGGTCCCCTTTTCAGGGTCAACATAGCTAGCCCCCTACTGCTGGGGATATCTGCAGCTGTATCTCTTACTAGGAATTGCCCTGGACTGTAGGAAATTCATTTGTTCCAAGGTATGCCCCTTCCCAGGGGGTAGTCTGGGACCAATGATGGGCTGATATGGGGATATAGGGACCTGGCCTGCTTATCTCAATTAGAGTCAACTCTGAAGGGCTCATTCTAGCTTCAGAGCTTCAGTAGAACCAGCTGAGGCCTCAGTTGCAACCACACTGTGGGTCAGATTCTCTTTCTACCCAGAACTGACTTCCTCACTTCCCTAGACAGGTATCTCCTGAGAGCACTTCTCCATACAACTTTTGTAGGCAATGCTTCATCTCAGAGCCCAGTGCCAGGCACACTGCTGTTTCTGTAATACTCCTCAACTTACTGAATACACCCAGCCAGAGAACTGGGAATGACTTTTGACTCTCCTCTCCCCATTTTAGCCCAAGTACTAGGATAACAACATTGCATTGGTTCTTCCTCTCCATCCTTATCACCATTAACCTAGTTGAATCTTTTATGCACCTCCCACCTGGATAACTGCAATAGCCTCCTAACTTGTTTTCTCACTGCAAACAAAATATTATTTCTAAATTTAAAAAATGGTCATATCATTTACAGTCTTCAGTAACCACCTATTCCCTCAGCATAAAATACAAACTTCTTAAGGTACCATATAACACCTATTTGGCTCACTCAGCACTGGACTTACTTCTCCCAGAGGAGTCATTTAATTCTGTTGCCAAAGGTATCATATTTTCTCCATACATAAAAGTGGCCTCTTTGATGCCAAAGATGTGTTTTTCTGTCTTAGTAACCTATAAGGCTATAAGCCTTGTTCGAAGTGTGGCATCTAGTAGGAACTTGAATGAAAGTCCTCTGCAGACATCTACTCAATTCCCCTAAGTCAATCATTCCTCCCATCTCACCCATTTTAAATTCAGGAAATGAAATGATATCATTGTTTGCTTATGTATCTAACCTGTCGCTTACCTTTGCTTCTTAAGAACACCCATTTAAACTTGAGGGCATGATGATCCATTAGGAGTTTGCTGGGGTGGCTGGGCAGCCAGGATTTACAGCTACTCTGCTGATGTGATTCTTTTTATACACCCTGTAAATTTTAGTTATAGCTACACTTGTCTGTGGCCAGTATGGACAAGGCTGGCTCCTTTTTGTAATTTCATAAGCACAATAAGGTCATAAATTTCAAGCTGCCTTTTTTGCCTCTCTCTCTCTCTCTCTTTTTTTTTTCTAGTAGCCTATTGCCTGAAGCAAGACAATGGACTTTCAAAGGAAATGTCAGCATTAATAGACAGCCACTGTAAATGAGCCAGGTAGTGCTGCTTCAAGGTTATTTGAATTTCATCCCCACTTTGTAACTGAAGACCTAGGACTGAAGAATTCTAGGATTTTGTTTTTCTGTGACCAAGTGACCACACCTTTCCAAAGCTGAAGGACAGGTATGCAGATACGTGTGTCCAAATGTTGGTGTAATCCTTGTACCTCACTAGTACAAGGTCACTGGTGTTTAAAAGAACTGTACAAGTCATTTGACGTCACAGAAACTTGCTCCGACTTCCTGGAT
This sequence comes from Cheirogaleus medius, assembly GCA_008086735.1. Lineage (NCBI taxonomy): Eukaryota > Metazoa > Chordata > Mammalia > Primates > Cheirogaleidae > Cheirogaleus > Cheirogaleus medius. The sequence continues at coordinate 21,049,292 of VBSM01001118.1, read as the reverse complement.
GATAGTAACTTTCTTTTACTTCACTGCTATGTGTGTCTTTCTCAAGGACCCCGTCTAAGCTCATCCAAAGAATTATTCTCAAAGACTGGGATTGCTTCTATAATAAACATTGTTAAAACAGTTATGGATTTACAGAAAAACTAGGACTAAAATACAAAACTTTCCCATATACTCCACACTCAGTTTCCTTCATTATTAACATTTTACATATTAGTACAATGCATTTGTTACAAATAATTAACCAATATTGATAAAGTATTATTATCTAAGGTACATAATTCATTCATATTTCCTTGGTCGTTTCTTTGTTATTGGTGGTGGTGTTTTGTTTTGTTTTGTTTTGTCTCCTAATGTCCTTTTCTGTTCCAGGCTCCCATCCAGGATACCAATTTCTATCCAGTTGTCAAGTCTCCTTAGGCTCCACTTGGTGGTGACAAGACTTCCCTTGATTTTGATGACCTGGGTAATTTTGAGGAGTACTGGTCAAGTATTTTGTAGAATATCCTCAACTGGGATTTGCCTGAAGTTTTTATCATGATTTGACTGGGGTTATGGCTATTTGGGAGGAAGACCACAGAGAAAAAGTGCTGTTCCCATCACATCATATCAAAAGCACATACATTTAATGTGACGTCATTATCCATGTTGACCTTGATCACCTGTCGGAAGTGGTGTTTGTTAGGTTTCTTCACTGTAAAGTTACTCCTTTCTCTCCCATTCCTAGTTTGCTTCATGAGTAGTTCAGGTACATTATAGAAGAGTATATCTAATTCCTCTCTCCTGTGCTATAACACATTGCCTTCATTCATTTCACTTACCCATAGTTATAATGATTCAATATATAGTTGCTATTATTAGAACTAATAATTATCTGTTAGATCAATTCAGAATAAAAAATAAAAAGATTTTATTTTACCTCATTTATTCCTTCTTTAATGCTCTTCCATTCTTTATGTAAATTCAAGGTTCTGACCTATATCATTTGCCTCTCTTTGAAGAATTTCTTTTGATATTTCTTGCAAGAAAGGTCTATATTGAAAAATTATCTAAATATTTGTTTGTCTGAGAAAATCTTTATTTCTCCTTCACTTTTGAAGGATAATTTCACTGGGTACAAGTTCGAGGTTGGTGGTGGTCGTGTTGCTTTTTAATCCTTTAAATGTTTCATTTCACTCTTTCCTTGATTGTATGGTTTCTAAGGAGAAGTCCAATGTAATTCTTACCCTTGTTTCTCTGTAGGTAAAATGTTTTGTCTGCTCTGGCTTATCTTAAGGTTTTTTCTTAGCTTTTGGCTTTTACAATTTGAGTATGGTATTTCTAGATATGGGGTTTTGGGTTTGTTTTGTTTGGATTTATCCTGTTTGGTGTTCTCCGAGCTTCCTGAATCTGTAGTTTAAAGTATACACTTACTTTGCAAAGTTTTTACCCATTATTATTCTGCTCCATTCTTTCTTCTTTTTCTAGTATTATATTACATATATATTATACCTTCTGAGATTCTCCCATAGTCCTTCGTTATTGTTTCTTACTTAATTCTTTTTTCTCTTCATTTTTCAGTTTGGGAAGTTTCTGTTGACATATCTTCAAGGTCATTGGTTCTTACCTCAACTGTGCCAAGTTACTGATGAGCCTATCAGAAGCATTCTGTTACAGTGTTTTTGATTTCTATCACTTTCCTTTAGATTCTTTGTTGTCTTCTCTACTTACATTATCTATATTTTTTTGTTTTTTTAATATTGCCTATTTTTCCACTAGAGCTCTTAAAATACTAATCATAGTCATTTTAATTCCCCATCATATCTGACTCTGGTTCAGATGCTTGCTTTGTGTTATATATATATATATGTGTGTGTATATATATATATATATATACAGAGAGAGAGAGAGAGACAGATAGACAGATAGACAGACACAGAAAGACATACACACACACAAACATAAATGTGTCTATATACATGTATATGTATATGTGTGTATGTATATAGACACACACAAGTGCATATAATCTTTTAGCATGCCTTATAATTTTTAATTGAAAGTATGATATCTCAGATAATGGAAGTTAAAGTAAATAGGCCTCTCGTGGGAGATTTTATGTTAATCTGAGTAGGAGTCGTGCTGTGTTCAATACTTGCTTCAGCTATATTGCTTTTGTCACTTCTGTTGACTCTCTTGTTGTTGGGCTTTTGTAAGTGCTCCTTCTCAGAGACAGCCCGCACCTTGCAGTGCCTTTGCTATGATCCAGTGTTGTTATACTGCAGGGCTGTTGGTATCATTGTGAGGCGTGGCGTACGGGACACGTTCTACAATTTTGTGATTACATTTCAATCTTTGAGTGGACCTCTGGCCCTGGACTGTGACCATCACAGATGTTTCTTATCTTTCCTGCTCCTCCTTAGGTGAGACAGGAAGACTAGAGTAGACTGGAGGGGGGGGGTACGCTCTCCTTCTAGCTGGGATAAGGCCCTAACAAAGTCTGTTTTCCTGGAGAGTAGGCCGTTTCATGGAGACTGCTCTGGGTGTATATCACAAGGTTTACTTCCCCCACCTTCCATGCCAGACCATGAGGGGGTCTTTCTCAAGTCTTTACTATGAGAACTTTGTGGGGTTCTGGGAAGTTAAACCCATGAAAGTGTAGGGTGTGCCCTAAGATTACAGCCTCAGAGTTTTTCATTCCCACACTAATCCACACTCAGCTTTCAGCAGTTCGTCAACATTCCCATGTAAGTCTTCCTACTGCTTTATGTTTCCAGACACTTCTGTCGCAGGTAAATAGACCTTGGCTGTAACTCTCTGGGTTTGCCTGTCTTTCCAGAGTTGGTGAAGTGGTTTGCCCTGGGACCCAAATTCTCTGCTACTTCCAAGAAAATGCTTTGATTTTTAGTTTATTTGGCTTTTTCTTGTTCTAAGGACCGGAATGATGACTTCTAAGTTTTTTTTATGTATTGAAGCTAAAACTGAGCATAACAGGAGTCAAGATGACCCGGAACATGTAGAAGTCACTTCTATGATTCTCATTTATCCAATCAGCCTCACACTAAAAATAAACAAATAAACAATCAAACAAAACACCCTCACTCAACTCTGTGAAAACCATGTGTTAACTGAGTACCAGAGACTTTAGGGTCTTACAGTAAGTATTTTCCTTATGATTCTATGGCACAAAATTTCTTTTGGTATTTTTTCTAACCCTTCAGATGATGTAGAATGTGCGTTCAAAACATATTAACTAAATGAGCAAATGTCCTTAGTCACTATATAATGTACAAAATCAAACACAAAGGTAGAAAATTTTTGGTTCTTTATATTAAGTAACTAATAGATGATTTTGAAATCCAAAAGGGAGATTGATCATGATTTTCATTTTCCTAAAAATGTTGCTATACCAAGGAAAAGAAATACAGAATTGTAGGGTAGGAAATGAGAACTGAAATCAACATAATTTCCTGTCTCTGGATTAAATAATACTGAGGCCAGGGATATTTTTCTCTATGTATGTTAAACAGTATTGAAAATAAGCAAAATAACATAGCTACTTGCTCCAGAAAATAAATTTTTCAGGAAGATAAGACTGTCAGCAACTGAAATCACTCAAATATTATGACTAATAAATAGCGTGCTTACCAAGACTCTCTTCACGATTCTCACCAATTTTGCTCAGTGATTCAAAGCTATTATCCCATAAACTATGCCCAGTTTTGAACAGTCTCCCACCTTCCAAAACCCACCTTAAGATCAGCCAACCCCAGTCCTAAAACCGTATACAAATTCTCCCTCTAATTCCCCCGACTGAGACACCACTAAGAGCCATGAAGGCGATATTCAACTTCACTGCAATAAGTCTAATAATCATAGCTTTGTTGATCAATGAGTGTTTTTAATGATCCTCTGGGCAATTGGAAGTTGACAAAAGAGTCTGGAAAGAGAACTGAATGTACCACTTTGGGGGATCTTTAGTATAATTTACATTGTAGAGGCTAACATAGCTCTTGTTTCTTAAAAATTTTTATGCCTAAAATCTCTCTAGTAACAGGAAATTTATTAAATTTGTTTTCTTTTGTTTTCTCCTTAGACAAATCTGTCAGAAAGCTCTACTTTGTTTGGCTAAGTTCCATCTCCTTTTTACATTAACCACTGGAAAGCTCTTGATGCCCTCTTGAATGATCTGTGATGATTTATGCCTTTTATGCACACTTTCCAGAAACACAAATGCAGTAATAGTTTTCCACTTGAGAAACCTAAAGAGAAAGGTAACTTATGACTGTTCTAACATATTTTAAAATACAGATGGCTCCTTAAAGACCTCAAATTGACAACAAAACACTGTTGACAAAACCTAAGGATATATTTAGTGATGGTATTTATTATCAAAATCTAATTTCTAGTGACAGCCATTCTAAAATATTATTTGAGATCATTGTAAATTAAGTAAGCAAGCCACAGTCAGGGACTGGTAAAAGCTGCCTCACGTCTCCACTTACTTATTTTTTGGTCCCCACTTTTCAAACACACACAGCACAGAGAGCTTTGGGAATTATTTTCATGTCAAGGAATAATTGTACAGTGTTATGGGATGATGTTGAAATCATTTTCTTAAACTAGGTAAATTATGCTATGCCACTGATCAATAGTGCCTGCATTTCTTTCTCATTTTTATTGTGGTAACATATACATAACATACAATTTTGTGCCTACATATACTTACTTTAAAAAAGGCCTAGCTCAAGATATGTTGGGACAGCCGGACACCGGACTTGGCCAGCGTCTGGCTGTGCTGGTCATTGTTGGGAAGCTGAACCGAATGTAATCTGGGGAGGGACTCACAGAATCACCAGTTAACTCTCCACATATGCTGGGAAGGATGTGGATTTGCATAGCCTGCCAGGTCTTTAATGTGCATCACCCCATTGGTCATAGCTGAAGGCTCTTGATATATCCTCTTCCAGGCTTATGGGGCAAGGCAATATTCAAAGGCACGGGAAAAGCACTAATCAAGAGGTTCTAAAACTGTGATGTGGGTAGAACTGGTCTTTCAAGGAACCATCAAAAGTGAGCGTCTCTAAGACTCCTTCAAAAAATCTTCCGTAACATACATTACCTGCCTTGTACCTCTACTTTTTGCTATATTAGGTGCCTTTTGGTTTCTTATCCCAGATGTACTATGGTTGTGTTTCATGATGCCATAAGAGGGAGTTCAGTAAGAGGTTTATGGAAACTTTCTATACTACTTTAGCATATTTTGTGTAAATCTAAAATATTTCCAAATAAAAGTTAAAGAAAGATACACAGTGATATTTCTCACACTTCTGTGGGTTCCCACAGTGACTCTTCTGTGTCTCACCTGGGTTCACGTATCCAGTGGCATTTACCTGGTGGTTGGCTTGGCATTGGCTTGGCTGCGACCTGGAGCACCTGGGGATCTCTCTCCATGTGGTCTTTCATCCTGGGCTGCTTCTCACTATGGCATTCTCAAGAAATGGTTTCCAGAGGGCAAAAATGTAAGCTCTAAGTCTCCAAATACCTATCCTTGGCAGGTGGACAACATCACTTCTTCCTCCATCTGTTAGTCAGAGCAAGTCCTGAAGCCAGACCAGGTTCAAGTGTAGGGAAATAGACTTCACCTGTGGATAGGAGGAAGGGGGCAGAATCCATCATAAAGGGTGGTGGACACAGGGAGTAGTCACACTGCTATAACAAAATATTATAGACTGGGTAGCTTATAAATGACAAACCTCTATTTCTCATAGTTCTGGAGGCTGGAGGTCTGAGATCAAGGTGCCAGAAGATTCAATGTCAACATATGAATTTTGGTGGAACACAGCACTGAGATCATGAAACACGATCTATTGCAGTTGTTATTGTACAAATCTACAATGGGTCACATTGTGTAGTTCCAGGATGGACCAAAAGACTAAAAGGCCCATTAGCTGGATGCCTCATCCCAGCTACAGTCACATCTCCGTTGCTTCAACTCCTGGATAGCACAGGTCTCTTCTCACCCTGAATCGCCTTTTCGCATGTGAAAATCCTCATGGAATAAAATAATAATAATAATAATCCCACTTACACATCCCTTTGAAGAATGTATTCTATGTGTGTGTGCGCGAGTATATGTGAGAGGCTGCTTTGTGGTTTTAGGTTTGTTTTCATTTGTAGTAGCAAACCTGATTTTCTCATCATCAGTTTAAATTCTACTTCCAAAACCTCAATTCTGTATTGATTGCAATATAGATGGTTTCTGAGTGTTTGTAACGATAAGAGCTGGAGAGGATGGGGCAGGGGTAAGGCAGTAAGAAGTCAACTATTTCACTATACTAATTAATCACCATGGTTAATTCAAAGAGTGGAACACCAAAACATTATAAATTTAAGTAGCCTAACCCCTCTTTTCCCCAGGATTTTGCTGTGTTACAATACAATCAGAAAAAGTTTCGCTTAAAGCCAAATCAAATGAAGAATAAAATCAGCACGTAAATAGAAATTGATAGTTTTCTATAGAGCAAGGAGGAAATGAACAAAAATTGGAAGGAAAACTCATTATCTATGTTCAGAGTAATCAGAGTTAAGAAGAAATTCTGGGATTGGTTAATTGACAAGGGTAACTAATATGTCTCACAAACAGGGTTATTTTTCATGATTTGATACTTGAAAGGGTACTACATTCAGAGCTTCTGATTATAAGACCCATCAGAAAGTGGCATCTGTACACACTTCATTTTAATTGAATTTGGTATTCGAATAGAAAATAAAGTGAATTCTATCAAAAGACATGAACTCTTGGTCTAGCTGAGCCTAAAAATAAGGCTAATGCCATTTTCTCTTTTTACCGTATTTTCGATGCTACTTAAAAACATAATTTTTCTTACTGCCACACAAATGGAATAACAGTTCCCACTTTGGTCTAAGTCTCTCCAAGAATTAATCTATCAGGAATTTTATGTACCCACGGCTGACTTCATCTGTCTTCCAGATGGAGGGTGATAAAAACTGGAACCACAGCCCACGGAGCCCCAAGCAGGTTCATGCTCTTAATTACTTGCAAAACTTTGAAATCAGGATAACCTTTCAAAGGAGAAGTATTTCTGATTTTAAATGATGTTAATATTTCTCTTGTTACCACCCTTCATTTATGCCCTTAGCCAGAAAAGCTGAAAGCCTTTGATACAGAAAATGAGAAAAGCCCTCTGCTTTCATTCCAATGAGTTGAGGGGTAGGGATGATGTCAATGCAACTAACTGCTAATGCATTGAAAGGTTATGACATAAATGGTTTTGATAAAATAAAACTCTCGATGCCTGAGTATACAGATTTTAACAGATAACATTTTAAGTACAGAACTTCTACAGAACAATATGATTTTATATTATGTAACAGGTAAAATTAGAGATGTTCTCTAATTATAGTTTGTGCTCAATAAAATTTCAAATCGATTTGAATAAATAAAAGAGTCAGCACAGGGATCCTTTCTACAGAGATATTTGGGTTACAAATACATTTTTACATAACTTCCTCTATTGCATACAATTATGCATTTATTTTTAATAAGATAGCTTTGTTGTATATAGATTTGAAAATTTGACTGTTTTTCTATAGAGTCGAGCTTTTAAGATTTGCATTATTCTTTGCTTCAGTTCCAAACTGAAATGAGATTTTTTTTTCCGAAAATACCGGGGGACATCTCTCCCCCTTGTGTTGAAATAAGGTTGTGTATAGTTAATCTGTGGATAGTAGTCAAACAAAGCATGACTAAAAGCTAAAGTGACTTAGAAAAATGTTTACCCCAGAATTTTACCATATGAATGCATATTCTGCTTATGGAGAACTATACACATATTTTAGTGATCTGCCAACCTTCAACATCTTTGAAAATTTCATCTTTCAGAGTGGAATTCTCAGCTAAGACCTAGTCTTTCCACAAACATTCATTGAGGTCCTATTACATAACTGAAGCTGTGCTGGGCTAGGCACATTTTAAAAAAAATATCTTTGTCTTTGATTAGTATTTATCTACTGAGAGTGAATTTGATTTTCCTGTGAAATCTAACAAACACAAGGAACCAAGCCTATTAAAAAAGTTTAGAACCAGAGGTGGGTGATTACATTTTGTACCCCAAAACAAGTTTGTGATTGGAATACAATGAAACTGATTTCCCCAACAGGGCTGGTAAATTTACTCAAAATCAATTCCAGACTAAGGGAAAACTAACATTTATAGAACACCTGATATGTTCCAATAATCATGTTTTCTGAACATCATTCTAGGGAATTCTCTCAAAAGCTTATCCTCTGTACTTGTCAAGGAGACTCTGTGATTTTTGTAGACCATTTTGCTAGGATGTGGCAGAGGCAGATCTGATCTCACGTCCTTCTGATGCCAAAGTCAAAGATCATGTTATTTCAGTTACAGCCATTGCATATCCCTAGGGGTTTTAAACGTTTTATGGGCAATGGCAATAAAATTGAAATATTTACATAACTTCCCAAAGGAACCACTTAGAAATAAGAAAACATATGGGACTAGGAAGTTTAGAATTATTTACCAAAGAGCATCATTCTTCTTGATAAATGTACCTGTACTCCCATGCAATAAGAAGAGCAATTTCCATTCTAACAATTGGCAGCAAATTCCAACAGAAGATGATGAGATGAGATTTACAATGGATTACCTAATGAAAATTACTAGACAGCAGCTCCAAGGTGTTAGGATCAAACTCTAAAAACCCTAAACCTGTGATTGTTTTCCATGATAGCAATTTGATTTGTACAATAGCCAAAGTGCTGGGCACGGTGGCTCACACCTGTAATTCCAGCTACTCAAAAGCCTAAGGTAGGAGGAGAGTGTGACTCCAGGAATTTGAGATCAGTCTGGGTATTGTAAAGAGACCCCCAACTCTAAAAAATGGATACAAAAATGTTAGCCAGGCATGGTCGTGCACACCTGTAGTAACATCTACTTGGGAATCTGAAGCAGGATGATCACGAGGCTGCAGTGAGTTATGATCATGCCACTGTACTCCAGCCTGGGCAACAGAGTGAGACCTCGTCTCCAGAAAAAAAAAAAAAAAAAAAAAGCCAAAGCTCTGCCCTGCCCAAAAGTGACATTACCCTGTTGATCGTATTTGTTATAATTCACAGTTTTCTAGAGCTCAAAATCTACAGTTAATATTACAGTATTATTATTATTTGCTCTTTCATTGCATTGTCATCATTGGAATCCAATTTGCCAGTCATCACGCCATGCCCTCTTCCTTTACTAGAATATTTAGGCTCAGGGTTCCTGCTCTGTGGGTTGACAGATCACATTGCTGAGGAATTATGTAGATGATTTGGCCAAAACATCTTTAATTGACAGAATCATTACAGATATAAAGAACTCAACCAGCTAAACAATATTAGGATCAGGCTTTGCCTTTCATTGGGGCATTTTTTTCTATAGGAGATGAGTTTCATCGATCATTTCTGTCAAAGTCAGGGATGGCCATTTTGTCAACTAGACATGTTTATTTAATAAGCAGCATGGTTTTGCTTTGTAATCATCAGAGCACATAAGCACTTTCTCTAAGTCCCCTGCCCATTCTCCCCATCTGTGTATTGTTATGCCATGTTTGCAGCTGACTCTCTAAATTAGGAAGTGTCATATTAGAAAGCAGCTGAGAATAGGATCCGTGCACCATCGCAGCAATCAATCAGCAAAGATCCACTGGGTGGGTTCGATCAGCAAACTCTGCTCAGCTCTGAGAATAACTGAACACGAATGTCAGATGTCTATGCAGGCAAGGTGCTTAGAATCAAATCGAGGAGATAATAGCAAAAACCACCACTTATTATTAATGCACTGCATAAATTATTACATTTAATTCAACATAACTATGAAGTGGGCATTGTTATTATACCCCTTTCACAGAGCGTAGGGTATTTGCACACATCGCATAGTTAGTAAGCAATGAATGCAGGATTTGAACACAGCTGTGTCCAACCACAAATCTGAATTTTTATCTGTTATACTAAAATTTTAATATCAATGAAAGGAAATTTAAAAATAAATGTTGTTTAACACATTTAAAAAGAAATAATAAAAGAGATAAATATTATTTCAGTACCACAGCACAAAAAGAAAATGGGTTTAACACAGTACTGCATTTGTGGCACAGTAACGAGGGCTGTTGGATTTTGGACCGGTGTCTGAGCCGACTCCAGGGAAAGAGGTAGAGGGGTCTTGAGAAGACTTTTCCTGTCTTTAACTGAAATAATAACTTACTGGTCATCACTTTTCACTCTTCAATTTGTACATAATTTTTTTGTCATGAATTGAATATTATAAATTGTCCTTTCAACATATAGCAAGTTATAGGAGCCTGAGTGCTGGCCTTTCTTAGCACGATACCCTGCCATTGACTTATCAATTGTCCTTGTTAGCTTGACTTTATTCTTTTTGATTCAAGATTGGCCTCCATGAGGGAACTGACACCTCCAGAGGCTGAGCTAGCACTTGCTGAACATTCCTGGGTGCCAGGCCTTGTGCCAAGCGCTCCACAAAACTGTCCCAGTGAATTCTCTGGGTGGACCATTGTCTTTATTTTCCACATATGAAATGTAACAAATGAAATACCTGTTTAGCTCTTAGAAGATTAATAAAACAGTTTCCCCCCAAAGTTTTCTTTCCTTACATATCATGAATCTATGTTTCCTCTTGCCTTTGAAATGAGCTGGGAATGCCTCATTTAGGGTGCTGGAGAGAGATAATATACTCAGATTCTTACATGAGGCAGTTGCTTTCTTGCTTGCCCACTCCATCTTCTAGGGAAAGACTTGATCATTCTCTTTTCCCGGTTACACAGTGACCAGCCCATGTGTTGACTTGAGACAAAGCAAGGAAAAATCTTGCCATGTCTTGTTTTCTCTGGTTTCAATTACCCTTAGGTGAATCAGATTGTAGTTATGATGAACCAAACATTGCTTTCACAAGCTTTAGTAAAATTGTCTTACGAGTTTTAGGAGGTGTGACTATGTCTTACTAATTTTTACACCCCTGACTAAATTTTTTTTTTAAGAGGGAGGGTCTCACTCTGCTGCCCTGGCTGGAGTACAGTGGTGTGATCATAGCTCATTGTAGCCTCAAACTCCAGGCCTCAATCAATCTTCCTGCTTCAGTCTCCCAAGTACCTGGGACTACAGGTGCGTACCACCATGCCTGGCTAAATTTTTCATTTTTTGTAGAGATGGGGTCTCAGTATTGTTGCTCAGGCTGGTCTCAAACTCCTAGCCTCAAGCAATCTTCTGGTGTCAGCTTCCCAAAGTGCTGGGATTGCAGATGTGAGCCACCATGCCTGGCCCCCAACTCCTTATTTAATGTCTGGCATATTATCCACGTATCATAAATATCTGTGATATGAACCTGTTTCTATAAAACTTCCACTATGTGATTTGAGTGTTTAAAATTATTTAACATGAACAAGGACATTTATTGCATAGTGAAAGATAAAGCTTAAAGAAAATGATTATCACACAAATCAGGGGATCAGCTACCTTTAAGGGGAGAGAGAAAACTCGCATTGACAGGGGACACACAGGAGTTTTTTGAGGTACAGATAACATTTTATTTCTTGATTTATGTGGTAGGTACACAAATGTTCAGTTGTCAAAGAGTCTTTAAATTTTTGCAAGAACTTTTCTGTATTCTTTATAAAATTGATGAAACAAACAGAAAAAGTATTTGCACAATTTAAGGAAAATTATAAACCAAACACTAGTGTAACCACTAAACCACTTGTGTTACCATCAAGCTAAAATGAAAAAGGAAAAAATAATGACTTGAAATGCCCCTAGACAAAGTAATAATCTGACTTAAACTCCAATATTCATGCAAGTGACACTTTCTTGTGAGGACAGGAAAGAGAGAGCCATTGCAGATATGGAGAAAGGGTACATTGGAGAACATGAAGAAGTAGTTCTTGGCCCATAGATTTGAGGAGCAGATATTCTTTCTCTGTCAGAGAAGGAGAGACATATTCTCTGCTCATAAAGATGGCTGCTCTCTCTTCATAATGGAAAAAAGATAAGTGGAAGTCAGATTTTGGAAGGGGATGTTGGATAGTGGTGATGTTGATAAACCTGATAATTATAGGTAAAAAAAACATAGATCTCCCAGATTAAGATTTTGATGCTTGAATAAAACTGTAGTATTACTTAAATAAAGGAAAAGACAAGAAGCTAAGTCTTGGCAAGTGGGGCCATAGAAGAATCATTGATATATCAATCATCTTAAAAGGTTACTACATTTATCAATCAAAAATGATATATCACCCTACATTGGTGGGTTGCTGATAGGCATTACAAAATGACATCGATTAACTATGGTGGCTTGACATCTGTTTCTTTGTTCTTCTGTATAAATTATTTTATGTGACATATTGTGTTTGTGAAGGTCTGAGCTTTAGAATGGATCAAAGTAAACAGCTGTCCTGCAGTAAAAAATACCTAACCCTATTTGCTGAATGACTCCTTCTTGGAAAGTGACACTTCTGAATGGAATAGTTCTCTACTTGGAAAATTAAGAGTTAAATACTTTTCCACAAGGGGATCAAAACCCATGGTTGGGGATATTATTATCCCCTATATATAATTTTTTCCATTTTCCCATGTTTAAATTCAGAAGACCGATGGAATGGAAACATAGAATTAACCTGATTGCAGTAAAAAAGCATTCTGGAGTGAAAACCTCTCATTCTCCTGGTCTGTCTTAATGGGGAATCAAATGTGATTTGTGTTGTGTGGAGATGATTACTGATCGGTAATTATTCTAAAATAATCTCTTTTCAAATCCTTTGCATGACAATCAAGGAAGAATGTGAAAGGTTAGGCATTACATTACCAGGGTTATCAGCAGCATATAATTTCTTAATTACACATAAAAACGAATAGCAAATACCTACCGAAGGAGTTCCTGAATTTTCTTTGTGAAATGAAGTCTGTAGTACACGTGGGCATCTGAGCCTTATTGGAGAAACTGTGGTTAAAAAGACAAGAGCAAAGATCCTTTTCTCTCTCTAGTAACTGTGTGACTGAACCTCATTTTTCTCATGTCTAAAATGGGAAGAATGATACTTTCTTCTCAGGGTGGTTGTGTGGGTTATACTATGTAATATCATAAGCTGCGTATTGTGGTGCCTGGTACATAATACAAAATACTCAACAAATGGTAGCTTTTATTATGGCTGTTATTATTATTTTTAATTTTATTACTAATACTATTATTTCTTGTACCACTATGTTTGGCTAAAGCCATAACTAATTCAGATAGAAATAAATTTAATTGAGATGAATGTCACTTGGATATTTCATTTTATAATTAAGCCATTGACACAGAAGAGAAAACTAACATGTGTCATTGAGGTAAGTATTCTAAAGACTGTCGGAGGAGAGAGGGTCTATCATAACCTTTTTTCTAAGAAGATCTTTTATTTGATCTGTGCTAAATTATTGTTCAGTTTCCTTTAGAGTGGCATGTGCTATTTGAATGTGGCAACCAGCTTAAAATGAATTAACATATTTACTCACACATCCCAATCCTGCATCCTTTAATTTTTTGGGAAAATTTGTACATTTTTTGATCTATTATGAAGGCTTGTCAAGAACAGATGATGTGCTATGAATTGTTACTATTTGTGTCAATTTCTTCTCAAAGGAAAAAAAATATTTTAATATTCTGCATCTTTCCATAATTATGACCAAGCTGAGCAATTTGTTGACAGAGATGTTAAGTTCTCAGCTACTTGAGTAGCAGGTAGCATGCATCTCCAGGTTTGGAGTCACATTTATGACCAGTGACAAACCAGAACAATTCATTTACATGGTCTTATCTGTATGTGTGATCGGAGGTAGTGAGGAATCTGATTTAAAAAGATGTTTTGTATGAGGATGACACTGTCTAGAACACATTTTTAGCTAGATCTCCCTGTGCCGCCTCCTAATTTTGCCAACCTGCATGGAAACTAGCGTGGACAAATTGGTTTCTGTCTGGTTTTCTATCTTCGGGATATGAGAGTCTGTCTGTTGTCTCCCATAGTAAACACCCAGGGTTTGATGCCTACCAAGTCACCATACAGGTGACACCATTTATGATTTGCAAAAGCACCCAAGCCGTTTCTCCTCCACTGGGAGGGTACCTTCATATTTCAGAATAGCTTGTAATGACATGTGGCTATAAGAAATTACAAATAAAGCAAACCTGAGATCAGGATATGATAGTGTCATCAACAACAATATTGATGATTAATTAAAGATTTCTTTTGGAAAAACTAGTTGAGCCCTGAAACATTGCACCACGACTTTTGGCAACCAGAAAGTCATTCTTCAAAAGTAACAGCAGACCATATGTAACTCTGAAAACATTGAATGTTAATTAATTTCATTAATATTAGAAAAAAAGAAGTGGGCATTAAGCAACATGTAAGAGAAAAAACCATGGTTAGAAAAATTAGATTTCAACTGGTTCAATAAAACACATTATGGTACAGCTATTTTACATAAATATAAATTAACAAGAGTATTGTTTAGAAACACTGAACTCAAGTACCAATTATTAGAAAACTCAGCTCCTGAGGAATGACAACTTATTGGCACATTTATGCCTTCAGGGTGAAACAATTTACATTTTGCCGTCAACTCCATATGTACATTGCAATTATGGTTTAAATCAGAAAGTGATGTTTTGGTGACTTCAAACACATGGAACTGGATAAGGAAAATAGCTATTTGTGAAACAAATAACTATTGTACATTTATACTATCCCAAGTTTCTGTAGCTCTCCTATGCCTGGAAGAGAGGAAATCATTTTGGATTTAGGCACCTCATAACTTCTACTCAAAGTAGAAGCTCAAACCCTTTGAGAAAATTTGATAACATTTTTCAGTAGCATTGGGAAAGCCATTTGTTCATTTATTCTGGAAGCAGGAATCTGTCTCATTTTTTTTCTTTCAATTTTCTCCTGTTTCTACATCATCTTTGTGTAGGCCAAGGTCAAAATAAAGGACGCAGTAATCCTCTGTATCTATTTTAACTCCACAAATTGAAAGTAGTTTGAAAATATATTGTTTCTGAGTGTTACAAAAGAACTGTGCCATGAGCACTCTCTCACATCTACTGAGGGAGAAAGTTGAATGCATTGGTCCTTGGTGCAAAATGAGTAGACACAATGACTCCGATGCCCACAGTATAATGTCTGTCTTTCACTTCTAGGTCGAATCAAGGGTGATTGCAAAATTTCATTGTTTCATCTTTTGGCAGGGTCCTCAGTGCTGTGAGTACACAGGGAACAGTGTCCACATTTGGAGCCATCTTGTTAAATTGGTTTTGTCCAATACATTTTGCCAGGGGCAGGTTTTTCCTCTGTGATATCGTTCGTTCAACAGGGGTTGATTCACAACAACCTGAGAGGTGCAGGTTGTTGTTATGTGTAAGACAGCACACACACATCTCTGGCCATGATTCCTTAAACCTTTGGAAGAGTGTTCACAGCTCTACCCCTGACCTAGAAAAAGAGCATTTGTGTTGTGGTACGTTATGTGCTTGTTCGTTTCACAGAGAGTTCATACTCTTGCTATTAGAGCTGTAACGAGATTGCATTTTCCTATTCTGTGAGATAGATAATGTATATAGATTGAGCACAGAAAATTTCATTTCTGATTTGTGATCTATCATTTGTACCTTCCATATTCTTTCTCTTTGTTTAACTTTTCACCTTCTCTTGGCTACAATAGATCCAATCTCCATCTATGATATCCCCTTAACTTTATTTGAGTTTCTGTTTTTTAAGTGGCCCCTTTACCAATCCAAGGTAGCAGCACTGATGAGGGCAGCAAGAGAGAAGAGGAGGAGAGAAGAGGTGAAAAGCATGCAGCCTTTGGGGCACTCAGACCCGGATCAAACTGTAGCCCTGTGCTTACTACCTGTGCAACCTTGGGCAACTGACTTGATCAGCAGATGTTTTCCATATGAATCTGGGGACAGTAATGCCTGCCTGCTCACAAACTCCAAACGAGGAAAAGACTGTGAAAACTCAACTCACTCACTGTTTGATTCAATGAGCATACTTAATTATTCTCCACTTCGTCCCTTTCTTTCTTCTCCTTCCCTGGTATCACTGCTGTCTTCAGCTCCAGGGCTGGACTCAAGAAGCAACACCTTATTTCCTGCCTCAGTTTAGACACATTGCCATTCTTTGGTTATTTAGAGATTGCCCTTTATACTTGTATGATAATCTATGTTCTCAGAGGGGCTGAGAGGAGAAATGAGAGAAGAGGGGAAATAGGATGAATGCATCACTCCACGTTTGTTGTTCCATTGTGAAAAGCAAATAGTTTTACACATCAGAGGTTGCCATTTGAACCTATCACACAAACAAAAGCTACCATTCATAGTATTATCACAATTGCCTATAGCACTACTGCATTTAGAATTTCGTGACAGATTACTATGTGCCAGACACTGTACCCAGCACTTCATACAGAAGCAAAGCTGAAGCAAGAGCTCAACTCCCCCACTGAGGCAACGTACTCAAAACCATCATCGCTGGTGAATCTCATTTTTCCTTCACCACTATCTCCTCCATTGTGGACATAAAAAAACTAAAGCTGAGCTCAGGACCACAAGAAAGTATAGGAAAGTCTGTCATGTTTTTATTGACGCACGAGGAGGCAGGAACAGAGACGTTTCTGATCAGAGCAATAGATGGTGACTATAGATTGGGAGGTAGGTGAACTGTGGTCCTTGGAAGAAAACAGTTCACCTGAACCAACAAGTCTCAGGCATTGCTCCAAGCCTGAGGCTTCTCACTCACTCTCACATGTTCCTGCTGCACTGTGCCATCAAGTCATAATCACTGGAGGGTCTCTGGGCCAGACACGTGGCAGAGGGGAGCCAAAGAAGGGTTTCTGAATGATTTGATCTCAAAGGCGGGGGAGAGGGGAGTGAATAGTTCAGCTGACTATTGCTGTTAGTGCCCTGGGGGTATTATGGGTTAACTAAAACTCTAGGGTATAGTGAGTACTGTCAATGAAAAAAAAAGTGAGATCAGACATGCTGGTGTGGAAGAGGAGAGATAGGAACACTCTTACACTGCTGGTGGGACTGCAAACTAGTACAACCTCTGTGGAAAGTAATTTGGAAAAACCTCAAAGAACTAAAAATAAAAATACCATTTGATCCAGCAATCCCACTACTAGGCATCTACCCAAAGGAAAAAAAGACATTCTATAATAAAGACTTCTGCACTCGAATATTTATGACAGCACAATTCACACTTGCAAAGATGTGGCAACAACCCAAGTGCCCAACAATACGTGAGTGGATTAATAAAATGTGGTATATGTATACCATGGAGTACTACTCAAATACAAAAAACAATGCTCAACTAGCACCTCTTATATTATCCTGGATAAAGCTGGAGCCCATCCTTCAAATTGAAGTATCATAAGAATGGAAAAACAAGCACCACATGTACTCACGATCAAATTGGTACCAACTGATCAACACTAAAGTGCTCACATGGAAGTAATATTCATTGGGTGTCGGTCTGGTGGGAGGGGGGTAGTGGGAGTGGGTAAACTCACAACTAATGGGTATGGAGAACACTGTATGGGGAAGGGCACACTTGTAGCTCTGGCTTGGGTGAGGCAAAGGCATTCTATGTAACCAAAATGTACTCTCATAATATTCTGAAATTAAAATAAAATGTAAAATCAAAAAAAAGAAAGAAGTGTTCAGCTTTGCAAATAGCAAAGGCAACCTTTTGACATATGACATTTGAGAACTGCTTGTGTCCTTTCTGTTTGTTTAATTTTTTTGAATTTCAAAATCTGTTTTTATTTTTAAATTATATAATTTGACACTGTAAAGAGAGAAGTGAATGCTAAAATCTCTTAGCCTTGCAGCTTGAGGTTTTTAGCAAACTGACTCATCAGGGGAGTTAGAGCTGTGGCTCAGCTTTGCTTATATACACTTTTGTTGCAGATTTTAGTGTTATTTTGAGTGTATTGGTCTTAGCTCTTCTGCTAGTCGGAGGCTATCTGGTAGCAGAGATGATGCCTTTTCAACGGCAGCCATAGACGCTAGAATTTTGTTGACAGTTCCATTGGTTGTTGATACTTTAAATCAGGGTTCTTCAACTTCAGCATGCATCAAAGTCATCCAATGAACTTGTTACTAGATATTCCCGGATCCTAATCCTAGAGATTGAAATGTGTTAGGTCTAGGATGAAGCCTAATATTCTGCATCATTAACACTCCTCCCCTCTGCAGTGATGCTAATGTTACTGGTCTTTAAACTATATTCCGAGTAACATTGTCTTTCAGAGTGCAAGCACTCTGTCAATACAGAGTGCTACTGCATTCTGCAATCTTCATGTTTACTTTGTTCTGGAAGATTCTCGTCTCAGTTATAAGCTATTGTTTGGTCAGAGAGCTCCACCACATTATACTTCACACTCACTGCCCAAGCCCTCTTTGCCTCAGTAAGACTATCTGGATATCCTTATGCATCTGTTATTCGTAGAACCCTAAGCTAGCAGGACCTGATATGCATGCACCCTTGGGACCTCTACAAAGGTTTACTTTAATGCCTTAGGAGTAGGAGGAAAAGGTGATACATCTAGAATACCAAATCATGGGAATGGTTAGCTGTTTTTGCCTGGAGCACAAAAGAATCCATTTATACTACTTGATCTAACCCCTATAATTTCATTCTGGTTTACAAGGTTAGTCATACACAGTTGGAAGGGAGATGAAAAATGGCTAAATGAAAGCTATCTATAATCCAGAAATCTTTCAGATCTTTCTCAAAATTCAATCATAACCTTACCTATTCACATAGCCCCATTCTGGGCCTGGCTCTGGCAGGTTGCTGAACATAGTGAGGCATTTATAGAACAAGGGTAGGTTAAAGTAAAGGGGCATGGGTAGAGGAGTCAGACAAGCTTTGTATACATGCTCTGGATTCTCTGACCCTCTGTTTCCTCATCTAGAAAATATGAATTTCAAAGAGAAGCTCACAGAGTTCTTGTAAGAATTGCATATAAACGTGTGCAGAAGCAGCTAGCATGAAGTCTAGAACATAGTAATGCTCAGTTGATATTAGTTTTTGTTTATTATTTTCTTAGTACCTTGCTCCTTGCCTATAAGGTTGGAAGAACATAAGGACTGGAGAAAGAAAAGGTTCTTAGAAATTGCAAAGTGGTTGATCTCCTGGCATATAATTGAATTAAGTTTATTCTGGTTTTTTTAAATGTTATTGATAACTCCAAGGACTAGCCTAGAAACCTAACAGTCACTGATAATGCAAAATCTATAAGATGACATCACATGCTTTCAAAGGAGAAGGGGCACATCTTAGATATTAAAGATAACAGGTATGATACAGATGGTAAATATTCATATAAAGTCTTGACAGTTTGACAAAGGACCATAGAAGCTCCTAAAAGTCGTATTAAGGTGCAAATTTTATATAATTGAATAACTAGGGGTCTGACATAAGACAGAATATAAAAATAAAATGGAACTGGGAGTTGGGTTTTAATTTCAGCTCTACCCCTAACCAGGCTTGTGACCTTGGGAAAGCCACTTACCCTCCTCCCAACACACAAACGCACATATATACACAAACACACACTCAATACACACACGCTTTCGGAGGACCAGCTAGAGTGATTTTCAGCTCAGAAATATCATGCTTTGTTTAAAGTCATCAAGGCTATACTTCGGATGTTAACTGTCCTCATGCAAGAAGTGCTTCAAAGGCAAAATCTGGGGGAAATAAAGCTTTGCTGTTGGGGTGCTGAGCCTTATGCCCATAGGCAGCAGCTCTGAAGACAGAATTTCACAGATGATCTTCCCTTCTTAATTGATTCCTAGGTTGCTCTGCTTACAGGCAGGACATAAGGAAGAGAGTAGGCCACTAAATCCTCCAAGGGGATCAGATCCTCACTATATTAGTGCCTGGAGACTGGAGTTAATATATCCATCTGTTCACTGCTATATCCAATTTTAGGCACAGTGCCTATCAGGCCGTAAGAACTCAATAAATATTTGTAGACTGAATGAAGAAACAGATGAATGGCAAACAATTCAGGTAATTCAGTCCCAAGATGGTTATCCCAGGGAAACAATACAAATCAAATTGTGAAAATTTCTACCTTGCCTGATTCTGTGTAGACACAGCCTCAATTTCTGCCAGGTCCCTAAGGATAATTGCAATGATCATTCATGTCTCCGTGTGGAAAGAAGCTATAACATTCATACTTTCCCAAGGTGCAGTCTCACACAAACTTCATTTTGGAAAGGTCGATATGGAAAACCAGCAGCTCCAGCACAAGGCTAATGAGGCCAAAAAGAATTATAGGTAAAGTTGAAGCCATGGAAAGTAAGACATTTTCTCCACCGTGATGGAGCAAAAACGGCTAGTGGAAGGCCACGTGTGCAACCGCACTCCATGCCAAGCAGCCCTTAGCACCACACTGTTAGAAAGGGCTTTCTCCTATTCTTTTGTTTATTAATTCCATTACTTGGTTTTAAAAAAAATAGACCGTGAGTGCAAATTATGTGCATGATATTATAACAAATGATATGGGCGATAGATAAGACATGAGGCACTTTTTATCCACAAGAATTGCACAGCCAGTTGGGGACACAGACATGTGCACTCAAATCTACACATGAGCATCTGGAGGTGCCCATACTAATTAGGGAGAGACCTGATAACTAAGATTTCTCACATATGCAAGTAAAGAGTAAAGAGCCAGGATGGGGGGTAGAGGGAGACTGGAGAGGTGGAAAGTATAGTATATTAATAAGAAAAAGATCCAAGTTGAGGTAGAATGTATATGGATATCTGTGGGGTCAAGTCAGTCCAAGAATCCTGAGGTAGATGATTCATGTGGATCATCCACAATGACATGGTACCTCGAGAGAGTAAGAGTCATGAAATTTTTAAGTAAAATAAAAGAGCGCTGGTTTTAGAGTCTCATGCTATGTGCATTGGAACACCAGCTCTGCCACCTACCAGGCAATTAAATTTGAGCCCAAGCTATGAGCCTCGATTTACCAATCTATTAATACTTTTTATCAGTATCTATTTCAGAGGGATCTTCAAAGGAGCCAATATGGCAACACATAAAGCAAGAAACACTTTGCCAGCACATGGGGTATAGAGGAAATCTTATGCTCTAGTACATGAATGAAGCTTAGAAATGGATACCAAAATGAGAGCACAGGGCCACAGTCTGGGTGGCGGGGAGTCTGCAGGTTTGTCTGAACCAGTCTTGATGAGGTTGAGTCAATGACGCTACCCATCTCCAAGACTGCTGTTTGAGCGATAATCAGATAATCCTAACACCTATTGTTGTCCTGTTTCAGCCCGTCTGTGCAACATAATGTGTTTAGCTTCCATTTGAATAGTCAGTTAACCTGCTCAGGAAAACCTGCTCAGAAAAACCTCCTCTGAAAAATCAAATCTGATAATTCAGGCTTTGCTATTTTTATTTTTACACCAATTCAATTTGGCAGGAGGCATTGAGGAAAGTAAGCAGTAACTGCCAAATGTCCACTTAGCTTAGTGGAAATATACACACAAATCTTAGCTCTGAATAAGGCTGTATCTGGGAGGAGGGGGATTGTTAAAGGATGACAGAGTTTCTAGAAGAAGAGGAGGCAGGGGGTCTCTCAGATTGTCCTATTCTTGGAGAGTTTTCATTATGCACAATCAGAAAAATGTGTCCATCTGTCTGTGCTTCCTAATTAAGTCACTACTGTTATTATCTGCAACCTCCCTGGATTCAGTTCCACCTCTGCCTCCTAAGTGACTTCAGAAACTGGCTCACACTCTTTACTATCTAATAATAATGATAACAACACCTACCAAGCAAAGCATTTTATTTTACATTTTACAAAGCATTTTCACTTAATTATTCATTTGAGTCCCCTCAGAATCATGAGTGGTTGTCACTGTTATTTTCACTTTACAAATGAGGAAAGAAATTTACAAGTGTTGGAGGAAAACGGGAAAGGGAAAGAAATTAAGTCAAGCATGGAAATAGCAGGGCAGCCTCCTAATACTAAAAGAGACCATGGGAAATAAGACTGTGCGATGGAGGGTTGTATCTCAGTGACCACCAGTTGTTGGTAAGTTCTGAGGTTGGGATTTTCTCCTTCTTTCTTGAGAGCCCACAATCAAAGTTCCAAGTCTTCACACATGCTTCAGTTGGCTAGTAAGTGGCCAAGTCTTGGGTCCTACATCAGACCATCTCTCTGCCCCACCATGCCTGGAATCTTAACCCCCTTATCTAAAAGCAAGATCCATCTTTGCCAAAGCATGCCCTTGAGTGTAAGAGGGGCAATGGGATATGGTAGTGCATGAGAGAAAATCCTAGTTGCAGAGAAAACTTTTACAAAGAAGAAAAACAAGAGCAGGAAGTAGTGATGAGAGCAAATGAATAAAATGCCAGGCACTGACTGGTCAGATGAAAATCTATTGCTACCTAAATGCGTATTCCATGAACAAATGTGTCCTGCTGCATGCTCTGGTCCTTAACAACTCTATGTCCATCCACATGAATTTGTTTCTTGAGATTCTTTCTTCTAATATCTTCAAAATATTTAAGAAACTAATTATCCTTCTATACACACCAAGGACAGATGGGTTCCGGGAAAGTGCTGACTGAGCATAAGAGGAAGTATGTAAATAGTAACCTGATGCTGCCACTATTTCATTTGCTTTGTATTAGTATTCACGGCATATATTTATCTTTTAAAGCTCATGTTTCTCACTTAGAATATTTAAACAGATAAGTTTTGTGTTCCTCGAAATCCTCACTTCATCTTTGCCCTCTTCTGCCTTTTAGTTACAACATAAAATCTCCAACAAATAGGGGAATCTGTCCTGCAGCTCTTTATGACACAGTTGGTTTATGTTTTCACATACAAAGTCAGAAACATAACCCACAGTAGTTCTTTTTCAATATTCCATCTCAAAGTAGCCCAACACAAATGGCCCATCGCCTTTCCTTCTTCCCGCCATCCTTCCCTCTCCACTCTCATCTTTCCCCCTGAATTCTACATCCCTCTTCCAAAGTCTCTGCCACATCTTTTAATCTGAAATAGCCCAGAGATGGCTGTTAACTTGTGCAACAAAAGGAGCCATCCTGGCATGACATGAGGAAGACTTGGCCATCTAACAAGAAAACACAGGAGCTTCAAAGTTCTTTGAGTTTTGGGGGATTAGATATGCATTTTTCTCTTTATTCATTATAAAAAAAAATGAGCGGTGAAGACAAGATGGAGTCATTGGGTATACAGTGAGGCTTGGTGGAAAATAGATCCAGAACCTATGAGGAACGAGTAAGAGGAATAGGGGTATTTGAAGGTGTGAGGAGGGCTTCTTTCTAGGCTACAGTCTGGAAGCTTAACTCTAGCTGGACACCGAATTGGACAACACCACTCCACCGATGAATGGATGGAGAAGCCAGATGAGCAAAAACTTTTTTTCCAAGAAAGAAAAGAGGGGATGCACAGTGTAAGGGTAGCTGGGGGCTCAGTCAAGAGCAACACTGCCCCAATAAATAATCATAAATACTGGCTGCTGCTACAATTCACTTTTATTAACCTTTATGTCATTTCAAGTCTAAACAATATCCTTATGGACTCACAATTTCTGATGTGTGGCTCTGCTTTCCAGCTCATACTACCACTAGACAAAGAAAATAGGGAAATCACATATTTTTTTTGTCTATCTGTGGCAATAAAAATAACTCACCTCAAAATCCTCCTATCTTTATTTAACTTTGGAGTGACAGAGACAAATACTGACTTTAGAAAATAAATGGAGAGAATCAGGGGACAAGAATTTGAGAAGCACTTACTCTTTATTCACTGTTCGTCTCCCAATTCTACTACATTACAGCAAATGGACGCCTTGGAACCCTTCTTAAAATATCAGCATTAATTATTTAACATCTTTTCTAAAATGCATGACTCTATTTTGGGCAAATAATTAAATCTTTGATCATTTATGTACTCTAGGAGGCCCAGAAGCAATCTTTCTAAATGCCAATTCTTGTATAATACTGTGACAATAGATAAAAGAAATACAGGATTTCAGCTGCAGGTACATGCCTGGTCAGGCACAGAGTTGTGCTTTGTTTGGTTTACATACAAAATCTTTTGTATATCTTTATTCTGTTATTGGTTGAGTTTTAGGATCCATTTTCCTAAAGTAGAGAAAAATAAATTTGGTCAGAGAACTCCAGATTGTTGATTTTTAGCTAAGGAAGTTTTGTCTATATCATGCTGTTTTGCTACATCTTTTATTTAATTTCTTTTTTAAAATTTAAAAATATTCATTAAGGGGGTACAAGTGTTTTTATTACATGGATATCTTGTATAATATTTAAGTCAGGGCTTTTGATGTGCCCATCACCAGAATAGTGTTCACTGTACCCAACAGGTAAGTTTTTATCTCACACCCATCCTTCCACTCTCCTCCCTTCTTAGTTTCTCACGTCCTTTATATCACCTTGTGCCCACGTGTGTGTGCCCATCTATTAGCTCCCACTTATTAGTGAGAACATATGGTGTTTGGTTTTCCATTCCTGAGACACTTTACTTAGGATAATGGTCTCCAATTCTATCCATGTTGCTACAAATAACATTATTTCATTCCTTTGTATGGCTGAGTGCTACACCTTTTTCACCAACTCCTCATCACTTCTCTTCGCTCATGGAAGAGCGAAGAGAAACAGGTACTCTTGATTAGGTCTTGATAGGCCACTCTTGATTAGGTCTCATCCTATCCCGTGGCTATTCTTCCTCTCTCTCCTGTGCATTATTGCCGACCTCTGATGCAGGAATTTTCAAGGGCTCCCTCCAGGACAGTTTTGCTGTTAATACTCCTTATTTGATCTCATCCAGTCCCTTTACTTTTGGATAGTTCTCAAAATTACTTCCCCAGCCCCAAATTTCCACACTCCCAATTTAGACTCATTTTTCCAACTGCATGTTCAGTGTATCTACTGTGAGAGCTAAAAAGGCATCTCAAACCAAACACAGCCAAAATTAAACTTTTGATTACTCTCCCAAATCTGTATCTCCTTCATTCTTTTCCACATCAGTAAATAGAAAGTCCATTCATCCAATCGCTCACATCCAGCTTCTAGAGTTGTCCTTGACTTTCTCTCACTCCTCACATTTAATCTGTAGGAAAATTCTGCTGCCACAAGGGAAGGATTTATCTAGACTCTCGCCTCTTCTGCCCTTCACTGCTAGGAGCCCAGTATGCACAAAGAACAACAGCAATAGATCTGTGGCTCCCCCTTCATTCTCCCTTTATAGTCTATGCACAAAAAATCAGAGTGATTCTTTTAAAATGAAAGTCGTGTCACGTTCTACTCTGTCCCAAACCCTCTACTGACTCCTCAATTCAATTGAAGTAAATTCTTATGGCCCTATGCATCCAGCCCTCTGTCACCTAAGTTCAATACCTACTGTGTTTCCCATCACCTGACCGGTCTTTCTGCTGTTCCTTTAGCATGCTCCTGCCTCAGAGTCTTTGCACACACTGCTTGTGCCCTCTGAAATTTCTTCCCCCAGAAACATAACGTATTCCTTCAGGTCACATAAGCCTCTGCTCAAATGTCACCTAACCAGAGACTCCTTACCCAACACACCTCCCTAAAGTAGTACCCTTGCCCCTTCACTCTCCATCCTTTCTCTGCCTTATCTGACCACACAGCCCTTATTGTTACCCACCGTGCACGCACTTCCTATTTACCTGTTTATTGTCTACCTCCTCACTGGGATGTCAAATCCCTGAGGACAGGCACTGTGAGTGTTTTATTCATTGATAAATTCCCAGTGCCTAGAACAGTGCCTGGTTCATAACAGTGAATAAATAAATGAATAAATGGGCTCATTCTTACAATGAAGAAAAGCCCACTGGAAAGAGGCCCAGAGGGAAATAAGAAACTCAGGCTTGGAAAAAAGATTTTCCTTGAGCCTTGCTTCTCGAATTATGGCATTATTTGGGAGCTTAGCTTGTTAGTAATAGAAATCAGATTTTCGAGACCCAGCCCAAACCTACTAGAACAAACCCCTTAGTCAAATTTGTTAAAATCAAAAGTTTGTATTAACTTTTCAGGCCTCAGTGGTGTTATTTGATCAATTTTTGTGGGCGCTCGGATGACGGGGCTGTTGCTGTGTGAGCTTCCTCTGTACTCTGGAGCAGGCTTGGACTTCAACATTGAAATGGGTGGGGCTCCGAGATAGGAATTCTCACAGGATTCCCTAGTCACTTCTGTGCACATTGCAGTAAGATGCACGGCCCTAGAATCCCCACATGGGCCTCTGTCTTTCCTCAATGAGACACCCTTTCCAGATTGAACAAGGTTATATCTGAAACTGGGGCTTCTTTCGATGTTGTTTGCCTCCTAGAACTTGTGACTTAAAAATGGTTGATAAATGAGAAAAATGACTCGAATCAGGGAAACTAATAAGACCAGGTATCCTGCTGTGATTCAATCTTTCACATGGGAAAGACCCTGCCCAGGAGACTCTACAGGGTCAAAATTATCCCTCTCAAGATCACGGTTTCTGTCAAGAAGTGAGCTGCCAATTTGAGCCCAAACAAGAGTCCACTGAGAATCGCCACAGGCCCAGCCTTCCCACTGGGGTGATCTGAGAAGACAGGCACTTTGTGCCACAGAACTTAATGTTCAGATAGGCAGAAGTGAGACAAAGTGGCTGCATTTGCATTGCACTTCATTCTTCTCCCTGGTGGTCTCGTAAAGAGCATCTCCTCTCCTGGTAGCTGCTATAATTAGTATATTATTATCTTGTCATTGTTCAAATTTGGTTTGCTAAATCATTCTGAACTTCCCTGACAGGCTGCCGATGCAAGGTCAGAAAATAACATTTCATACTTATTTTAGGCCAGCTTCCCTGGAAGCTGACATGGGGACTTGCATGCAAAAGAATAATTTGGGAAGTGCTCTTACGACAAGGAGATTGAGGGAAGTAGGATAGGACAGAGAAAGAGCCCAGAAAAGATGGGGGTTCAGCTGAGGTTTGGACTTAGCCTGGTCCCACAGGGAGCCCTGGAGTATGAAGGGTAGAAGAGACCGGGTCCCACCTTGAAGCAAAGAGGCTGGGCATGTTTCCCCTCTTATTAGTCAGCTGCAGACTGAAATTACATGTAACTTCCCAGATATTTCTCAGTGAGGCAACTCCTACAGACCAAGGGCAATTCTCAGGATAAGGAGGGCAGTGGTGAGCTGTAAGCAACCAACACTCACAGCAGTGGGGAACAAAAGCTCCACAGGTAAAGAGTATTTTATTTTTTTTTCTTTTTCTTTTTTGTTATTTTTTTAAATTTAAGAATATTACAGTGTACAAACGTTTTGGTTATATAAATTGCTTTTGTACCATTTGAGTCAAAGTTAT
>VBSM01001118.1:20970360-21021711 GCA_008086735.1 Cheirogaleus medius | reverse complement strand
TCTAGGCAAAAAAAAAAAAAGGAAACTCTTCCAGTTTTTAGATATTAACATTTTTTTTAATTTAACTACTTTTCACTGCTTCAAATGCAATGTAAATATTAACTCATTTAATTCCCATATCAAACCAGTAATGCAACTGCTATTGATATTTTCATTTTATTGATGAAAAAATCTGAGACACTAAGAGGTAAGAAATTTTCTCAAATTACACAGCAGAGACAGACTTGAGTCTAGATTCCTTATTGTTAACTATGAGGTATCAATTGAATGACTACCACTTTGAGAGTAAGTATGGCATCATAAACCCTCACTCAATGTTTAACACATTGTGGGTGCCCATTGAACTGAAATGAAACAAATGAACAAAGAGAAATAATAGTAATTAAAATATAGATGCCTTAGACCTTGTATAGATTAGCTTTCATTACACAATAAAACATCTTAAAACTTAGTGGTTTAAAATAACAAACATTACTTTAGCTTTCAATTCTGTAAGTCAGCAATGTGAGCTAGAAACAGCTGCGCAGTTCTCTTGTTGATGGACTCATTCCTGCATTCCGTGGTCAGCTGCTGATTCTCTCTAGGCAGCTCTACCTCTTGGATGGGTTGTCTAACAGCTGGAGTGATGGGGTCAAGTGTGCCAAGCCATGTGTCTCTCCCCATCTAGCCAGCTATCTTGATCTTATTCACCTACCATCTTGGCAGGGTTCCAAGGAGAAGGATTCAAGCATGCAAGGGGTCTTGACGCCTACAATACATATTGTCATACCATCACTCCTACTGCATTCAACTGGCCCAAAACAGTCACAAGGCCACTTCAGATTCAAAAGATGAAATAGATGTCACGATTTGATGAGAGGAGTTACAAAATCATATTGCATAGGGCCAAGGAAACTGGGAGAGGGATATAATTTGTAGCCATTTTGGCTTTTATCACAGATCTCATTCTGCATCTGTTAGTTATATATAAATATACAATATAAACCCTTCTTTCATAGTTAGTGCTTTGTTTTACATATAAAATGTCAATAATATTAGATCAGGAAACTTAGAAACCACTATTATTAATTGGTTTAAAAAAATCTCTGTGCCATCTGAAACAACAATCTTGATGCTGAATGCTATTTTTTTTTGGTCTATGAAAATATTATAAAAATGTCTCATTAGCAGCTCTACAGCCCTACTGTAAATCTTCTATTTTAAGCAAAGTTAAAATAGAATAAAATGGTATGCAATGATGATTAAATCTTTCATTTACCCATCCTTGTTCCTAGTCTTACTCTCCAGAGTGACCAACTTCAAAATACATCTGCATGTATTTCCTAAGGTGGTCTCCCAGCATGGGAGCATATTGTACATACTGTCCTCCACTTCACTTTTCACTAAGCACTGTATCTTGGAGCGATTTCCATATTAGCACAAACAGTTTTATCTCACTTTTTAAAATGATGTGGTAGTTACTCCAAAGTCTAGGGATATACCATAGTTAATTTACTCATTCCTTTGTAGCTGGTTATTTTTATTGCATCCAGATTTCTTGCTCTTACAAACAGTGATGAGGAGTGAATTTCTTTGCATATTTCTTTGGATTCATTTATGAGAGAACATCTAGGAAAATTCTAGAAGTGGAATTTATGTTTTAAACATGACTTTTTAAAATCTGAAAGATATTGCTAAGATGAACTACAATGAGGGTGTGCCAAGCTTACCAATTTTAGACTCTTGCAAGCAAAGCATGAGACTAGGGTTTTTCCACATGCTCATAGATAGTATGTATTGGAAAATATTTAAATTTTTATCACTGTTTAGCTGTTGCTATTTTGAGAGGTGAGTATGGTTACAAGGTTATTTAATTTGTATTGTTTAAGATAAATGAGGTTGTGCAAATTTCCATAAATTTATAGACCATTTATATTTAATTTTGTGAAATGCCTATTCATAGTCTTCAATCAATTTAATATTGTGTTGCTGATATTTCAAAGAAAATCTTCTATTGCCCTTTTATATTATAAAATTTAACCTTTTTATGTATGACAGGCAGATGATTTTAATTTTGATATAATCTTATTTGTGAGTGAGATTTTCTTGTGATTAGCTCTTTTTTATGTCTTTCTAATAAATCTTTGCTTATTCTTTGCCTATGATCTATTTCAAATTAATTTTTGTGTATAATATGCAATAGCAGTCAAAGATTTTTTTTTCTATATAGTTATTGCAGTTTGTTCCATTTGCTGAAAGATTTTTTCCCATTAAATTGACTAGATATTTGGGTTTCATTTCTGAGCTTTTTATTTTATTCTATGTTATGCTTGTCTATCCTTATATCAAAATCACACTGCATAAATTACTGTCACTTCTTAGGAAGTCTTGAAATCATGTAGTCTAAATTTTCTGCTTTTATCCTTCTTCAAATTATTTTTTATTCTAGATCTTTTATATTTCCATATGGACTTAAAATCAGCTTATTACTTTCTATAAGAAAGACTTCTAAGATTTTAACTGGGGTTATGTTTAATCCATAGATCCAATTGGGGAGAATTGATGTCTTAACAACATTGATATTTTCAGGCCCTTAACGTAGTATATCTCTCCATTTAAATAGGTTTTCTTTAATTTCTCACAGCAATATTTTGTACATTTTCAGTGTAGAGGTTTTACATGTCAATCATTAATTTCATTTTTGATGTTATGAAGTCATTGTTTTAAATTATGTTATCAGTTGAAGAAGTTCTATTCCTAATTTATTTAGTTTACATATTAAGCATTGATGTAAAATTTTATCAAATGATTTTTGATATCTAATGATATGATCATATTTTTCCTTTATTATGTCAATTTAGCACATTATATTTATGTTTTTCAAGTGTTATTTAAATTTTATATTCCTTGGATAATCTTCACTTGGTTATGGTTTACACATTGCTGAATTCAATTTATTAAAACATCCTAAAGAATATATTGTCTCTATTAATGAAGGATACTAGTTTATAATTTCATTTTTTTCTTTTTCATACTTTAATATCAAGGTTATGGTGGAGTAAGAAAAATCCAATCCTATAAATTACATATGAAATAATATTAATTATAAACTTGAATAATTTATATTTAAATACTTAACTACCTTTTCTCTACTGGTTGATTTTTATGTTTTTATTTAAAGGCATATGTTGATGGATAAAGCATAAAGTTTTATATAATAAATTATTTAATTTTTTCAGAATATTAGGAGGATACAAATGTTTTGGTGACATGATTTTTTTTGTGAAGTTTAAGTCAAAGTTATAAGTGTGCCCATAACAGGGTAGCATGCATTGTACCTGTTAGGTGTACATTCATCCATCCCCACCCATCTCTCTTCCCACCTGCTTAGTTTCCATTGAATTTTACTACCATATGTGCACGTAAGTGTCAATCAATTAGTTCCAATTTCATAGTGAGTACACGTGGTATTTGTTTTTCCATTCTTGCAATACTTCACTTAGAAGAATAGTCTTCAGTTCCATCCAAGTTATTATGAAAGGTATTATTAGTTCACCATTTTTGAATTTTGACTTCTTGCAAAAATGTTTATTCTTACTTTTTTCTGTATAATCTTTGTTTTTCTTTTTTATTTCAAAATATTAAGGGGGTACAAATATTTTTGTTCCATTGATACATCATATAATGCTTAGGTCAGGCCTTTAATGTATCAATCATCAGAATAGTGCTCATTTTACTTGACAGGTAAGTTTTTACCTCTCACTCCCTCCCACCCTTCCCCCTTCCCCCTTCTTGGTTTCCAAAGTCCTTTACATCTCTTTGTGCCCATGTGTGTCCATCACTTAGCTCCCAATTATTAGACAATACATGTGGAGTTTGTTTTTTCATTCCTGAGATAATTTCACTTAGGATAATGGTCTCCAGTTCCATCCAAGTTGCTGCAAAAGACATTATTTCACTCCTCTTTATGGCTGAGTAGTACTCCATGATATACACACACACACACACACACACACACACAACACTACATTCTCTTTATCCACTCGTGAAGTGATGGGCACTTAGGTTGATTACACATCTTTGCAATTGTAAGTTGTGCTGCAATGAATATTTGAGTGCAGATGTCTTTTTATAAAATAACTTCTTTTCCTTACCAAAATCTATGGAATGTAGCAAAAACAGTGTTAAGAGGGAAATTTATAGCCTAAAATGCTCACATCAAAGAGACAGAAAGATCACAAATTCACAACCTAATGTCACATCTCAAGGAGCTAGAAAAAGAAGAACAAACTAAACCTAAATCTAGCAGAAGAAAAGAAATAACAAAGCTCAGAGCAGAACTAAATTAAATGGAAACAAACAAACAAAATATGAAGGATCAATGAAACAAAAAGTTGGTTCTTTGAAAAGATAAATAAAATCGATAGACTTATAGCTAAATTAACCAGAAATAGAAAAGGACAAACTAAGCTCAATCAGAAATGAAAAAGGAGATATTACAACTGATATCACAAAAATACAAAATATCATCCATAGATACTACAAAAATCTCACACACACAAACTAGAAAACATAGAGGAAATGGAAAATTCCTGGAAACACACAATCTCCCAAGCCTGAATCAGGAAGAAATAGAAATCTTTAACTGACCAATAACAAGCAGTGAGATTGAAACAGTAATAAAAATATCCAAACAAAACAAAGTCCCAGTCCAGACAGATTCACAGCCAAATTAAATGAGACCTACAAAGAAGAACTTATATCTATCCTACAGAAATTATTCCACAGCATCAAGAAAGAAGGAATACTCCCTAACTCATTCTAGGAAGACAGTATCACCTTGATACCAAAGCCAGGAAAGGACACAACAAGAAAAGAAAACTACAGACCAATATCCTTTGTAAACATAGATGCAAAAATCCTCAACAAGATACTAGCAAACTGAATTCAACAGTACATCTAAAAGATAATTAACCATGATCAAGTGGGTTTCATTGCAGGGATGCAAGGATGGTTCAACGTATGTAAATCAATAAGCATGATTCACCACATAAACAGAAGCAAAAACAAAGACCACATAATCATTAAATGAAGAAAAAGCATTCTAGAAATCCCAGCATATTTTCATGATAAAAACTCTCCACAAACTATACATAGAAGGAACATACCTCAAAATTATAAAATCTGTATATGACAAACCCACAACCAACATCCATACCGAAAGGAGAAATGTCGAAAGCATTCCTCCTAAGAACTGGAACAAGACGGGGTGCCCACTGTCATCATTTGTATTCAACATAGTACTAGAAGTCCTAGCCAGAGCAATCAGGAAAGAGAAAGATGCAATGGGCATCCAAATTGGGAAAGAGGAGGTCAAACTATCCCTGTTCACTGACAATATGATTGTATACCTAGAAAACCCTGAAGACTCCACTGAAAGACTCTTAGAATTTGCAAATAAATTAAGCAAAGTTTCAGGTACTTCTTAAAAATTTTTCCCAACCTTTTATTCCTTGATCTTAATTAGAAAAAGGCAAAAAATCACTGAAAAATAGAGAAAACAATGTTTCTTCAAAGAAACTATGAAAAAAGGTTATAAATCAATCATTCTAAATACTGCAAAGTCTTGAGCAAGATGGCTGGCAATTTAAATACTGCTTGGCATTTGCCACCAAATATTAATACAAATGTCCTGTATTCTAAGCATCATCTTTCTGAATAGCTCATACAAAAGCCCATTCGTTGTGGCGATGTAACTCAGAACTCTAAAGGGTTCAAAAAGGAGAAAATTTCCTTTGGAGTTCAGGTTTAACCATAGATTTTAAGGATAAAAAAGATAAACACACAATTAAGGATAAAAAAGATAAACACATATTCACAACAATAGCAGAAACCACAACAAAAACCAAAATGAGCATAAAAAGGAAACTGCAGACTAGCCTCCTGGCAGTATTCAATATTGGAATACAGCAGGACAAAATTCTAAGAGACAGAAGATATAGCCTCAAAAATTCATACCCACCTATTTTTTATTCACATATAATGGCTACATGCAGGCATGTTCAAGCATGCAATATTGGTGATTGGAACAATCATAAACCCTGCCTATAAAAAATATCAAGCCAATGTAGAAATAAATCCAAGTTTAAATTCAAGAATAAGAGAAAAATCACAGTAAAAAGAAGGGTGAAGCTAATTGAATCCACTAAACCTTAAAACCAAGATTGAATGATAACCAGTACATGGATCATAAAATTTTTGGCAAAGTAAACACAATATATTAATATCGAATATATATTTATAATATATAAATAAGTAAAATTGGGAGAGGAATTTAAAGAGAATATACTAGTTTCCTTATCATTCAGAGAAGGGAGTCAACAGAGTCTGTATAAATTTGAAACATAAGGGTAAAAAAATACTCTAACATCTTAAAGTATCTCTAATTTAATTTATTAATTTCAGATTGCTCTTTTGGCAATGTCCAGTTGTGAAGAAATATTTATCTGAAGTTTAATATCTATTAATTTTAATGCAGTTTTGCCCCCCTGTTTGGTTATGTACAGTTACATTTTATTTGAAAATCTAAAGAAATGTATTTTTATTTATCTTTTTAAAATTCATCATTTTATATGTGCATGAGTATATATGTGTGTGTGTATATATATGTATATATATGTATATATTCCTGAAATAATATGCCCTAAGTGTTGATAATAATTATTTCTGAGTAGTAAGATATTAACTGATTTCAAAATTTTTTGTATGTTTTTGAATTGTCTGATTTTTGCATCATGCTTATATGTTATTTGTATTATTATATATAAAATCATCCTTTAAAAATTAATTCTCAAAATTAATTAAAATTATATTTCATTGAATGAATTAAAACTATAAATCTCATAAAAATACCAACTCATAAAAAACTTTTTAAAACATATATGTCAAAATTAACACTTTAATAGAAAAAGGGCAAAGAGCAAAAGCAAAAGATGAAATAGCATTCGTTGTCAATACATTGAAAACAAATAGGGCAGATTCTCTAGTAATCAAAAAAATTCAAATACAAATAAGATAACGTTTTTTTTTAAACCCGTCTGTAAAGATTTATTGAGATAGGCCTTCTTACACCCTAATGATAGAAATATAAATTGTTGCAACTTTCCTGAAATGCAATTTGACAATGTATGTCAATGTATATAATCTTTTGCAACTTCAGGAGCTTGAGCCTGTAAAAATACTAAAAAATGTAACTAAACATTTATGAAAAGGGATGTATATCACACCATTATTTCTAGAAGTGAAAAACAGAAAGTAACTTAAAAGTTCAACAATAGAAGACAGATGAGAGTCTATATAAATAATCACTTCCATGTACTGAATTCTTATAACATGCACAATTTTGTCAAGAGATTTGCTTATGTGATCTGATTTAATCCCCATGATGACATAGGGCAGCAGGGACCACACATATTTTACTCTTGAGAGTTTGCCCATCAGAGAGATTAGGGAGCAGTTTAGATTACCAATCTCATGTGGTAAGGTTTATATTCAGTTTGGTTCAAAAAAGAATGTTCCTCAATATTATATACTTCCTTTCACTGTAGTAATATTATGCATTTATTTTAAAAGAAGTGTTCATTTTGTTGAGTCATCATTGAAATTGTCCAAAGATACTGCTGGCCAAGTTTAAGTGGTATTTATTTTCTTTAAGGTTTGATTATAGATATCAAAAGACTTCAAAAAATTAGCACCCTCAGGTCTAGTTATTCTCCTTCCAATATCTATACTGAGGAATTTGGACATACATATTAGTATGAAGCTGTTTATCACAATGTTACTTGTTTTTTGAAAAAATGTTTTAAAACCCTAGGTTTGCATAATAAGAAAATCAGGAACTAGCATGTATTTGTAGGAGTCTGTATCCATTGAAAGAGTTTTTAAATAATATTCAATAATTTTAAAATACCTAAAATATGAAAATGAGTGTACAAACTGTATACAATTTTTATATTTTAGATCTTAGTGCTATCTATGTATATAGCAAGATATTAGAATAAAGGCATAAATAAATAAATAAACTGCCACCATAGGATAGCTCTGAGTGTGTTTGTTAGTAATATTTACTTTCTTTGTTTCTCTCTTTTAAAATTTTATAATACAATGTATGTATTATACTATTTTCATCATTGTAAAATTGAAACACTTTTTAAAAAGGATTTTTTTTAGGAGATTCTGAAACAGAACCACAACAACAAAAAAATGCCATTTTATGGTAAAAGTGTCACTGCAATGAGGTGAGAAAATGACTATCTGTTCAATAAATGGTTCTGTGCCAATTGGATATCCACATGAAACACAATTAATCTTAATCCTAACTCACACCCCATAAGCAAAAAATCAATTCTAGGTGGACCTCAGACCTAGATGAGAAAGGTAAAACAGTAGGATAAAACAATTTTGTCTAATAGGAAGATATTAATAATGCAAGCCACTTTGTTTAATAGCTCTATTGAGGTATAATTCACATGCCATACAATCCACTCATTTAAAGTTTACAATTTAGTGGTTGTTATTATTTTCATACAGTTGTGCAATTATCACCACAGTCAATTTGAAAACATTTTCATCACCTTTTTAAAAACCCTACACCTTTGGCATCCACCAACTTTATGCAACCACTAACCTGTGAGTATTTTCTGTCTGTATATATTTGTCTATTATGGACAATTTATATAATTAGAGTCATAAAAATGTGGGCTTTTGGTACTTTGTTTTTGCTTAGCTTGTTTTCAAGTATCATTTATCTTGTAGCATGT
This sequence comes from Cheirogaleus medius, assembly GCA_008086735.1. NCBI lineage: Eukaryota > Metazoa > Chordata > Mammalia > Primates > Cheirogaleidae > Cheirogaleus > Cheirogaleus medius. Next base: position 21,012,913 of record VBSM01001118.1, on the reverse strand, counting down.
ATCAATATGTCATTCCTCTTTATGGCCAAATACTATTTCATTGTATGTATACATCACATTTTGTTTCTCCATTCATCAGTTGATGGACATTTGGGTTGTTTCAATTTTTAACTTATAATTCATGCTGCTGTAAACATTCAAGTGCAAATTTTTTTTGTAGACATATATTTGCATTCCTCTTAGGTATATCCCTAGGGGTGGAAGTGCTGGGTAACATTTAAGGAACTGCTGTATTGTTCTCCAATGCAGTTGCACCATTTTGCTTTCCTACTACCAATGTATGAATGTTCTGATTTTTCCACATCCTAGCCAATGCGTATCAACTGTCTTTTTGATTCTAGCTATCCTAGGTTGTGCAAAGTAGAATAAAATTGTGGTTTTGATTGAATTTCCCCGATGGCTAAAGCTATGGTTGGAGTATTTTTCTTCTCCAAAACTCATGCTGAAATTAAATTGCCATTGTAACAGTATTAATATTAAGAAGTGGGACCTTTAAAAGGTGATTAGGCCATGAGGGTTCTGCCCTCATCAATGGATTATATTGTTATCATAGAGAGTGTGTTTAGTATTGTGGTAGTGGGTTTCTTATAAATGAATGAGTTTGGCCCTCCTTTATCTATTCTTCTCCATCCCTGTCCACAATCCTTCCCCTGCCTCCTTGCCTCTTTTTTTTCTCTCTCTCTTATTCCCTTTTGCCCTCTATTTGCCTTTCCACCATAGGATGATGCAACAAGAAGGGGCCTTCCCAGATGCAGCCCCTTGATCTCAGACTTCCCAGCCTCTAGAATTGTAAGCCAATAAATTTATGTTCATTATAAATTTCCCATTCTCAGATATTCTGTTACAGTAGCACAAAGTAGACTAAGCTAGCTAATAATGAAGAACATCTTTCATGTGCTCATAAAGCACAGTGCAATGGATCATCTAATAATGATATATTCATCGGTGGAATATTAAACAGCAATGGAAAAGAACAGAGAGGACTTACAGGCAGGAGGATAAATAGTGCTCACAGACACAATGTTCAGGACAACATGCCAGGTGTAAAAGCCTATCTATTGTATTGTTCCATATATATAAATCGAAAGAAGCAGCAAATAAATCCATAGTAACAGCAGTCAGAATAATGAGTATCTCATGGGGGTATTGAGTGGGAAGTTATATGAGAAATACATTCAGGCAACAGCTGGCATCTTGATCTGAGTGATGATTACATAAGGACAGGCATATGTAAAATTTCATCAGGTGATGCACCTAAGATTTGTGCATCCTACTGCATGCACATTACACCTCAATATAATTTTTGAAAATCTTAAAAGTATAATATGTGGCAATAAAAGAGTCCTCTAGATCAAACAACCCAGGAGTAACAGGAATAAAAATTTAATGATGTAGCAGATAAGTCTTTTTAAAGAAATAAAGATTACTTGAACTAGAGCATGATACAGACTTTTCTAAGCCGTTTTATCTATCACTTTTAGTTTGAATTTAAATTATTTTTTATATTATGGCAGTTTTGATAGCTAAATTGCTTCCATGATTTGAAATCTCCAGATATGTTTAAGGGCAGGGAGAAAATAATTGCTATAATGAGTAAAAAAAGAACTCTTTCTCCCTCAAGCTTACAAAGATAGGATGACATTTAATGGAGCTTTTCCTTTAACTTTCAAAATGCCCTGCATGGGGCAACCCTCTTTCCATATAATTTAATGATGCAGGAAGAGTTTTGATGAATGGCAAACTAGTGTGCTGCATATAGGGTTAGAGATTAAGCAGAAAGAGTAAGTTGGTTGGCTTATGCCAAAAAAGGCCCTGTAGCATTTATCCTATGAGAGCTTGGCTAGAAAAAACAAAATGATGGTGAAGAAATAGGTATGGCACAAAAGGAGACGTTAGTACTTATCATTATGGATAATAGCTCTTTGAAGAATCCACTGGCTCTTATAAATGACCAATGCACCCATTATCCCATGAGGAAGGACAGGGGTGACAAAAATTGTCTCTTTGACCAAACTCTAGTCAGGCTCCTCTGAATTCTCTTCTCAACTAGGCCCTGACTTTTGGGCTTCTATATTTTTCTGTGCATTGCTCAATTTTAGCAAGAATCCTGCTATCTCACTTTAGCTAGAATCTGCAACCCTTGCTATCTGATCACCCTCTATATCTGACCAGGATTCTCATTCCCCACCATCTGCCAGGTGATATCTAATCACTCTGGCCTACCTTCCACAAGAATCCTGTTAGGTCGGTTTAGTCAGAATCCTCCACAACTCTGACTTTTTTTCTCTTTGTAATTTTCTTTATACTGATTCCACTCTGCTCCTTTGGCTATAAATTCCTGTTTTCCCTTATTCTGTTCAGAGTTGAGCCCCACCTCTAATCCCCACTGTAAAACCCCATTTTCATCGGTCCCTGTACATGTTGCAATGGTCCTGAATTAAGCCTGTCTTACTGTTTTTTAGCAAGTGTCATGAATAATTTTTTTCTTTAACAGGGGGCAAAAATATAAATACTCAGGACAAAGGACCCCAGTGAGCTGTGAGCTCTCAGTAGCTGGGGAATGGGGGCACTAGCCAGATAAAGTGAATGCAGGAAGGGGCCAGTGGCATCTTGGTACCTTCCAGAAGGGGGGAAGTCCCAGTCTTAACCTGACTCTTGCTTGCTTACCCATAATAGGTTCCTACCTGGCTACCTGGCTTTGTGTGTAGCTCTGTATTACTCAAACTTTAAATTAGCAAATCACATTCAAATTATTTTGTATATATATATATGTATATATATATTGTATTACCAAATCATCTAATCAATTTTTTTTTATTTTGGCTTATTATGTTTTCCTTAAATAAATTATACTGTTGATGAGCAATAATGTCTGTGAAACTATATGTTTGGGTTACTACATTCTTAATAAATAGTCAAAAACATATGCCACTATTAATATTTAAACATAATGTGTCAATATAATCTAAAAACCTCTCTCAAACCACCAATGGTACAAGTACCATTATTTAAGGAACAATAGTTTATCTCAAAATGTGCCCATTATTATAGAAAACTTCTTATAGGTCTCAAGTAACAGTGATGAAAGCTAAATCTTTGCATTGACATACTGCTCTTAACAGGTCTAAATTGAAAAGTGTGAATATATCAACTGAAAGGAAAAACCATCACCAGGATTATCACACTTAACCTTACTCTTGTATATAGCAAGGCTCCCAGGGAATGGAACACTAGAAAGGTAAAGTTTAATGTTTGAGGTGAGGAGATCACATATCCTGTCCAGGATGGTAGGCTGATGTAGGATCTGATAGAGTTAGAGAAGAAAGTGAGAATATTAGAATCTACATACATAATGCATATAACAGCTTGAAATGTGGTCTTGATGTCAAAGAAAGTTTCAAAATCCAGCCTGCCTTACACTTCAAACTTCAGTGATCAAGACTTATTGGTATTAGTGAAAACATAAACATGTAGACTAAAGAAACAGAGTAGAGAGCACATATATATAGTCAATTGGTTTATGGCAAAATTACCAAAGCAATTGAGTGGGTAGAGGAAAACCTTTGCAACAAATGGTGCTGGGTCAACTGGAAATTCATATAAAATGGTGAAAAAGTGAACCTTGACCATTATCTGACACCGTACACACACACATACACACACAGAAAAAAACCCTCAAAATAGTTCATTATCATAAGCATAAAACTGTAAAACTCTAGAATACAATGTGAAAAAAACCTTTGTGAACTTTGGATAAGCAAAGATTGCTTAATCACTTACAACACAAAAAGGATGAACCATAACAAACAAACCTGAGTAAATTGGACTGCATTAAGAAAAAAAAAAAGAGGATACTATTAAGAAAGCAAAAAGGCAAGCCACAGAGTGAGAAAACACATACTTATCAGATAAAGGACTTATATCCGGAATGTATAAAACAACTCTTACAAATCAGTAAGAAGGCTCACAACCTAATCAAATATGGGCAAACATTTGAATAGAGGCTTCACTAAAGAAGATATGCAAATGACCAATAAGCACATACAAAGATGTTCAATATCATTAGTCATTAGGGAAATGCAAACTAAAGCCACAAAGAGATACCAGTACATACTGCTGGGCACAGTAGAGCCAGAGAATTCTAATTTAGCTTTTGGAAGGTTTCTTCCTATATTCATTCAGTAGCAGATCTTTTCAATTTTCAAGGGCAGATGTAAGCAGAAATGATTAACAAGCCAGCTCATGGGGGAAGGGAGCATACATGACTTCATTAGTCCAATTTAAAAAATGACAATTCTAAAGATGCTATTTTTCATCTCTTTCATAATGAACTTGGAAGGCTCAGAATGCTCAGTTTTGTGTGTCATTTTGGGCTGGGATAATGGGCTCCCCTGAGTCCTGCCTCAGTGATGCTGCCTCACTCTCAGGCAGGGAAACAAATGACACCAACTCACACTCCTGGCTTTGTCATATCCATGCCCGAAGATGTTTTTATGCAGGTGTTTCTGGAAATGGGAGAATTTAAGTTCAGCCACTCAAATAATTGTCTCAGAGAAGTAGGATATTTAGATGTTGTATTGTGTGACTGAGAAAAGAAAGAGGATAAAGGGTATTACTAAATAAATGCCCTGTTTCTGCTGATGGGATAGGTACATCATCATCCCAGCTGTCACCTGTCACCATTAAATGAGAGTGCGTTTGTCATGCTTCACTTAGCAGGCTTTCAGGACTGGCTGGGCTCGAGCCTGGCCAGGATTATAGACTATTTAAAGTCCCTAAAGCAGAGTTCATAATAAATCCCACCACAAAGCCAAGGCCAGGAGTGAAGGGAGCCAGGTTATTTCAGGGCTTTGTGAAAGGGATAAAGGTAGGATCAATACTGCAGAAAGGGGTTGGGGAAAGGAAAGAAGAAAGACAGACAATTTCTGGAGATTAATCTGCATGAATTTCTCTGTTTCTGTGTGAGTCTCGCTGGCTGCAGGCAAATCCCTATCATCACCCCCATAATCATTGTCAAGAAAAAACCACAGAAGAAAACGGAAACTGGGTAAGCATCTAAGGAATTGGGAGGAGTTTTTGCAAGGGGAAATGAGGCAGGAAATAAAGGAATCAATGTTGAGTCTTGGCATTGTTACAGCCCTTCTATTCTACACGTAGATGTCTGCAGTCAATAGATTGGGGTTACAGCATGGGAAGCAGTATTCTTTCCTTGCACTCAATTAGAATGTTCTGCAATCGCATGTCTAGATTCCTATGGCAAAAGCTAGAAAACTGTATATACAAAGCAGCTGATCTAATCTTAAATGGCTTTCTGAGCAGTCTGAGTTAGGAGAAACCCTCATCTCAAACTTGCCTTCTCTCATCTGCCTTGTGATATGATATCAACACCAACAATGATGCACAGTCAAAAAGTGGAGGGAAATCCTTAAGGCACCTGCTAGAGAGTGTGGGTAGATTCCAAGTCCCAGGTAGTGAAGCAAGGAGGGAAGGCAGATATATACAGGTGTAAACTACAAGGTGAAGCAGGATCTAGGGCAAAGCTAGGCACCTATAGAGAGGAAGAGCCAGAGTAGAGAGAGGTATGTGAGAGGAATGGGTGGGGCATGAAATGCCAAGAGAAGAGGAGGTGAGGTGAGCAGGGAGAGGCAGGCAGAGGCCAGATCATGGAAGGGTTTCACATCCATACTCAGGAGTTTCAACTTTGTGCTGAAGATAAAGGGGAGACATGGGAGCATCTTAAGCCATTAGAGGGTCTTTAGCGCATTATAAGGAGAGCATTGTACTTACAGTATGGTGAATGGATTGGAGGAAAGCTAAGATAAAGGGAGGGAGACTGGTGAAAATGGGTTCATAGATCCAGGTAAGAAATGAAAATGAACTGACCTAATGAAGAGACGAAGAGATGGGAAAAAACAGATGGATTCAAGGAGGTAGGATTGGCATGGATTTGTGAATAGTTGATTGATTCTTGTTTTCCCCTACTTTGTTGTTTGAGGTTTGACTGACAGGCAATATCTCAGCCCCAACTTATTCACATTTGTGGGGAATCCAATACTTCTCTCCACAGTCTCCATTCACTGATATGTCTAAGAATTCTTAAGGAACATTCTTATGCATCTCATCTTGATGCTGGAGGAATATGGTAACATTGCAGAAAACTAGGTCATTGAGACCAGAAGGACCTGTTCTGCCACTGCTGCTGCCTCTAGGAATAGGGACCTGGGATTGCAGGTGAAACCTAGTCAAGAAACCCAGTGAGGAAAGACTGTCCTGTCTCCACATCTTCAGCTACTGTCAACTTTGTGTGATCCCCTGTTGTGTCCAATGCAATGTGAGCTATTAGTCTGTCCTCACAACAATTGGTGCAAAGCCCTGCTGAGGCCACAGTGATTTTTTTTTTATTCTTTTTCCAGCCCCAGTAGTAATTTGCTCAGCTAAAGATGCACTCGACAAAATTGTCCTGATCTCACAATATTAAATTTTTTTTATATCCAATCACATTTTCTCTTCCTTGTAGTGTAAGAACATACCATAAACCAGGATGGAAGAGTTTCCACTCTTTTCCATCTCATGAAGTTGATGATTCATGTGCTAGTGATGCTCATTAAGAAAGTACTTCTAGGAAAAATCTATAAGAAAGCATAGCAGAGAAGGGGAAGAGGCCAAGCAAGGATGTAGTTCCAGGCAAAGCCCCAGTCTCAGCCTGATCCTTTAGGGAACTCTGGAGTGTAAGAAACACCTTAGAGTTTACCCTGGATTAAGGTAAGGGAGTTGGACTTTCATCCTCATTGGCCAGAGGCCATGCTAGGGGATCCATCCAGGCAATTCCAGATCTCTGTTAGTAATGTGGGCCGAGAAGCTTCAGTCCAAAGACAGTCCTGCAAGGTTACAGGTGTGGACCTTAAGGCTATAGCACCCAGAAGCTTAGGAAAGGGCACATAGAGAGATTAGAAGGGACCTGAGAAATACAGGGAGGAACACCAGCAATGTGCACCATACCTGGTCTTGTGCATGAAGTGGCCCACCTCATATCTTTTATTCCCATAATGATTGTATTATAGGTGACTCATTTTCTTCATTGGCACTGGAGAGTCTGTCATTTTCACCTTTATGTACCCAATCATATTTCAGAGCTTTTGAACTTGAGGGGAGAAGGTGATGGATTTTTGATTCATCAATTCCCCTAAAGTTCTGAACTATTTATGCAAATTTGCCTACAACCTTTAGTCTCTACGTTACAATAGAATCTGTCTCATATACATCCAACACTGACGTTCCCACTTCATCAGGACCCCAGTTACCATTAAATTTGGGGGGATGAGGAAAGAGTCCAGTATCATACCCCAGATTTTTACTTCATCTGCTGGGTCTTGGAGCAATGACTTCTCTTGGCAGAAGAGCAACCAAGGAGCAGACTTGTGAGTCTGAGCTCCTTGTGGTCCCTTTCCCTGGTTCATCCAGCTTAAAAGACAGGGGACTGACACATTGGGAGATAACTCCTGGACTTCCTAAAGAGCATGAGGAAGCTACTGCAGAGAGGACCTTTGACCCAGGCTCCATTTCTGAAACAGGACATAAAGGAAAGTCAGGTAGTATATCTGTTGTTCTGAGGTTCACAATTACTACAATCCTAGATTGGTATAACTGGGCCAGTACTATGAGATAATCTGCTTTCCACCCTCTTGTTACAAGGAAAGAAGCTACTTTCCATGAAAGTCTTTGAGACTTCATAAATTGATTTATATTTGCCTTGCAAAGTATTGTCCAAACATACGAGCTACTCTATGTTGTTTGTAGTTAGTTGTCAATCAGTCTGTAAATATTTACCATCTTCATCAGCCCCAAAGAGTTTAAAAATTATCCTTTCAAAAAATGGCAAGGCAAAGTACAAGCACATATCCCAGTAAGTACAGTGACAACAAAAACATATCTTTCTGGATGTAGAATCTCAGCACATCCAAATCATCCCAGCTTTGGAACCAGACCCGGTGGTGTCTAGGTTCTATTCTTGGTATTTCCAGTTGCACCAATGCTTAGCACTGTTGAGCTCTGGGGTCTTAGGCAAGTTATTTAATCTTTCTAACAATGTCCTCACTGAGGATAATAATGGGATCTTTATTAGAGGTTTTTGTATGGGTAAACACTTACAACGCATGTAAAGTCCTTAGCACAATACCTAGAATATAAGCATTCTACTAATGGTAGTTATTGTCACTGACCTTTCCCACACATTTTTCATTATTGCAAAATTCATAATTCATATATCTTAAAATTCATCATTTCAAAATGTACAATTCAATGGATTTTAGTGTTTTCACAGAGATGTGCGGCTATCACCACTGCAATTCCAGGCCATTTTTACCACCCACAAACGAACCCCTATACTCTTCAGCAGTCACTCTCCATCAACCCTTATCCCTGACTCTGGCAACTATTTACTTTATGTATCTATGGATTTGTATATTCTAGACATTTCATATAACTGGAATTATACAATGCATAGCCTTTTGTGTCTGTCATTTCTTTCATTATGCTCTAAAGTGCCATCCATGTTGTAGCATGCATCAGCACTTCCTTCATTTTTATGGCCAAAACTTATTCCATTGTATGGATACATCAGATTTTGCTTATTTATTCATCAATTGATGGGCAATTAGGTTGTTTATACTTTTGGGCTATTGTGAATAATGCTGCAATGAACATTCATGTGCAAGTATTTGTGTGGATATATATTTTCAATTTTCTCAAGTAGGTGCCCAGAAGTGGAAATGCTGGGTCATAGAGTAATTCCATATTTTATATTTTGAGACACTGCCAAACTGTTTTACAAACTTTCAGTGCCATTTTATATTTCCACCAGCAATTTATGAGGGTTTCAATTTCTCCATATCCTCTTTAACATTTGTTATTATCTGTTCTTTTGATTATAGCCATTCTAGTGGGTATAAAGTGGCATCACATTATGTTTTTGTATGCATTTCCCTAATAATTAACTATGTTGAACATCTTTTCATATCCTTACTGGTCATTTGTATACCTTCTTTGGAGAAATGTCTATTCAAAACCTTTGCCTTTTTTTAATTGTATTTATCTGTCTTTTCATTGCAGAGTTGTATGAATTGCACACATTTTTTATTGAGTGTTTTTGATGGGCCAAGGGTCGTTGCAGAAGCTGCAGATACAAATATGAAAAAAATAGACAAATCCCTGCTTTCATGAACTTACATACTAGTGAACGCACAGATAACAAGAAAAGTAAACAAGTAAATAAAGAAGAAAAATGTCTGAGAACAATAAATGTAATAAAGGAAAGAAAAGGTGCAGAGGGAATAACATAAGATATGGTGGTCAGGAAAGAATATATTGTGAATTCAGATCTGTAGCAATAGATAGAAATAGCCATAGGAAGATAAGCCTTCTATTGAAAAGATAAACCTAGATTTCAGTAACATATAAAAGAAAAGGAAACTGTATTTTAAAATAAAGTGTAACCATAGCCAAAAGAGCCCTTTTTAGATTAGTGAGGTTGTTGATAGAATTTTTAGTCAACTTGGCCCTGAAATCTGCAATTACATGAAGATGTATAACCTTTGCCAAAAAATTTCTTTTGCATGTTATTCAGGTAGGCAAATTTTGCCCTGATGTATTTTGAAAATCAATATTATAATTCTTGAATTCAAAGTTCACACAGTGTTTTTCAGTTTATCGAGTGAATACATATTTTTAAGTATATACAATTCAAGGTTTGTCCTCACCAGTTTATAATAATGAGGCAAAAGAGCAAAGAGTAACTTTAAATCACCCTCTTCATTAAGAAAATAGATAGCAAGGAAAAAATCAGGCATTCAACAATATTAGAGCTAAGTTTAATGCTCCTAATATTTAACTTTCTTTGAAATCATTTTCCAAAGAAAATCCATAAAATATGAGATGACCATGTTTCCTATTTACAAACAATGCATAAAACATAAAGTAACAGGCACAATATTCACATTTTAAAAATGCAATTTGGGAAGTAGTGCTCCCTTGCTTGTTTTGAAGCTGGCTGCCAGAGGATATGAATAACAAGATCAGAAAAATCCAATAAAGGCTAAGTGTGCTTGTGGGTAATTTTCCCTTCATTTGGGTGCAGTTCCACTTAGATAAAGGACAGATACCTGAAACCACTGCATACATTTCACTGGAATCTAAGCCAAAAAAATGGCCTCTATTCAGAAATTCAATCTAATGCAATGTGAACTATTCAACCTAACATTTTAGCAACACCTTATTATAAAGGCTGGTGCTTCTACTGAATTGATTAAAAGCAGAAATTCAGAACCAGAAGGTAACAAAAATGCCTTAAGAATAAGTAAAATAGGAAAAATACCATCCATTATTAGTAGTTATTAAATGTTGAAATTTTAAATCACTATTCATTGGATACCTACCCTGTACCAGGTACCATTTGTAGATACTGGGGCACAAAGATGGGCAAGAGGCAAGACCCTGCTCTCAATAATCTTGCCTTCTAGTGGAGGAGTCAGATAATAAGCATAGGTCAACAAGAGAACTGTAGAATGTATTCAATGATACAAAGAATAAAAGCAAGGTTATGTGTAATGGCATGAAAAGTTGAGTGGGGGCAATATCAAGGTGAGTAGAAAAGATCTCTATGAGATTATAGAAGTTTGAAGACTAGGCTTGAAGAAAATATTTCCTGTTGTATTTTTGGATATCATATGTTTGCATTGTTTAAACTTCTTTTTTATAACTGAAGAATAAAATCCAGCTGGTGTTGCCTCTCTACTATTCCAACCCCATCATTAGTACTGTGCATATCATATCAAAAAAAGGCTTTGAATCAATTACTATTATTGGAGAACATTAGTATATGAAAACAATTTCTACATTTGATTGTGTCTAATATTTTACAAAAACTGTATTATCACCAATATTATCCTGTTCTGATGCTTAAAAAATTTGCTTGCTTACTTTCTGTATCAGTCAGCTAATGCCACGATAGTGCTACATGATAAACCACCCCAAAACTCAGTACTTAAAATCATTATTTATTCTAGTGGGTAAGCAGATCAAAGATTGGTTCAAATGGGCTTAGCTCAAATCTACATAGTGGATCTAGGTCTACTCCATGTGTTAGTCATCACCAGGGGCTACCTGAGGCACGTTTTTTAGTTTTGTTTTTTTATGGAGAACAGTAGAATCAAAAGAGACCAATCCAAAACATGAAGCACATTTTAAGCTTTTGCTGGCATCACATGTAATAATATCCCACTGAGTAAAACAAGTCACATGGCCAAGCTCTAAGTCACATGGTGGGGAGTACACCCTGCCCATCATGTGGCCTGAGGAAGTCTGATGGTCAAGCCCAACAGAAATAACTCCTCCCTTGTTGGTAAAGGAAGAAAGGAAATATTTTCCAAACAATAATCTGCTGAACTTTTCCTTCACCACCTAAATATTGAGCATCTAGTATATTTAAGACATTGTGTTATATACCGTGAGTTGTAAAAAAAATAAAATGGAAGCATAGTCTATGTGCAAAGATGTAGAGAAACTCATTTAGTTATGCTCATTGGAGTCAATAACACAAGTGAGTGAGAAGCGTATTTTCAAAGAATTCGGTAAAATGTTTCAGACATTCAGTGAAGGAAGAAATTGCAGATGCTTGTCATCTTACATTGTCTTTCTAATATAAATCTTCTTAAGTTGAAAAAAAATGTATACATGCTCACTACCCCTGTCTACAAATAAACACAATGTCTACAGAGTTTCCCAGAGTGATGCAACCCTAGTCACCCGCAGTGGTACTCATCCTATGAGCACATATTCTACTGGCTGTCCTCTTCTCTCATGTACCCAGTCCCCTACTAGTGTACTTTGTGGGATCACCTCTCACATAAATGAACCGTCAATTCCACTAGGATCCTTTCCTTAGGGTCTGTTTCTGGTAACCCAACTTAAGATCATAAAATAAACTGAAATGACTTAAATTGATGGGGTTAGGGTCTATTGAAAGCAGAGATATTAGACAAAAATCAAAGAGCCTTAAGGCATTTTACTTCGTGTATGACTTGGTGCTTTTCATCTGTGCTTAGTTTCTGTATGAAAAGCAGAAGTTTCCATCTCTATAGAACACATCATATGCCTTAGCAAGCAATGCACTTCAAGTTAAATTTGCATCACCCAAGAAAGCTTATACACACCCAGCTGTAGAGATTGGGGACAAATTCTTATGTAAACAGCTCATTATTCATAAAGAACTGAAGATACCAGAACCATGCATCTAGAATCTGACAATTTTCTTCCTAATACTATTAATCCTATAAACATTCAGTGAAAATGTGCTATGTGAAAGATACTCTACTTTCTTGAGTTTGAATGTCGGATTTAGGCATGATTCCTGCCCTTTATGTATTTATAATCCAGTTAAGAGTTGTACATGTTAGAAAATAGTGGGAAATGACCTATAATATAAATGATGTCAAATGCCACATTTGAGGAATGAGCAAACTTCTTTCTTTATGTACCCCATCCCACCCCAAAATGGGAATTGCTAACAAGGTACTCTCAGATAAATAATCAAATATAGGTTGGAATGGATTTTTGAAAGGAGAAAAAAAATGTTGCTGAAAAGGATATAAAATATAGTTTAAAATAAATAAACAAATGTATAGTTTAATATTTCTTCTTCTTTTTTTTAATCAGGAAAAGATTCTTTTTTTTTTAAACATGATCTGTCTCATTGGATCTAACTTTGTGAAATCTCAATTGGGCAAAATGTAATGAAGGAGGTAGAATTAGAGATATGTTATTCAGACTCAGGGAACTGGTTGCACAGGTGCTGGAGGAGCCAAGGGGCCAAAGTGGACAGAGGTGGTCAGCTTGACGACAGGAGGACTGCAGAAACCCAGGGAGGCTAGTCATGATCCAGGAGCCACAGATAAGAGGTGAGTCCTCTTCTCCCTCCCGCCCCCTCCAGTCTCTCCCATTGGCTTAGACAGGACAAGAAGCTGCTGTCCTGGGAGCCTAGGAAAGGCAGCACCAGTAGGTGAGGACAGTCACAGCCTGCAACTGAACCAGGGCAAGGCTGGGTTTGGGAATAGCCGGCATCCCAGGCCAGAACAGGCACATCTGCTTTTTTTTAAATAGGTTTTCTCTGCAAATAGAAAATAATGTCCACTCCTCCCCTGAAATATAAAACAAAACAATGCAAAAAAAGGTGTGAGATCCTGAAATGAGTACTATAATGTCAGTGAGGAGAAGCAAAAAATGGCACTCTGTTATCTGAAATTCAGATGGTAGCTCATCAGCAAGCAAAACTAATACTTAGTCTTCCTCACCTGAAATTTTAAAAATATATGTAGCACTTTCGAATCTGCATGACTTTGTGTTTTGATACCCTTTATATTTTGAATAAAAGCTGCGATACCATTCCTGGATGCAGCCTTGTTCCCGTCATAATCACTTCTCTTCTGGTTTTCCTTTTGTTCGGTTAATTACATGTCAAACCTATGCAGAACATAAATCTGTTCTCAACTCCCCTGAGCATATCAAAATAACTTTTCCTCAACCCAGTGTAGAAATGCAAGGAGGTGCTGGGTGGGGGCTGGGGTAATTGAAGAAAAAAATATTGCTTAAAGGAGGATCCAGAAACAAAAAAAATCAGCCACTAGTAATTGCTAAGAACTTTTATATACCCAACGTCAGTGTTGTGCTTCTGTGGGCTCAGACTTTGTGCCATCACAGTTGTTCCCATCTCACTGCCTCCTTCCTCCTTACCTCCCTCCCTCATGTTCCTCTCTTCCTTCCTCTCTTTCCTTATTTTGTCTACCCCCTTTCTCCCTTCCTTCCTCTTCGTTCTTTCTTTAATGCCCTCAACTTTCCATAAAATACTTGAAATCATAAAGTTACAATCCTATTGGAAAAACAAGTCTTACACATAGTCAATGATGAAAGAACAGCAGAACATAAAATAAAGTGCGACAAAAATAACTAAGGAGAAAGAGAAAGAAGATGGCTGTGTGGACGGGAGCAATGAGATGTCACACACATTCAGGGAAGGAAATGGGACCTTGAAGATTAGAGAATTTGGGGAGACAGAAAGAAAAAGGGGAGCGAGGCAGAGAGAAGGTTCAATCAGGTAAAGTTACAGAAGGGAGAAAGAAGAGGTGAGGGTGGGGCTGAAGTAGACAGGTGTCTGAGGACCCTTCTCAATGATGAACCTTTGGGACACTCTCCCCTGTCCTTTTCTTTTTATCTATTAACAACCGGGCAGCATTTTCACCCAAACTTCAGTCACCAGTGGCCGCTAGTGAAGCTTCATGGTCTCCAGAGTATCTAACATGATGGAAAGATTATTTTTGCTTATCTTTTCTTCACAGTTATATCCCCAGCTTTCTTGCCAACACCTGCATGCAGGACATGCAAGAACACACAATTCTATGGTTACTACGAAGTTGTCCACTAAATTTCCACAGCGTCAGATTTTCATGTCCACCAACCACCCCAAGAAAAGCAGGGAAGTTTATTAACAAACCAGCAGCTTAACTGGACACACTTATGTGACCAGAAAGAAACTCCCTCTTTCATTTTTTAAAGTTTTAAAAAATGTTTTTAAAAGTAATCATCACCAAAAAAAAAAGAGAAGGAAGAAATAAATTGTATTAGTGTAATGGATCTACCCCTCAACTTCGTTAAAGTGTAAATCCAATTTGGTCTTGGAAAGAACATTTTTAACGCTTTTTTTTTTCATCTTCTCAGCTTTTCTAGCTATTTCTTTTTGAGAGTCATTGTTAAACAATGCTTTTATGTTATATTCTGAGGTGGAGCACCTGACTCCCTTTGTCAATATTTTGCAAAGAACTGTATTACAGACTCAAGACTCTAATTGTTGAGGATTCCACTTGCCCAGTGAAATCAACAATTCTCAATGACACCTCAAATCAACTGTCATTGCCTTCCTAATGTCTCTCTTGAAAACTTAACAAACCAACACACATTTTAGGCCTGTAGCTGGCATATTGTTCACAACATTGTCATGTACTTTGGCTTCTTTGGGACTAGAATTCTTCCAGAATTTTGATAAGTCGATGCTTTCTACATTCTGTCCCAGGTAGCTGTCCCTATTTTATACCTTATAAATATTATCTTTCAAAACTGAGGGCTCCCTTGAATATTTCATGTAAAGGCCTGAGCATCTCTGAAGATGCTCACCTCTCTTCATCATTCTCGATACCATTTGTCAATATTCAACATAGCCTCGTTCAAATGAGGCTTACTGTCATCTACGTAGCGCCAAGCGTGGTTCTATTTCTTCATAACACTTACAATTTAGTGATTATATGGCCAGAATATCAATTTTAGATTCTCACAATGAACAAACATTTATGAAGCCTGAGCCATGAAATAGGAATGCCATTGAGAGGCTGAGCAGAACAAAGTCAAGTTTGTAACTATGAGAAAATGATACTATGATGTCAGAGACAGACACGTAGATACAGTTTGTTGAAATGTTTAGATATGTGTTAATAAAGGTATGCAGAAACTATCACGGGAAAAAGGAAAACAAAATGATCTTAGAAGTCAAGGAAGACTACACAGAAGCAGAAATGTAAGAAGTTTTGAAGGGGCATAGGAGGCAATGGTCCTCTCTCAGTTTTATCTATTTATTTATTTATTTAGATTAATCATTTTCAATTGCATATATTTATATATTTGCCATGAAAAAGATGTTTTGAAACATGTAAACATTATGGCATGGCCAAATCCAGTTTATCAACATATGTGTTACCTCACATACTTAAAATGTTTTTCTTGTAGGCCTCGCTCCTTTCCACCCTCTCCTATTCCATGGTTTCTCCAGGGCCTCTGCCAGCAGGTAGGACCTCAAGCCAGTGGATCTCCCCTGTCTGTAATGCTTTCCCGGAGGTTCCCTACCCAAGGATCACAGCTTGATCTAGGAGCACAGCGCAGGCCTCCCATGGGAGGAGGGTTGCTCCTCAAGCATGCTGATCTGCCCCTGAAGGCACACACACCTCAGTCAGCTCCTACACAAACATTCCTTCTGTGCCCCCGGGCAATACGATCCAGACCTGGGTGTATCAGATCTGGTCTGCAGGCCTGTCTCCTGGGCCCAGAGATCAATCCTTGACCCTGCCAGGGAGAAGAATGCTGGTCTCAAGTCGCTCACAGGGTGCCCAAGCTGGATCAATGTCTCTCCGCCTTGGGATTTGCCCTGCTCTCCTGAAATCACCAGGCAAGCAGCACATGAGAGGGCTGGCGGGTAGGGAGTATCCCTCAGTCCACTGTAGGACCCCCAAAGGAAAGGTCCTGTTCTCTGCAGATGCCTCTGGGTGGTGGCTAAATTGTCTCTCTCGGCAGCCCCTGGTAGGGAAGGGAAAGGAGAGAATGAAGCAATATGGCACCTGCAATCAGCTTGGGTCGGCTGGGGTCTGTGGGGTGGGAGGTGCCCCCAGGGAGCTGGGATCCTGGTGCCCTGACCACAATAGACTAACCACTCACTGGTGGTGGCTGTCTTTGGGCTGGTGTTAACAGGTTTCTCCAACTGCTCAGGAGCTCACCAGCAGTCCAAGATGCAAGGGAGGGGGATTTTAACCGCTCTACCTACACTTATCACTGGTCTCCAAGCTTCGAGAGGGCCTTTCTCCTTCCAGTTCTCCTCCGCAACTTCTTCCCCTGGAGTCTTCTGTAGTTTTAGGCACACTTCCTTCCGACCCTCATCTGATCTATGTTTGTCTGCCTGTTTATTTATTTTTTCGCTTTCTTATAAACTCTATCTTTCTTGCAGAGACACTCTGTCTGGCAGTTTTTCTCATCTGCCATCTTCTAAAAAAAATCAAACAACCCTATCAAAAAGTGGGCAAAGGACATGAACAGAAACTTTCAAAAGAAGATAAAGTAATGGCCAAAAAAACATGAAAAATACTCAACATCTCTAATCATTAGGGAAATGCAAATCAAAACCACAATGAGATATCACTTAACTCCAGTGAGAATGGCCTTTATCAAAAAGTCCCAAAACAATAAATGGCGTGGATGTAGAGAGATAAGAACACTACTACACTGCTGGTAGAACTGCAAACTAGTACATCCTCTGTGGAGAGCAATATGGAGATAGCTCAAAGAGCTACAAGTAGAACTATAATTTGATCCAGCAATCCCATTACTGGGCATCTATCCAAAAGAACAAAAGACATTCTATCAAAAAGACATCTGCACTCGAATGTTTATAGCAGCACAATTCACAATTGCAAAGATGTGGAAACAACCCAAGTGTCCATCAATATATGAGTGGATTAATAAAATGTGGTATAGTATACCATGGAGTTTTATTCAGCCACAAAAAACAATGGTGATCTAACACCTCTGGTATTATCTTGGATAGAGCTGGAGCCCATTCTGCTAAGTGAAGTATCACAAGAATGGAAAAATAAGCGCCACATGTACTCACCATCAGATTGGTATTAATTGACCAACACTTAAGTGCACATATAGTAATAACATTCATCGGGTGTTGGGCAGGTGGGAGGGGGTAGGAGGGGATGGGCATACACACCTAATGGGTGCGGTGTGCACGGTCTGGGGAATGGACACACTTGAAATTCTGACTCGGGTGGGGCAAAGGCAATATAGGTAACCTAAACATTTGTACCCCTGTAATATGCTAGAATAGAAAAAAAAATTAAAGTTTGTGGTGATAACACTTAAAATCCACTCTCAGCAATTTTTAAGAATACAGTGCATTATTTTTAACTATAGTCACCATATTGTACAATAGATCTCTTGAACTTGTTCCTCCTAACTAACTGAAATTTTGTATCCTTTGACCAACATCTCTCCAGTTCCTTCCCCCATCCTCATTCCCTAATAACCATCATTCTACTCTCTGCTTCTATGAGTTCAACTTTTTCAGATTCCACATGTAAGTGAGATCATATGATATTTGTCCTTCTATGCCTAGCTTATTATACTTAACATAATATCTTTTAGGTTCATCTGTGTTGTCACAAAGGACAAGATTTCCTTCCTTTTTAAAGCTGAATGGTCTTCCATTGTGTATGTATACCAATCTCTGTCTCTATCTATCACTTCATCCATTGATGGACACTTAGGTTGATTCTATATCATGGATTTTGTGAATAATGCTACAATGAACATAGCAATGTGGATATCTCTTCCATATAATTTCATTTTTTTATATATATACCTAGTGGTGAGATTACTGGATCATATGGTAGTTCTATTTTTGATTTTTCTGAGGAACCTCTGTACTGTTTTCCATGATGAAGATACTCATTTACACTCTCACAAACAGCGTGCAAGGGTTCCCTTATATCTACATCTTTTCCAACACTTGTTTTCCTTTGGCTTTTTGGTAATAACCTTTCTAACAGCCTGCCCAGTGCTGGATTTTACTGGTGTGGTCCCAGTGTTGGGGCCCAAGGAAAAGTATAGTGCTCACTTTCTTCTCTTCCTCCATGTAGAGGGTTCTCTGTCCACACTGTGCTGCCTGGGGTTGGTGGAGGGGTGATGCAGGTAATATGAAACTGTCCTTCCTATCCTCTTCAATGTGCCTATCTATTCTTATTTCTGTGCTATGACCAGGTGCTGTAATCTCTCACCAAGTTTCCTTAGTTCTCTTGAAGGTATTTTCATGCATAAATAGTTGTTTAAATTGATGTTTCTGTGAGACATGAGTACTAGAAAGTCCTATTCTGCCACCTTGCTAAAGTTTTTCTTTCTCTCAGTTTTAAACCATCTGCATTCAGATTTATCAAGGTTTGAGGTTTTCCTGAGAACAGAAGGTGGAATCTTTTCTTACATTTGTATAATTAAAATGCCTACTCAGGTAGTATTCACAAAACAAAGGAAAAGAGTGTACCAAAGGTAAATTCAACCTCTACCTCAACTTGGGTAGAAAGTGCTGCTTATTTAAAATAGAAATATTGCAGGTTCTACCCATCAAAATTTTAAAGAAGTTTTAAAGCCAATCCCTCTATCTGAGAACAAGGTGGTTTCTATGAGTTTGCTATAGAAAGAGCATAACAAATTTGCAGTGGCTCCTTCTGTTTAGTTTTTGAGGTTAGGAATGCAATACTCCAAGCATCAAGTAAGAGCTCAATAAATGTTAATTCTTTCCATTCCTCATACTTTCTAAACATGATAGATTTGGGAGAGTTGGAAGGGGGTCAAGTAGTATCAGTAAATCTTTCTTTCTCTCTCTTCTCTGATCCCCACCCCACACCTTCTGACAACTAAGTCCAGGAAACAGTCCCCAAGATGTTTAAACATTCCTAGATTGCTCATACCTCATAATTTTCCTCATTAAGTACAGTGGAGCATAATTGAAAAGGTTAACATCATCTTTTAAGTCACTTAGTAGGTATAATATTTTTCTTGTTATATAATAAGACTTTGTCCTGACTTGAGATTTCTCTGAATTCACTGAAGCAAGATGACATATAGACAACCAAGCCCAACATTTCACACTGTAATTTATTCTAAATTCTATTTTCTGCTAAAGAACCCACACTTACTTTGAAATATAACATTATTTTAACTTTATCAAGACCAGCACTGTGTTTAATTTTCCAGGTCATTTTTCAGAAAGAAATCCATTTTTTAGCACTTCACAAATACTTGCCTGTGGCGTAAGCAATCATGGGTGAGATGGAACACCCAGCAGGGCCACAGAGAAGGGTATTTGGTTAAGCTCACTAACTAGCTGAGTAATTCCTTCCTACCTGCCAGCTTGGTAGTGGGCATGATTCAAAATATTGTTCCAGAAAAATTACAAATTGGAAGAGACCTTTAAGGAGGCTCCTGAATGGCAACAATTAAATACTAAATCTGTAAGCATCAACCTATTAGTCTATATGGATTTAATTCTGCCACCTTCCTTGGCTCAGTGTGGTGACTAAGAACATGGACTCTGGAACCAGATCGCCTGGATGTGCATTCAGACTATGCTAATTACCAAATAGGGTACCTTGAGCAAGTTCTTTAACTTCGCTTTGCTTTGTTTTCCTTATACAAAGAACTGATATTAACAAGGCTTACCTCATATTATTTTTATTTGGATTAAACAAGATAATGCATGTAAAGGACATAGAAGAGTGCTTGTCTTCATAAGCACTCAATAAATGCTGGTTTATTATTTCTACCAATTAATTACCCTCATTCTCTCTCACCCTTGGGTTAAACATCATTTACATGATTTTCTAACGACTATTTCCAAAGCATGTTATCATGCAAAATAGATCAAATGAGCTCCATTTAATGATTTAATTAATTAATCATTGGGGCTTTATTTAAATTAAGTCCTAGACACTTTCATCTAAGATATATTAATTGCTCTGGTCTATTTCTTATGCTCTTGTGAACAAAGAATGCTTGAACAAAAACACATCCTTTATCCTTGTCCCAAATTATCCTAACTGGAGGCTTTTTGAAATGGCATCCCTGTCAGGCAATTCAGAGACTTTTAAAAACAAACAAACAAGCAAAGCCCCAACCTGGCCAGCTGTATTCAACATGATAATTAAATGTAACTTGGGTGACCTTATATTCAGTCAGAGTCATTTCTTGGCTTTAGCACTTTTGACATCTTTAATGTCCGTCTAAGATTTTAGCAGCTCTCGTTTAACCTGAAATGCAGTTTTTAAACACAGGAGAATCTAATCAAGATGAGTGAAAGCAGGAGAAAAACAAGATTTACATGCTTTGTGGTTTATGGGTGTGATATTATTTTCCTTTTTTTAAATTTTGTTAGTGAATCCAAAACATTTATGATTTGCCAAGATTATGTTCTTTGGAACTAGAAATGTAACACAATGTAGCAGAAATAATACTTGCATCTATTGACTATCTTCCATTTGGCATTTTGAAAAGCAAACAGAAGGATGTATTTCAAGTTTTCTTCGTTAAAAAGAAACAACAACAACAAAGGGAAAATTTTATCCCTTTATTTTTTTACACTTTGTCCTTTAACTTTCATCTTATTACATATAACAATTTCAATTTACTAGGTCTTGTTGAAAAGCATATTCTTCATAGAGATTTATCTTGGGAGAGACATTGAGAAGGCTAATTTTCATTTCTTTGTTTTTAGAATGAAAGATGTTTTAGTTCATACACCTCATTCAGCCTTCCCACTGAGGATACTATTTGCAGGGTATATTCTCTAGTTCAAAACCATCCTCCTTGATGAAACTTTCACAATGGTTCCAAATCGTCCTATAGGAAAGGGAGGGCTTTGAATTTATGTGTGGAAAGGATGTTGAGAGAAGAGTACAAAGAAACAAAAGAGAATTTTTTTCTATAAAAAGAACAAAAAGTGGGTGGCAGATGAGAGGCTTCCATTCTAAAGAGATTGTAATTTATCCTTTTCTAAAGCACTGTGTTCTCAACTGCTTCCAAAATGGTCCTATTGCAAGGCCAGTGATGTCATGAATCATACATAGCCTGCTGCATCTCAGATGGTCTAGTTGCTGTCGTTGCATTGTTTAGTCAAAGAAAGCAACATTGCTTCTGCCCATTTGGAGATGATATTTTGATTTAAAATTTAACACCAAGTCCTCAGACTTCCTGGAAGGTTCCTATTACCATTCTCTCTGAACAGAGTTCAGTATAGACCAGCCCAAATCAGTGACTGTCTATGATACCCATATTGCTACGCTTGTTCTTAGAGGATTTCAAAGAAAATTTGTTTCAGGAAAGAAAAATATAACCATTCGGATCTCACAGAAGAAGAGATTCAGATCCACAGAAATTAAGTGGTTTATGCAAGAGCCCTTCTCTCATTAGAGATAATGTCATGAGCTATAAGTACAAAGAGATATGGGAAGGTGAATTTCTACAGTGCTTCTCCTCAACATGTAATTATTAAGATGACAATTTTTTTCTGTTCTTTTACAGTATTAAAAAGTGTTACTCAGAAACATCTAGAATTGTCCATATTATTTACTTGCCAATTAATCTCATTTACCCCATGGAGATGTGTATTGAGCTAGTATTTTCTTTCTATCATTCGTCTTCACAGATATGTGTGTGTTTGTTCACCCCTCTCTAATATTTTGAATATATTAATAGACAAATACTCTAATATGTTTTTTACTTCCAAGGATACAGAACACTATGGTTACCTACAATTGGTTCTAGTATGGGCAAATTTTATTTATTCGTAGATCAATTTATAATGTTGAGATAAGTGTGGCAGAAGGATAACTACCCTGTTTAGGGTTCAGATTATACATCTGTGTCTTGTGGAAGGTGGAATATCACCTAAGGCAGGTCACTTAATGTAGGTGAGTCTCAGGTTTCTTGTAGCCCACAGGGTAAATGGGTGAATCAAATTGGCTAATGTGTGGAAATGTTTCAGTAACTGCACTGCACTTTCTTCACTCTATATACCTTTTATCTGGCTTCATTCCTCACTGATTTCTTAGAGATTAAGCTAAATCAATTGAATGCATTGTCTGTTGCATAGTCGTGAGTGGGGAAATTAAAAAGGCAAGACATGTACTGGGCTCTAGGGATAATAAACCAACAGGGTAGCCAGGAAATTTAAGTTATCACTAATGGAGGCACAAATCTATTTTGACTATGCAACTTACAGTTTCAGGATAGCAGTCTATGTACTGGAATAAGAAAAACAAATTGAACCCATTCTCCTCTATCCCCTCATATGAAATTATCCTCTTTCAGTCATATGCTACCTTTTTGTAATGAAGAACCTACAGGAAAGCTGGACAGATGGGAAAAGCAAATAAACTCCTCAAAAATTCCCAGAGGAGCTGATCACCATGATTCCGCTTGGTGATTTAACTTGCCTCACGAAGAACAAAATCACATAACCTGATTTATGGAGCTGATTGGGAGGATAGATTCATTCCTATTTTTAGTACACGCTGAATGACTATCTTTTTGGATTGCTCGACTTGATTTGGGATATCACACGTCACATAAAAACAGTGCTTTATTTTCATTGAGAAATTTTTGTGCAGGTCCAGGCTCTATTCACATCGTGTTTACTGTGCTGTAACGAATAGCTAAATCATACCTAGTCAGAGAGTTAATGCTAGGTAATAGTAATTTTGCCCTGAGTGCTGAAATCCTGACACTTTCAGGGTTGTTGCCCTACAATGTTATTTCAGTGAAGAAATAACGGCAATTTTCTCTATCTCTTAGAAACATCTTCTGGCACTTTCTAGAGCATTAATCATAAAATCTGTGTTTAGTAAGAGAACAAAAGGAAAATATGAAGAAATGAATTAGGTTCAAAACAGCACTGAAGGGAACTATGTGAATACAGAGTATGTTTAGAGGTGAACATTTTGGACTTTTGATATGTTAAATCAAAGAACCTTAATAAAAAGATATTTCTTTATTTCTTAAGGATAAGAAATGTGGATGAAAAGTGGGTGCTAATATTCCATTTTCTTTTTAACTTACTGTAATTTTTTCATATAGTTATTTTCCTAAGTTATGCATTTAAAACTAAACATAAGAATATGTCTTCCCTGAAGTAGTTAAAATGAAACACTGATGGCTTAAAAATAGCCAGTGGAAAGCAGTAAACAGATTAATTCACATTCAATGGAGGACACTTATTCAATTAGCACTATTTGTTTACATGGCCCAAATTTCTATATGTGTAAGATAAAAGCAGATTACTAGCAATAAGGATGAAACAAGATACTTATGAGGGTAAATATTGTAATTATATAAATAACCTTTGACATTTTGGGTCTCTATCTTTATCAGACTTAAGCAAAAATGGAAAGGTCACAAAGAATAGGTTTTCCTGAAAGTGGTTCAAGTTGAAATGTACAATGCAATAACATAAAGTACATCAGATAAGTTTTCATAAGATCCATGTCTTGTTTTTGTTTCACCATTTACTACCTCTAAGGTGACATGGGATAAATTATGTCAACTTTATGGCTCTCAATATTTTCATTTTTTCAATGGAGATAGTATTAACCCCTTTACTTTTTGGGGGTGGTGGTGAGCATCAACATAAGTGATGGATACAACTGTAGTTTATGAAATGGTGAAGTCCCATACCAGGGTAAAATATTGTCCATCACCTCTGTTCTTTTTTAGCTCTATGTTTCAATACTGTAATTCTTACCAACACTTTTAAGGGTTCTTGAAATTTGCAAATCAAGATAGATATCATTACAATCTTATAATCCTATCCTCTCTTTGTCAGGGATAAGACCCATTCAGTACTAATCAAGAAAGTCCCTTGCCAAATATCTACCTGCACACACTTTCCTGAGATCTTTCTCTTAGTAAATTGCTTAGTTAAAATTAGTTTTAGATTAAATGGAATATTGCTATTGGGAAATTCCTTGAGAATAGTATAATATGTTGTCCATAGTAGGTCCTTAATATGTATTTGTGGATTAATTGAGTGAACTTGTGTATTAATAGCAAATGATCTAAATGTGATCCCACTGCATGAAAACGTGCTGACTTATGAAGCTTTGTCTATATTGCACTTTTTTTCAGAATATTATGGGGGTACAAACATTTTGGTTACATACAATGTCTTTGCCTCACCCAAGCCAGGGCTACAAGCATGCCCTTTCCCCATACAGTGTGTTCCACCTCCATTAGTTGGGATTATGTAAAGTGAACAAATAAAATAATCATAGGTATCCCTGAGGGAGAAGAAGAAAAAGCAAAAAGCATGGAAAACCTATTTGATGGAATAATGAAGGAAAATATTGACAGAGATTTAGACATCCAGATATAAGAAGATCATTAAAGACCTGGAGATTCAAGGAAAATAGGATATCACCAAGGCATGTAGTCATCCTCCTGGCCAAAGTCAAAGTGAAGGAGAAAATCCTACAAGCTGTGACATAAAAGCATCAAGTAACTTACAAAAGAAAACCCATCAAATCAATGGCAGACTTCGTAACAGAAACCTTGCAAGCCAGAAGGTTCTGGGGTCCCATCTGTAGTCTTCTTAAATTGAATAATTGCCAGTCAAGAATTTTGTATACTATAAAACTATGTTTCCTAAATAAAAGATAAATTGTCTTTCCCAGACAAGCAAACGCTAAAGGAATTTGTTACCATTAGATCTGTCCTATAAGAAATGCTTAAAAGTGCTCTATGCATGGAACAGAACAATTGATACCCACCAGTATAGAAACATCTCAAAGGTAAAACTCATAGCTCTTATAAAACAGTAACATCAGGAGAAAACAAAACAATTCCCATAAAATATCAATGTCATTTTTCATAGATCTAGAAAAAATAATCCTAAACTTTATTTGGAACCAAGAAAAGAGTCTGAATAGACAAATCAATCTTAAGCAAAAAGAACAAATCTGGAAACATCACATTAGCTGACTTCAGTTTATACCACAAAGATATAGTAACCAAAACAGTATGGGACTGGTGTAAAGGTAGACACATAGACCAATGGAACAGAATAGAGAACCCAGAAATAAAACCATATAGCTACATCCAACTGATTTTTGACAAACCAGACCAAAACATACTCTGGAGAAAGGATGCCCTATTCAATAAATGGTGCTGGGAAAATTAGATAGTCACATGCAGAAGAATAAAACTGTATATCTATCTTTCATTATATATAAAAATGAACTAAAGATGTATTAAAGACTTAAATATAAGTCCTGAAACCATAAAAATACTAGAATACATTGGAAAATTTATTCTGGATATTTACCTAGACAAAGAATTTAAGACAAAGACTCCAAAAGTATAATAAATAAGGCATCAACAAAAATAAATAAATAGGACTTAATTAAACTAAAAAAAATCTGTACAGCAAAGGAAATGATCAACAGAACAAATAGATATCCTACAGAATGGGAGAAAATATTTGCAAACTATACATATGACAAAGGATTAATATTCAGAATCCACAGAGAACTCAAACAAATCAGCAAAAAATCCCAGCAAAAGGTGGGCAAAAGATATGAGCAGATATTTTAGAAAGAAGATAGACAAATGGCCAAGAAACATAAAAAAAAAAAGTTCACCATCACTAATCATCAGGGAAATGCAAATTGAAGCCACAATTAAATATCACCTTACCCCTGTCAGAAAGGCTATTACTAAAAAGTCAAAAGACGATAGATGTTGGCATGGACATGGTACATAGAACTCTTATACACAGTTGGTGGGAAGGTAAACTAGTAAAACATCTATGAAAAACAGTATGGAGATTTTTCAAAGAACCAAAGGTAAACATACCATTCAATCCAGCAATCTCACTACTGTGTATCTACCCATAGGATAAAAAGTCCTTTTATAAAAAAAATTCACCTGCACCTGAATGTTTATCCAGCACAATTCACACCTACAAAGATATGGAACCAACCTAAGTGTGCATTAACTGAGGACTGTGTTTTTAAAATAATTAATTAATTAAAAAATAAAATTATGCCCCTCTCCAAAAAAGAAAGAAAATGTGGTATATACTTAGAGTACTACTCAGCCATAAAAGGAATGAAATAATGACTTTTGCAGCAACTTGGATGGAACTTGAGACCATTATCCTAAGCGATCTATCTCAGGAATAGAAAAACAAATACCACATTTCTCAAGCATAAGTGAGAGCTAAACAAGGAGTATACGTGGTCATAAAGTGGTTTAATGGACATTGAAAACTAATAAGGGGGAGAGTGGGAGGAGGGAGAAGGATCAAAGTCTACCTGTCAGGTACAATGTACACTATTGTGGTGGCGGGTATTGTAAAAGCCCTGACTTCAGAATTATACAATTCATTCATGTAATAAAAACCACACATATCCCCTAAATCTATTGAAATAAATAAAAAACACTATGCAAACAAAAAAATGTGATTGATATTTGCATGTTGATCTCGTATACTGTGAACTTTCTGACCTAATTAGTTTTAAGTGGTTTCCTTTCTTTTTCTTTTCTTTTGGCAGATTTTGTAGAGATTTTCTACATAAAAAATCATATAAATAGTGATGATTTTATTTCTTTCATTTTATGCTGTAACCCTTTTATTTCTTTTGCCTGTTTCATTGCACTGGCTAAGAGTTCAGTATTATATTAAATAGTAGCAGTGAGAGTGGATGTCTTTGCATTGTTCCTGATCTTAGGGGAGAAGCATGCTGTCTTGTGCCATTAAATATGGTGTTGGCCATAAGTTTTTG
Organism: Cheirogaleus medius; assembly: GCA_008086735.1. Taxonomy (NCBI): domain Eukaryota; kingdom Metazoa; phylum Chordata; class Mammalia; order Primates; family Cheirogaleidae; genus Cheirogaleus; species Cheirogaleus medius. The sequence continues at coordinate 20,985,716 of VBSM01001118.1, read as the reverse complement.
TTCTTGTTGAGAGTGTCAGGTTAAGGAAGTTGTCCTCTATTTTTAATTTGTTAAGTGTTTTTATTATTACTGGTTATTGATTTTTTTAAATCCTTTTTATACTTTGATTAATATGGCCATGTGGCTTTTATTCTTTAGTTTATGAAAATTGTGTATTCATTGTTTAATTGAAAGAAAATAAAAAATGATTTAAACCATACTTACATTCCCAAAATAAACAATATTTGGTCAGTGTATGCTATTATTCTTATATATTGTTATATTTGGTTTGCTGATGAGTTTTTTTAAATGTTTTTATACACAGGACTATTTAAGTTATCTGTTTTATCATGGATGAGGCTTGGTGGCTTGTTGCTGTTGAAGAACTTGTCAATTTTATCTAAGTTGCTGAATTTCTATGTCTGGAGATGTGTGTAATGTACCTTTATTTTCTTTTACAATCTATGAAGTTTTATCATAAAAATCTGAAATTTATCAAGCCTCTAGATCTACTATTTTATAGGAAATTCAGGAAACAAATGGATAACTGAATAGATACCACAGTGATGCATTAAGAAAAATCTGGATTGTGGGAAACTCTATAGTACAAAATCTTGCTTTCTTCAGTAAAAAAATTACAAGGAAAAAGAGTGACAGAGGGAAAGAAAAACTACTGCTAAAATAACAATATATACACATTATTTGAATTCAGATTTAAATAAACAGATTGTAAAAAAGTAAATATTTATGAGACAAACAAAAAAACTTTAAATCTTTTATAGTATTAAGGAAATATTTTAAAAGTTATTTAGGTGATAATGCTACCATGAAATTACTTTAAAGACTAAAATATATACCTTGGTATATAATTGAAAGAATCAATATAATTAAGATTTTAATTATAGACAAGAAAATCTATCAAACCAATGCAATGTTAAGCAAAATTTCATTAGTCTTTTTCCCTCATAGATTTGACAAAACAAACCAATTGGCAAGAATAGAAACTAAGCAAACATATAGTTAAAAATATTATCCATGATTTCATAATTGTTAAAACTTGGTGCTGGTACTATATTCTCTACATTTTCCATTTAAAAAAGAGAAACTTTTAAAATAGATTTTTGAATAATTTATACAAATGAGTTAAGAAGTCATAATGAAAAGATAAAAAACATAATAAAAATTGAATGACAATTAAGATATTATATAATAACATTTATGGGATGCAGTTAAACCAGTGCTTACGGGGAAAATGCATGTATTGGAAAAGAAGATTAGCAATGAATGATCTAAGCATTACTTTCAAGAAATTAGTACAATAACAGCAGAAGTTGACCACCATTACCACCAACAAAACAGTTGAAAGTAAATAACAAAGGACTGTAGAAATTGATAAAATACAAGAAAAATCCGCAAAACCAAAAGCTGATTCTTCAAAAATACTATGAAAATCTCTAGTGAGATCTATGGAGAAAAAACGATAGGAAAGATACAAATAAATACCATTGTGAATAAAATGAGCTTAAAAAGGCATTTTAAATGAAAACAATATTATAAATCATTTCATGCAAAACCATCTGAAAGCATTCTAGAGAAATATAAATTACCACAACTACTTCATTAAGAAATAGAAAACCTATGTAGACCTATACACTAAATGGCCAAACTTTATTACACTTGAGTTATACTGCGCTTTCAGGAAACATATAACGAATGGTATATAAAAGCGGTTCTAGAAAATTTTAAATATAGAGAAAATTTCTAACTTATTTTATAAGATAGAAATAGCATAGAAAGATAATAGGAGAAATAAAAAGTATAGGCCAATCTCATTTATGAAAAAGGATACAACAAATATGTCAAATCAAATATTAGCAAAATGAATCCAACAGCAGTGTTTGAAATTTATTATAAACATATTGAGTTTAAACCAGGAATGCAATAATTATTTAACATTAGAAAAACTATGTAATAAATAACAACTCATTCATTGTTGCAATAAAATTTCTAAGATGCTCGAAATAGAAAATTTATAGCACTTTAATAGGGAAAGCAAATTCAAACAAATTGAGATATATTCTTGTTATTATGAAAAATACAATATAATAAACATATTTCTCTATACTCATTAATCAAAAGTATGATTTTGTATGAAATTTTATAAGCAATCCTAAAATTAATATGAGAGAGTATAACAAATAGCCAAGATGATTTAGAAAAAAAGCAAGTTGGTAAAACATTTTTCCTGCTATCGAGACTCTTTTTACGAATATCCTGATACCAAAAAATGCTTAAATAAGAATAATTCCAAAATGATAAAAAAAGACTTATAAGTTTGACTACATTGCAATTCAAAATTAGAGAATATTAATTTAAATAACATTGAATCAAGACAAAAGAACTTTAAGCAGATGAAAAGAAAATCCATGTAACAATATGAGAGGATACATCGATGATGCATATAATGAACAAAGGATTAGTACTGAGAATATATAAAGAACATCTAAAAATGAGTGACAAAAAGCCAGCACAATTGAAGAACAGACAAAGATGCAATTAGGAAATTTAAAAATAGGAAAGCTAAAGAGCTAGTAAGCATAGGAAAAGATACTCAACCTTGATAATGACCAGGAAAAGAGAAAGTAATGTAGAAACTAGTCAGCATTTCACCCTCATAAGTTTGAAAAAACAATTAAAGTGTGTGTATGTGTGTGTCTGTGTCTGTGTGTGGGAGACAATCAGTGTCAGCTAGGGTATAAAGAAATTAAAATTTTCATCCTCCTGATATGATCAGTAATATGCAGGTAGATCTTTAAAAACTCACTCTCCAAGAAAATAAAAAGTCTTGACTTGTAGCATTTAGTGATTTTCATGGAGCAACTACTCTCACCCTGGCTGATTGCAATGTGATGATGCTAAACACACAGTAGAGATGTGTACAATTAGAATTATAAGCCTAGAACTTTGTGTTCTAGTTTTTAAGTAAATACCATTGAAAAATTCTAGTTTATGGGAATGAGGGACATTAATTTGAAAAGGAAAAGGTTGAAAGTAATCTAAATAAATAAATCTAAATCTGATATCCTGCATAGAAACATAGATGAATAAATTATATTGTATTTCCATAATGAAATACTGTACAGCAGTTGAAATGCGTAAACTAGATCTACATATAGTGATGCAAATAAATCTTAAGAACATGAAATTTGAGAGAACAAATAAAATTGCAATGTGACAGTATGCATGTAAATTTTAAATCATAATATAACACTGTTTATGGATATATGTATATGTATAGAAAATATGAAGACATGAATGAGAAATATACACCAACTTCTACCGTGTGGCAACCTCCAAAGCGGGAAGGTGAGAAATAGGAATGTTATATGGGGCTTTAATTATTCTGGTAATAATTTATTTCTTCACAAAAAAATGAAGATTTGCAATGAATGTGGCAAAACTTATTTTAGATCAGGATGGAAGATGATACATGGTTGCTGGTTATATTTATCCTCTTACGTTTTTTGGTATGTTTGAAACACTGTATTTGAGGGATAAACCTATCTCTGGCCAAAAGTTCTTACAACCTACTATGATCAGGGAAGGACATTTTGTGTACATGATTGGCTTGTGTGGCTACAAGGTCATGTTTAGTATTAAATGACAATAACCTGTGTGAAGGCCCTCAAAAGGACTATCATAACCTTAGGATGCCAGGGAGGGCTTCACATTCCACGAACTCTCCATGGAGTTGGTGGAGCTGGAACGGCCCTCATAAAATGCAGCAGCTCTCAATCTAGGGCCACTGGAGTGAGACATTGCTCTGCTCATAAATGATTATAGTGTACATGTTCAAGTGAGATGTCTGCTTTCATTATACATAAAAGCAAGGGATACCAAAAGAAGTCACCTAAGAATACCATAGGAATGTTAAACCTAAACCAATACAGAAAAGGTAGAAGCAAGTTAAGATACAATTGCTGTTAACTACTGAATTCATTTTATTTCGTTTTGTGGAGTAGCTTCACCAGACTGATTTGATCTGTAACCCAGGCATCTGTCAGTCATTTCAAGGGACTACCTGTCTAAAGAAAATAGAATAAAAATGGCCATTTGAAGTTGAAAGCCTTCTGTACTTGGATAGTCAATTAGAAATGAGAAATTTCATGGAATGCTAGAATGGTAGTGTTGGGATTCAGAGATTAGTTTATTCACCCTTTTATTCTTTAGAGTAAGGAAATTGAGGCTTCAGAGTGATTTTGTGACTTGCCAGACATCTATAATGGAAGAGCAAGGTCTAGACCCAAATCATTTAATTACCAGTGGAGTGACCCACACAGTACTTTAAGAAATTGTTCCATTATAACATTTCAGAAAGATTATTTGAGGTTCTCTCTTTTTCTCACTCTTCTATTCCAAGCTCAAAAAAAAAAAAAAAAAAAAAAACAAATCTGCTGAAAGTCCCAGTGGAGCTGAAATTGCTGAAGACAACTAGCTCTTTAATTATGATGTGCAGTGAGCTGCTTTTACTCTTCACTTATCTCTGAAGTTGAAATGCCCGGTGCCTCTGAATGCTCCCTGACAGGTCCCTGTGATTTGTATCAGCTCACAAAATTAAAAAAATGCAGACTTGCAGCTCTAATTTGCCAGAATCCTTAAGATCTCTTTTATCATGCTCTGCTGCCTGGATGGAAAGCAGCATTCTCTTTAGTGGCAATCTACTGTAATCATTTTTTATTCAGGTGGCAGGCAGGGTTCGGGCAAAACATGAAAGACAGTGATTGGAGCACAGTGTCTTCAGATGGTTTAAACCACATCGTTCAGGAAATTTTGATCTTTTTTTATTTAGCCACATTTAAACAGGTTTCTTTTGCAGCTCAGGAGACTAAACAACTGCACAGGTTATAAATAAGTTGCATCAGAAAAGATCATGGCATTTGTAGTCTAAAGTCATTCTCTTCTAGATGGGTATGACCTTGGGTTTCTAAATCTCTTCAAGTCTTCATTTCCTCATGTACAAAATGGAGAATAAAAAAATACATATACTCATCACTGGATTATTGTGAAGGAGAAATGAGCTTTGAGAATTGTGTATGAAAGTGTTTTACGTTATATATTTTTCAGTGTTATACAAATGTCAGTACCATATATCCATTTTGCATGTGAATTTTTAACCATTAACAACTTGTCTAAAAATCTATTCAAATTAAGACACACTAAAAATTTCCCAAAACATAACTGCCCATACCTTTTCTAAGAATTATTCTTTTTTAAAAAACATTTTAGGTTCTGATTTTATTTTTTCTTACTAGCATTCTGTATTGCGCCATTCTGAAAAGTAGATGCTAAGGACAAATTGTGTAATAAGCAACAACCTTATTTTCTACAGGTTTCTGGAAATGAGAGAGAAATTGTTTCTTTGCTGCAAAACTATACCAATTTATTTTACTTTATGAGGAAAAAATCAATGAGAAAAAAAGGAGGGGGAGTGACAGCTACTGGGGTCACAGAGGAAGAACTTCAAGCTTGTAGTTGGTTTGGGAGACTGCTGGTTTAGAGAAAGTCTCCAGCCTTTGGAGGATGTAGCTCTTTCCCACGGAGCTAGAGGCCAGGAAAAGCTTCTCATTCTTCCATTGGTCAGCTGTTGTTTTTTCTTGCTTGGTTTGATTTGTAAATGCTGAGCTGGGCTATAACAAATAAGATACCTGCCATGGACTGTCACCTACAGCTGTCCATTCAGGTGGACTCCAACACAGATGCCTCCAGGGGAGTCTGGCCTCTTGGGAAGTAGCAATATATTTTCAACCCATTGGGGCACTTTTGAGCACTCCCCATCAAGGTTAAAATCCTAGTGATGGAAACTCCAATGGAACATTCTCTCCTCGTCCTTCAGGAAGCAGAGCCCCAAATTACAGATAGTTGTTCAAACTATTTCTGGGTCAATATTACTCTGCCAGTTGGGACTTAAGAGACAAGCATAAGTCTAACTTTGCCAACTTACTATATTAAGTAAATTATCTTATTACCGCCATGTTTTTCCACTAATGCCTAAAATCCCCACAGGTTTACTGAGATAATGTAAGTGCAAACTTTGTGCCACAATACTAATGCTAAGTATACAGAGATAATACTCATTCCTTTATAATACAGATTTTTCTTTTAAAAGTCTTCTTACGGATACATGTACATTTTAATGCCTGGGGGCATTCGACTTTGCGAATATCATGCCATATCATTTGGATCACCAGGGTTGTTTTGTCTGATATGGCTATATTTTTCCCCTCCCTTACTCCACTGGGCTAAGGAAGGAGAGACGGTGAAAGAAAGGATATTCATCACTGAACTACCATCCGATATGGACAACAGAGAGGAGACATTGAGTGGTTGGAGAATATTCAGGATCTCAGGCACTGGTGGGTCACCAAAGTAGACTGAAAGGCAGGTTACAGAAGAGGTCAACTCAGGTTTGCTAGTTTTAGGATCCTGTTCTGAGCTGACCACACAGAAGGCTATGAATTGGAAGTGAATTTAAGCCACATCAAAGTCCTGGCCACGTAAGGCTGTTAACTGGTCTGAGGGACATGCTGAGGTGGCCACAGCCTTGCTACTCAAAGTGTGAGTCCTGGACCAGTAGCATTATCATGTTCTGGGATCCGGGATCTTGTTAGAAATGCAGAGTCTTGGACCCACCAGACCTGCTGAGTCACAACCCATATTTCTATAAGATCCCCAGGTGATTTCTTAGCTCTGAATTTTGAGAGAGGATGAGTTAGAGAATTTTATAACAGGAAAAACAGCTTATAGAGTTTATTGTAATTCTTCTCAAGCCACCCTGAGACTAGATTCGGTCATTAAATATGAAATGTCTGATTTCAAATCAAAAGTGCAGTTTATTATATCACAAACAAGAGGTGTTACAATTAACCAAAGTATACGCCTAAACTAGCAACACGGTTTTGCCATCTTAACAGTAGCCTGTTTTTACCAGCAGCAAAGAAGCCTGGAGAGCAAGAGGTGACGAAATCATGAAAGGTGTTTTCCACAGCTTGTTGAGAATTGAATACTTTTCCTTGCAATAAGTGGTCTAAAGCCTTGAAGAAGTGGTAGTCAGGTAGTTGGTGCAGGTCTGGTGAATATGGTGGATGACAGAGAGTTGCCAAATCCAGCCTCTGTAATTTGAGCAGCATTGTTTGTGCAACATGTGGCCCAATGTTGTCTTGGCCTATCTCCATTGACCAATCTCTGCTGCTTAATCACAAGCATCCTCATCATTTTGTCCAACTGGTTGCAGTAGACATCCATTGTAATCAACTGACCAGGTTTCATGAAGCTGTAGTGGATAATACCAGTGCTGGACCACCAAACAGACACCATTAGCTTTTTTTTGATGAATATTCATTTTGGGACTGTGTTTCAGCACTTCATCTTTATCCAACCATTATGTTTAATGCTTTCAATTGTCAAAAAGAATCCATTTTTCATCACACATAAAAATACAGTGTAGAAATGGTTCATCTTTATGTCGTGACAGCAAAGAAAGGCAAGCTTTGAGCTGATTTCTCTTCAGGCGTTCATTTAATTCATGTGGAACCCGGCCAGGCGCAGTGGCTCACACCTGTAATCCTAGCACTCTGGGAGACCAACGCGGATGGATCGCTCAAGGTCAGGAGATTTGAAACCAGCCTGAGCAAGAGTGATACCCTATCACTACTAAAAATAGAAAGAAATTAATTTGCCAACTAAAAATGTATATAAAAAATTAACCGGGCATGGTGGCACGGGCCTGTAGTCCCAGTTACTCAGGAGGCTGAGGCAGTAGGATTGCTTGAGCCCACAAGTTTGAGGTTGCTGTGAGCTAGGTTGATGCCACAGCACTTTAACCTGGTCAACAGAGTGAGACTCTGACTCAAAAAAAAAAAAAAATTCATGTGGAACCCATCTATCCAGCTTCTGTACCTTGTTCATTTGTTTCAAATGGTCCAATATTGTTGGAATAGTAATGTCAAACCTTTCTGCTAATTCACATGTAGGTTGAGATGGATTCACATTCACTATAGCTTTCAGCTCATTGTTATCCACTTTGGTCTCAGGTTGCCCACGTGACTCGTTTTCAAAATTAAAATCACCAGAACGTAACTTCTCAAACCATCAACATACTATGCATTCATTACTCACATCTTCCCAAACACTTCATTGATATTTCAAGCTGTCTGTGCTGCATCGGTTCCAGCACTCATATTTGAAACTCGTATTTGAAACGGAACTCATATTTGAAAATAACAAGAATTTTTAACTTACTTATGATTTTACAAAAATTGCTCTAAAAAATTGTGAAAGATAATCACAAAACAAAACATGTATTTGAAAGACGGAGGATGTTCCTTCACAATGAAAATAAAACAAGCAGTGTCAAAATGAAATGTCAGCGATAACAACTGTCAAATCTAGTAGTTAAGGAAATCAGACATTTCATACCTAATAACCTAATAACCATATGCTCTTTAACAAGCTCTTAGTAAAGGAAAACAGACTCTTTATTGAGTGCAATCAACAACAACAACAACAAAAAAACAAGGATGGGGCCCATATGAATTTTAACCCTAACATGCCCCTACTCTTCCCCACATGGCCCCAAGACAGAACATTTTAGTGCTCTGGACATTTTTCTTTTCAGGATAGATAGGACCTGTGTTGGAGGTGACAGTAACAGTGCCTGCTGGATGATAACTTGAGTCTTCAAGCTTCCTGTCTGGGGGATGTTGGACGAGGAGGCCTTCATCTCATAGCATGTTCAATGTATCAATCAGAGAAGCCCCATTTTACTCCTATAATAGCGCTTTCCATTTTCATAATCATGATCTACCAATCTTGAGTCTGCTCTTCCAGTGTTTTCACATCAGACGTGGGGGTTTACTTGTCATTAAGCTAAGGAGTCACCACTCAATGTCTATTTATTACTAAATACCAAGAAGAAAAACAACACATATCTAATTGTAATGGTTAAAGTGCTTTCTCTTGCTTAGGGAGACAACATAAAGAAAACACAATAAATTAGAAACACACATCATGATAGGCCTTGCTTTCCACATCATCTGTATTTTGGTTATTCAAAAAAATGTATGTTAAACCAAAACATATTTAGTGGGATGTGTATTCCTCTTTGTTCAAAGGTAAGAAAACTCTAACAATATTCTATAGGAAATTCCGCATAAATATTATCACATTTGCTGATGCAAATCCCAAGGTTGTTGAGCTGATGAGGAACTATTAAGCAGTGTTCTTCAGAATTTCAAAAGAAACCTAATGCCTCTGAATTTATACAAACAAATGTGATGCATACATTAGATTGAATAATAGGTCAATTTCATGTGGCTCAACCTAATGAAGACAGAGTTGGTATTGTTAGGCTGGGATTCCCCTGTGGTTTGATGAGTTAGAGCTCATTTAATAAATATTTATAAAGCATCTAAAAGTGACAGGGATTGAACTAAGTGCTGATTCTCAGACTTGAATAAGGTGCGGGCCCTGTCTCCAATGGAACACAGGCTGATCAACCATTGTGTTTTAAATTCACTTGTCCGTGATTATATGAACTCCTATTCATCTCAATACTCACTATCCAAAGTTCAGAACTGGAATGCATTACTGTAAGAGTTATCTTACTCAGTAAAGGCAGATGGTGCTACCACTCAACTGCTTTTTTTAATCTCCCTGACCCTTAGACACAGCTTAAAAAGCTATAAAGTTAAAGAAAATACCAATTAACACATAAGATGGAACACTTAGCCTACTACTCAATAGATGTGTTTTGAATTTTGTTGAATACCTGTAAGCTTATGTGAGCATGTTAAATGGGAAAGTTCTTTACAAAGTAGAACATCTCTATAGCATAGGGAGGCCTTTCTAATCAGATCCCAGAATAATAATGATTTGTTATTCACTATAGTTCTCAACCACAATTGTTTTTACCCTGGTTAGGGTACTCATGAGAATAAGGGACAGGCACTGTGTTGTCTATGTCTTGATATAGTTCATGGCAAAGAGCCTGGCCAAGTGATGATCACACTTAGCAGGATTAGAATCAGAGAACGAGATCTTTAGAACTGGAACTCAGAAAGTCCTCAATTTGCAAAACTGATAGCTTTGGAAAAGTTTCCAAAGCTCATGACTGATGCATTGGCAGATCAATGATTGAAAAAAATTCAAGATCACTGTGTGTATTTCAGGTCAGGGATGATATAGCCATCATCCTCTTTTTGTGAAACTCAACCAGGAATCTGAGAGCCAGTCTTCTATTTTATTTCTCTTCTAATTCCAGCTGGCTCAAAGCCCCAGAATGAATATGCAAATGGAAAGTGGCCAGACAATATATGAACACAGAATGCTGACCTACAATTTCTACAGCAACCAGCTACAGAAGCCAAACCACAACCTCTGTAGCAGTGGGCCCAGAGAGGTCAAGACTTGGTTGGTGACTGCCAACTTCCCTGTTTTTGTCCTTGCTTTCAACTCAGGACCAACCAGGGCAAGACAAAGATGATCCACAGATCACTCACAAAAGATGCCTTCTTCTAGTCAGGTATTCAGTGGGCTCTAGCTTCCCTGGGCCATCAGCCTCCCATGGCGCATCCATGAAGCCTCCATGGTGTTTCATTATAAAGTTTCCCCACTCTCTGGTGAAGGAAATTAGAAATATCTTACCCCAAAATACGACAATTCGACATGCTGGATTGACTGAAGAATCTCCAAGGTCTCTCTGACCTTTCCCTCCCACACACCCTTGGCTCTCTCCAAAAAGTTAGTTTCTCTATCTTTTGAAGATCCAGACCTGCCTAGGAGAACAATTGTTATTTTCTTTCCCTCCCTGTAAAATCAGAAATGTGACCACAACTGAACAGATTCTTTGAGAAGATAATATCCTGACTCTCAGACTCACTAAAATTCCAGAGAGAACTGTTTACCAGTGAGTCGCTGTTCCACGTCCATTCATCCTCCCTAGCAATCCTTTATGTCCTCAACAGAATTCCTCTTCCCTTGCCCTAAACCATTGTACCAGAAAGATATACAAGCTTCTGAACTCCACTGGGGAGTTGAATCTTCACTCTGAGTGTTCTTGAGTATACACATTAAAATAAATTTGTGTCCTTTTCTTCCTATTAATGGATCTACCTCATGCCAGTGACTTTTCAGTGAACATTTGGGGGTCAGGGGTCTTTGCTCCTTCCTACCCCTGCCTGCCTTTGAGTATCTACCTGCCCAAGGCACATGTTGGAGGCTCACCCTCTTGCTATGGCAAGCTCTGAATCAACAGCCTTTGATCTTTCTTAGATAATCTTCATTTATTTCCACATCCGCTACCCCATCACCATCATGATGTTTGTTGGCCTCCAACTCCTGAAGGGAAACAGTTATGCTCTCTTCTCAATTAGGAGAATAATAAAGGACCAGTCATTTCCACTTTCAGTACAGAAGCCGATTCAGACCTTTCACTGACCTGAATTTCCATCACCTGCTCCTACAGGAAGTTTCCCACCACTTCTCTCCAGACTGGGACCCTCTATATCCACCATAGGGCAGCTCTAGTTGGTCGTAGCTCCAGGGAAGGAAGAAGAATCAGTTCTCCTTTCACACTGTTACTGGGTGGAGCTCATGCTTACTCAAAGGGTTGTGTATATTTCCTGGTCAAAATAGTAGCTACTGTTATCATCATCATCATCATCACCATTTTATTAAAAATAGCATTTCTAAAATAATTAAAGCAGTCAAAAAATAATTTTAAGGTTGATTCTGGGCTTACTTTACCTTTATTTTGGGGCAATGTTTTATCTATGTGACTCCATAGGTTTTGTTCAGCCTTACAAATATCTATTTCCCTACCCACCTAGGCCAAGTAAAAGTGAATGCTAAGCAACAGGTAAGCATGAATGTATTGATTAACCTCTGAATTGGAGTAAAATGTAAGGAGGACCTCAAGGTACTTACAACAGATGGAAATATGGTTGCAAGTGAACGCTTTAACAGAAAACTTTAAAACCTTAGTCCTTAAGTCATTTCTTTCCCTTTACTTTACATACCTCACTACCAAGTAAAATGCAGCCAAGGGATGTGGAGGGTGATTTGTCTAAACCCTAATAAATCTTTTAAGAATCATTTTGTTCTTTGAACCAATCTAGGTCAACCCTAACCACACCTGTGGTTTAACTCTTTGTTAAATGTGAGAAGATGGTGTCCTCTTGGGTGTTCTTAGAGGCCACTCACTATTCGCAGGGTTTAAAATCAGAGTAATTGGTGACATTTATAGGAAATCTAATTTCTCCATTTTTATATTTATCTATTTAGTTATGTATACATTAAGATGTCCACTCTTTGCTAGGTACCACACTAAGGGCTGAGAATACAGCTTTTAACAAGACCTAATCTTGGTCTTCAATGTACTTAGGGCATATTTAAGGACACAGAAAGATAAGAAAAGGACCAAAATTATAAATGTGTGAATATTCATAGCCCTTCTTCCCATCCCGTCCGCCCCTACTCCCCAGGTAAAGAAAGATTCTTCCTTGATAGTCATTTCCATGCCCCTTAAGTATAGCAAAAAGCAAAAGAAATCCCAAGAATACAGAGAAGCTAAGTTGACCATCATAATAAAGATCTGTGTTATAGATAAGGAAAGAAGAAAGGAAAGCCATGTGGGCTGGGGAGTCGGGAAGGAAAGAAAGAGCAGCAAACAGACTAACTTGGTTTCACTTTTGTTGTTCCTATTGTTTTAAGCATCTCTCAGGCAGAGAAAGATATTGAAAGTGAGAGATACATCTAAATAAAATATTTTAAAAGGCTTTTTGTAAACTTTAATAATACATTCACTTTACAACAGTACCCCTGGCATTTTCACTAGTGAGTAAAATTGAATTTTTGTCAACAATTTTTTTAAAGCAATACTATTCAGAGACTGGGTCACAAGGATCCCAGTTATATTCTAGTTACATAAGTAAATGAGCAATTATAATCCAGAAGTGTAAGTGTTCTGATAGAAGACATATAATTTGCTGTAGCATAAGATAGGAAAGGCATCTGGTAGATCAAAGGAGGATGATTCTCAGTGGAATGATAGCTAAGCTGAGATCTGAAATATGATCATGAAATATCCAGACACACTTACACATGCTGGGGGATCAGGGAATAGAGTCAGAGGAATAGTAGGATTGCAAGGAATTAAGGATAGAAACGAATGTAAATAATCTGTAAGTACAGCAACATTTAAGGAAAGCCTGAAACACATCACAGGTAAATAAACTAATATAAATTATAAGATGATGATTATGGTGATGATGATGATGATGATGATAAGAGAAAGAGAGATCCTATTCATCCACAGGTACACATATATGGAAAGAATAATGTTACTATAAGTAAAAGCTCTTTCAGTCCATGACAAGACCAAACAGAAGATCCCTTTTGAGACTGAGGGTTGGCGTAGAATAAAAGTATAATCAACCAGTGAGACTCAGGAACATGGTGTCATTATTCATAATGCTAGAGTAGCAGTGTGTTTGGGAATGAAGGGTAAAATAAACTTGGGAATGGCATTTTCTTTAGATAATATTGTGATGAGGTCTGGAACGCAACCTGGGATTTCCTTTAACAAGCAAATAATCAAACAAACTTATCAATTAATTACTTGGGCATTTACTATGTACTAGATCCTATGCACATATCATCTTCAATTTTTACAATAACCCTAAAGGTAAGGTATTATTCGTCCTACTTAAGGGGGGAATAAATCAAGGATCAGAAAGTTGATGAATTTGCACATCAAAGTGTGGACACAAGCTACACATTTTTTTTTTTTTACTATACTAGACTGCTTTTCACTGCTATGAAAAATTTAAATCTCCATTTACCCCTGGGGTTCAGTACAAATGCTTATCCCCTTTCCTACACTCTACATAGCGAGTCTTTCTCACACTCACCCAGCCCTTTGTGTCGTGCTACTTTACTTGTTTGTTAACTTGTAACATTACTTAGTAAGAGTAAGGATATTTTAGGAGTTAGAAAGTCTTTACAACTCCTTGGAAATATCACTTTAATCTTCCTAAAACCCACTTTCTCATTGTAAAATAGGGATTACATTGTTACCTATTTCAAAAGGTTGTAATTAGAATTCTATGCCATTACCTAGGGAATGAGTAGACACAATGCCTGGCATATAATCACCCAGCAATGCTTTTGAAATTTCCTTTATAGACATTCCCAACCTCAACCTTAATCTAATGTTTCTCAAACACAGTGATCTTTTATATTCTGTTATAAGGACTTTGCCCCATTATCACATCCAAACAGTTTACTATCTGAGATAGCCTTGCATTCTTGAAGTTAACAAGATGCCAACTAGTTAACTCTATTGCCCGGTGTATCATAAGTATTTGACTACACACCATCATACTATGACATTTCAAAAATATATTCAAGACTTCTTTCTCTCCCATTTTCTGAATAAGAACTAATTTCTTTCTACTCTCAAGACCCCTATGGTGGAAACAGAAGATTTACACCCTCCAGAAAGTACTTCTATGTCGACAGTGCTTAGAATTTACTCCAATTCCACTAGAGGCTTCAGCCCCAAATCCCCATCATTTCCTTCTTTCACCCAGTTAATTATCAGAAGGCTCATAAAAAGAAGAAATGACCATAAAGGGAACATTGTGCCTTTAAGAGACTTCTCCCAGCCACCACTTTTAAGGCTGATGATTCTGATCTTAAGTATGCATCGTCTCAGAAGGGGGCAGAATGTGGAGGCAAATGTCACAGTAAATAATATGTGAGTGGTCCCTTGGTACCCTGAGCACCAAGCTCAGACCCTAGGCATTTCTCTTTCATGATGCTCCAGAGGAACTTCTAAGTCTAACATAGCCATATTGCAAGATGAATTGGGAAATCTTTCTTTTCCTGCTGACAGAGCTTTCAGTCCATGACAAGACCAAACAGAAGATGCCTTTTGAAACTGAGGGTAGTTGCGGAATAAAAGTATAACCAGCCAATGTAACTCAAGAACATGGTTTCAGGTATTTTTGTCCTGAGCAGAACTGCCCGGGACAAACACAGGGACAAATACATGCGTGCACATGGGGACTCCAACATTCAGGAAATAGAATTAAATTTGTGAAAAGATAGGAAAATTGTTCGAGGCTTTTGGTCTGCTTCCCTGGAGGCAGAAAGGAGATTCTGAGGCTGTGATGAGGATTTCAAAGCATGTGATGCATTGAAGGAGGGATGTCAGGAGGAGAGGGGTGAAGGAGGCAGAATGGGGTTAGGGAGTGGCTGAGCAAGGATGTGGTCTCCACTGGAGATTAACCTCAGCCTGATCACACAGGGAGCTCTGG
>VBSM01001118.1:20905921-20970350 GCA_008086735.1 Cheirogaleus medius | reverse complement strand
GTCTCGCTCTTGGTCAGGCTGGTTTCGAGGGAGCTCTGAGCATGGATCAGACCACATATTCCTTTCACCTTGAGGCAAGGGGCCAGACATTTTGTATCTTTGCTGGCGACTGTAATGTAGAACACTCCTAGGGAGACAGCTTCCTGATGGTAAAGAGCAGTCTTCAAAGCGGTGGGCAGCCTGGAGCTCTTTAACAGACAACATTCACAGCAACTGCAGGGTGGCCACACTGGGTAGAAAAAGGGGCACTGGGTAGAGAACAAACAGTATCCACTACACTTGGAGTAACATAATTCTTTCCTATATGTGTACCTGTCAATAAATAGGGTCGATTTCTCTCATCATCATCATCATAATCATCATCATCTTATAATTTATATTAGTCTATTTAGCCTGAAATGTGGTATATTTCAGGCGTTCCTTAAATGTTGCTGTACTTACAGATTATTTACATTTGTTTCTATCTACCTATAGCTACCTCTCTAAATGACCTTTTAAAAAGCAAATTGTTTAAAATTGTAGCATAATTATATGACAGGGCTATACAATGCACTTTGGGTCCTCTCTCATGTTAGAGCAAAACAAAAAAAAGTGACTATTGCATGTCAACTGGTAGAACAGAATTGCATCTCTGCTATGAGAAGAACATTTTATTTTTCTCTGCTCTGTCATAATTAATAGCCTCAGTGTTTGATTTACAAAGTTTTACAAACTACAGAGTTCTGTTTCTGGGTGTACAATGAAGCTATTAAACAGTGAAATTTATTTTTAAAAACTATACAAAAATCAGCTTTAAAAATTTCATATTCTCCCAATCTCCCTGGACCTGGAAGTAAGGAATTCATCTGATATCTCATTGCTCTTTTAAAAACCATCCTTTCTCTCTGCTCTCCATAACTCTGAGGTGTGAATTTCATTTGATATCAGTTGTCTATTGCCACAGTAATGCTACATAGCAAACCACTCCCCAAATCTGAGCACTTATTTAGTTCTCAGGTCTGCAGTTTACAGATTTAAGCTGATGCATCAGTTATCTATTGCTGTGTAACTAATTATCCTAAAACCTAGCAGCTTAAAGCCACACACATTTATCATCTCACAGATTCTGTGAGTCAGAAATCAGGCACAGCTTAGGTGGGTCCTCTGGCTCTGGGTCTCTTTCAGGATACAATCAAGGTATTGGCAGACGCTGCAGCCATCTCAAAGCTCAACTGGGAGCAGACCCACATTCCAACTCACTTTTGTGGGTGCTGGCTGGCTTCTTTTTATTTTTCTTCATAGCACTTATCTGATATAGTATATATTCCACTTGTGATTTTCTTTCTGTGTATCTCTTACCTGCACCTCCCACCTGAAGGTACACTCCATGGAGGCAGAAACTTTATTGTTGTTGTTAATTGCTGTCCCCCAGGACCTAGAGTTCCACCTGCTACAAATCCTATACCATATATAAAGAGGGTTTTTTGTTGATGTAAAGAATATGCCACTTCTCTTTATGACCCATTTCTCCTCCACTAAGCAAAATTTATTTTTTCCCCAGTATTCCAGTTGCCTATGTACTTTCTTGAGCTCTTCCAAATGTATGTTTTCTATCTGCAACACAAACCTATTGACCTTACTCATAAATTTCTCCTCTATTTACCAAAGGGGATTTCTAGATCAAATACATAGCATGATTAATTGAGGGAAAGCTTCTTCTATATAAATATTGTATCAGTAAACAATAAAGATAGAGACATTTAATCTTTTAAGCCCAGCACATACATTTGTATGTGAAATTAACTGTCCAAAGACAATAGGAAGTATAAGCAAAATGACATTTGAGGATGATTTCAAAAATAGCAAAGTAACTTCACTGAATAATGAACACAATGGTTGTTTCTGTGGATTTATAATTAAATGTAAAGCAACCCTAACTGCTATAATAGACATTTCACTAAAATCCATTGGCTTCAAAGACACAAAGAAATGTGTTTCTTCTTCACAGTATTACATCTTCCTTTTTGGCTATAAAACGTTAGATGGGGAACTGTGAGCTCTCTATTATCTTTGGAAAACATTTTCTTTTCTTGTCTAGTAATTGTAATGCCATTCTCTTGGTAACACCTCTGGCCTTACAAAGTTTGGCTTAACTTTATTGATCTCTTCATGTATTTACAACAAAACAAACATATTTTGTTTGCAGAAATATGTCATCTGTTGCTCTTTGTTTGAGCTCAGCTGGGGAATGGGAAGAGAAACCAAGTTTTGAGGAAAGAACAACAGCGCCATTTGGACAGCTGCATGAACAGATCTCTGAGGCAGACAGTTGAGCCAAGGGATGTCTCAGCCTCTGAGCTTCTTTGGCCTCAAATTGAAGCTTGGAAATAAAAGAGAGAGGCCCAAGAGATGGGTGATGTGGGGCTGGAAGTTTGTGTGTTAGTCATAAAATTCATAGCATGGCCATGTCAAATTGAAACTCATCACTCCCCATGAGTTAGGATGGCAGGCTGTTAAAGCTATTTCTGGGTTTCAAAAAGTCACCACCATCAAGCAGTTCAAGCCATATAGAGATAGAAAATATTCTTTCTACACCTATCCCAGAAAACAGTGATTCCTTGCCTTGCACTAGTTACACATATGTACAATAGCAATAAAGTCCTTAAACCAGCTGACATCTATCCACCAAATGAGACACCAATAAACTCAGCATGGCTGACACTTTTGATTGATATCAATTTACTTAAGTGCTATCTTCTTTAAGGGCTTTTAGCATATTCAAATAGTATTTCTTGAGTCCATCTAAGTTTTGAGAGACATGTCTTTTCAAATAAAAAAGTATACTAATTTAAACACATAAGATGTCACTGTTTTTTCTTAACCATGCACCCCCTCGTACTAGCCACCAGTCTGAAAGACATGCTGAGTCTTATTTTTTCTTTTATGTAAAGCCATCAATTAATACACTGAGCATGCATTTGTTATCAGGTGCAGAAACTAGGAAGCAGAATATAGAATCATTAAAAAAAACCCAGAAAATCATAGAAAATAGAAAATCTTGACCTGGCCAAGAAAGTAAGAAATGTGGTCACCTTTTTCAGAGCCCTTTTTGCTTCTGCAAAGGTGATTGGGGTTGTCAAGCTGCCCGATTCCCTTTGCTACAGGCAGGCGAGGCTGTTAACATCAATGTCAATGGAAAGTAGGGATGGTGTCATATTTTTCTAAAAGGGTTTCTTGGCTGAGTTTAGAATGTGCTGCACACAGTGCATCCTTCAGACTTCATCATGAAATCCGGTTAATTATAGTTTTTGAGAATTTTTGTTTAACCCTGTAACTCTACTATTTTCTTAACCAAGAACTGTCTTCCATAGAAAAATCCTCTCTTCCCATGATAGTTGGGGGCAGACCACATAGGAATGTATAAGACTCAGGTTTTTGTTCATAGCAGGATGAGAAACTATTGAAGGGTTTTTAATGGAGGAAGGACATAATTCGTTAGGATTTATATGGCTCGCCTGGCTTCTGCGTGAGCTACGACTGAAGAGAAAAACAAATTTAGGAAGATGAGTTAGGAGGCCAGTGTGATAATACAGGAGAGCAAGCAATGTTAATTTGAACCAGGTGGTAAAGGTGTAGATGATGAGAGGGGATCATTTTCCAGATGCATCTGGAAGGTAGGGTTTTCAATATTCTCTGACAGATGGAATATAGGGTATGAGAGCAATAACTCCACTCTATGAGGAACAGATTTAGTTAGGCATTTAGGAATAAATAATGAGTGGGGTTTTTTTGGAGATATTAACTTTAAAATGACAATTATTGGATCGACAATAACCAGGACATTCTCTGAGATCCCCTTTTTGAACTTGAGGTAGTTCAGTGCAGCAGAGCTCTACCTTGGCTGCACATGAGAATGAATGGCTTGGGGAAATTTAAAAATTCTGATGACCAGAATGCTCCCAAAAAACCAATTACCTAAGCATCTCTGGGGTGGATTAATGCATCGATGCTTTTAAAACTCTCCAGGTAAACCTTATATGTGACATGGTGAGAGTTGGGAACCACTGGTTCAGTGGCATCAGCAGTTTCTGGTTGGAAAAGTCATGGCAAAGTCTCTTGCTTGTAGGGACAAGGGGAGTGTGCTTCCTGGAGTGAGAAAATTGGACACGAGGCAGGCACTGTGGATAGGAAATGGGTAATTCCAAGGTTGACTCAGACTCTTCAAGCACTCTCCTTCCATTTCTGGAAATGTCTGGCCTTCTTGAAACAAGACACTTGTTTCACACTTTCTTTGCTTAAATTGGGCAGCCTTTGTGGTACCTGGGTATCCTTCTCTCTCAGAGCCTGAGCCTTTTCAGCTGGTCTCTGGAATTCCGTGCCAACAATCTGTTATTGATTTACCTGAGAATCTAAGAGCACTTCAGAGCCACCCTCACAGCCCAGCCGGCAGCAGCTGCAGTCGAAGCTCATCTGCAAGCAACAGGAATTCAACCGCACAGGATGGTGGTGAGGAGCGAGCAGGAGAGCTGCAAAGTGAGATAGTGCAAGGGTCTCCCTCAGAGGGGTGGAGCCCTTAGGGAGAAGCTGGAGGTGTTCTTTGAAGCTCCCTCAGTGAAACCCACACATGTGTGCACCACTTTGGATGGTCACGTCCTCGTGTAGACACCCACACACACCACACACGTAACACACAGGCCACCCGGACTCACATAGGACACATACCACATCTGCCCACCTCACACACATCTCATCCCCCACCACTACCCTATCAGACACCCCAAGAGAAAGTTTCAATGGGCTTATTCACTCTTCAGATGAATGAGGATTAAGTTTTGGATATACTTTCTGTGTCCCCAGAAAATTACTAATTTAACCAGTGGAAAAAAAACCACTGCCAGATTAACTTTGAAATTTTCTGTGTCATGGCTCTGGGAGGGAAAGCTTCTGGAAGAAAAGTGTCCTTCCAAATCCCCCTGAGGCTATATGATTTAGGTCCCCAAACACCCTGTTCACCTACAAAGTCACTCTTGAGTAAGGGGGAACTCAAGCTGGACGAAGGCCCTCAAGACCTTCTTACCCAGGGGAAGGTTTGTCTAAGGCACTGCCAATTAACTCAGACCTGAGGATAAGCCTTGAGGTGACACTGATTCTTCTGCCCGAGTGCAGCACATGCCGTCAGTTCCTGTCCATGCCCCCTTATCATTAGCAAACAGCAGGATCTGCAATTCTTTGCCCAAAGACTATGTCTGGACTAAGAAGCCCACTTTGCCCACTCCCACAGCAAGCTGGGCATTCCAAGGAACTGACACCACCAACAAGCAGCTCTCCACTGTGACTGATGGGAATGGGCTCCCTGCCTTTTGAGTGAGATCATTCTGAGGCATGCTCTACAATGGGCTTCTAGAATTCCCCCTTGGGACTGAGCCCTGGTTCCCCACAGTGCTCACTGGCTTCATGATAGACTCTTTATTGACTGCTTTCTTTTCCTTGTCTCTACCATCTCTTACAACCCTATCAGTGGTTTCTGGGATCACCTCTCAGACAAACTAGTTGCACTGAAATTCTTATTCAGGGTCAGCCTCTGGGGAACCCACCCTGAGATCCCAGGAAAGGGAGAAGCCTTCTGCAACCATAAATGACACAAGATGGACAGATTCAGTTGAGACAAAAGGGGTCAGGGCCACAAATATGTTTACAAAAACAGTCCTGTGATCTATATTTGATATACAATGATGACTTGGGGATTTTGCCTCTCTGCTGGGGTAAGGACTGGGGTGACCCCATAGAAGAGAAACAGATGCACTCAGCCTGCGGCCTCACACATCTGCTGGATGAGCAATAACTACAATTTTCCAGGAGGAGACAATAAAAAAATTCACATAAAACTTTTTATTGTGTAAGTGACACTGGTTATTATAGTCAGCAATCAGAAAGCTACCCTGAGGACAGAACTTTTCTGCCTATTAATGTAGAGAAAATGGCTAGCCTGCTTCCCAAGTCTCAGAATACAACATTGGAGTTGCTAGGACTCATTCCAGAGGAGTTATAATACCAGCGAAATACAAGAAGGATGTAGCAAATGTGTGTTGCAGGAAAGATAATAAAATAAAAATCTAAGCATTTCAGAGCTCTTGGGGCAAATTGAATCCATGGGAATTGAAAAAATAAAAGGCTTGGGTAAAAATATGGTCTTTTTACAGAGGACAAGAAAATAATGTATTTCTTCATTTTATGAAGAGTAAGTTCTTCTGGACCCCAAACTGAAGCTGAGACATTTTCTAACATACGAAAACATTATTTCATAAGGACTCACAGTTTTGGTATTTGTAATCAGGTCTTAGCCTAAAGATTTCCCTTTCAGCATGGAGAGATGCCAACATAGAAACACAATTTGTAAACAATCTCTATATGAGAATAATCCTCCTCTACCTTCCTCCACTCTCCCACCTCCCTTTTGATATCAATACTGCCTCTTGTAAAGCCAGCTTCTGTGGGGGCAGCCAGTGTGCCAATGTCTTCATCCACCCCACACCCTCCCTTCCAACACAGCTCTAAGGGGCTCTGCACCAGTCACAGGGATGGGAGAGACTGGAATAATTCAGGGGTTGGTTTTTACCATATTAGTATCACTAGAGCTTAAATATCTGTGTGTGTGTTTTGGGGAGGAGGAGGTTATTCTAACATACCAGTAAGAGTTCTATCATATCATCTGTTGGCTCTGCAATGTCATAGGACAGGTGTCAGGAAATATTTTTTTTAAAGGACCAGAGAGTAAATCTTTTCAGATACATGAGCCATACGGTCTCTGTTGCAACTGCTATCATTGTAGTGTGAAAGCTGCATGAATAATATATTAAAAATTGGCCATGGCTGTGTTGCAATACAACTTCATTTATAAAAACAAGGGGCCAGCCCACACAATGACATATACAGATTTCTGCACTAGGACCTTGGAGCTCTCTACTGTCTTTGGTCGGCAGACAAGGGAAAAGAGAGTGGAGGATCAGGATTGCATGGGAGATACTTTGAGAGATTATGCATAGACCAAACGCATAGACCAAACACTTTACCCTCATTTAATTGGTCAGATTGTATGGACTCACTCAACTGCAGGGGAGCTTGGGAAATGTAGTTTAACTGTGAGCACAGAGGGAAGAGGATACAGGATTTTGTGAGTTTACAGCATTCTATACCAAACTGAGAACTAATCACTTTTTATGATACAGTGTCTATGGAAAAGATCTGAGATTCTAAATCAATTTTTTTCAAAAGCCCTGGCAACACAATTCCTGTGAGAATTAGGAACTTCCAAAATCTATGATGAAAGAATTTTGCCTGCAATTGAACAGTATTACTTAGCAATTTCACAAAATCAACTATTTTCTTGCACTTAGGATGATCCATATTTCCACGTAGATGAATTCTGCAAGTTTTAATAATTAGGAAGTAAAAGGAATTCTGCTGGAATTCTCTCCTTATAAACAATTTATTAACAGAGTTGTGATTCATAGACAGGAGTAAAAAATCTTCTTCTTCTTCTTTTTTTTTAATGAGACGAGGTCTCAATCTGTTGCCCACACTGCAGTGCAATGGTGTACTCATAGCTCACTGCAGAACTCAAGCAATCCTCCTGCCTAAGCCTCCCAAGTAGCTACAACTATAGGTGTAAGCCACTATGTCTGGCTAAGTGTTTTTTTTTTTTTTTACTAATTGTTTTAGAGAGGGAGTCTCACTATGTTACCCAGGCTGATCTCTAACTCCTGGCTTCAAGCAATCCTCATGCCTCCGCCTCCCAAGTCACTGGGACTACAGCTGTGAACCACCATCCCTGGCACTCTTTTTCTTTTTAAAAATCCATAATTCCTACTCTCTTTAATGAACATTGGTCTTTCCTCAAATGCTACCAAATTAAGGAGATTCAACTGCATCCATGAGCTTGGCTAATAAACCAAGTTTTGCTTCCTTATCAAATTCAGGGTTTATTTCTCTCCAGTAATTCTTAAGAGTGATTACTTTTGTGGAATCTGACAAAAGAAAACAATTTTTTCTTTTTTCTTTCTTTCTTTTTTTTTTCTTACCATTTGAGGTGTGAAAAGAAACCTTGTTTAGCAGCATTAGCAAACTCAAGGGGCTAAAAGGATATAAATGAAATTTCATCAGGCATTCCTGCTATGAGAAAAAGAAAAAATATATAAAAAAACAAAATCCACCGTAATTGTTCTGGTGTCTGGTTTGGGTCAGTATAAGTAAAAGACAAAGAAATAAATCTAAAGCTCTTGTCTTCATTTTTCAGCCTTCAAGCCTTCTAATGAGGCAGAGCTGTGCACATAAATCTAAAATTTTAATAAGGAAAAATGAAAAATATATGCAGTTGCTTCTGCAGTGCCCTTCTAAGTCACCCTGGAATTCTTTAAGTTACTGTGATTACTTTGGATCTTGGGTATATTTTGTAGACAGTAAGAGCAACTTGCTCCAAATATCAAACTACATTTAAATTTGCATTAGTTTGTTTGTCTTTTAGATGCTGATGCTTTTTTATTCCTTTTGCCAATGATGTTAGCTTCTGGTGGGTTAACCTAATGTATCTGTTAGGGCAGCAGTTTTCAAAGTTTAGCAAGAATTGTTAAAATACAGATTCTTAAGCCTCCCCCACAGAGAGTCGGAATCAGCAGATCTGGGGCCAGGCGTGAGGTTTTGCATTTCTGGCAAGTTCCCAGTGCTGCTGGTTTTGCTGGTCTGGGGCCATACTCTGATTAACTCTGAGCCAAAGGTCTTTGAATTGGAAACCCAATTCTAACTAGTGTAGCAAATAGGAAATTTATAGGCTTGCAAGGGTTAAAAATCAGGCTGCCTGTTTGGCTTTAGGCATTATGAATTTCACTGGTTCAGTGGATATCCTGAGGGTCCAGTTTTTTGTCTCTCTTTCTCTTGTAGCTCATTTCTCGTGTTGGTATTTCCCTCATGATCACAAATGGATTGCAGTGTTCCAGACCTTGTACTCTCATTTTTGCAAGCCCAATGGACAAAAGAGTTTTTTTCCCTTCCCCAATTTGTTGAGTTTTTGGGTTTTTTTCTATTACTGGCTTTAATTGAGTGACATAGTCATCTTGAGCCAATCGTCGTGTTCATTGTATCCCTAGGGATGTGATAGCCAATCGGTTTAAATTAATCTCCCCCCCACCAAATTTAAGTCCTCAAGCATCTGTCGTGTCTGGTTTATTTGCTTAAGGGGTTTCTCCAAAGCCATGGGCACTCTCTCAGCTTGAGTATAGTTGCATCCTACACATGCATGAGATTAATGTCCTTGGAGCAACTCCCAACAAATATGGGATGGAGTTCATGCATATACGCCCCACCTCCCAGCTGTCAGAGTGATGGTTATTAAGTGCATTCTATCAGGTTTTGTAGTATGTCCCAGTGGCAGTCTATCCCAGTTGCCCACTGTAGAAACCAGCTCTATGATAGATGTTGCATAGACCTATCCTCTTCTCCTTTCCCTATCTCCCTGCTTCTAGACCCTGCTTCTGAAACCACCTCCCAAATAAACTCTTAGCTCCCAATCTTTCCCTTATGTGTTACTTTTAGGGGGCAAGCCAAACAATGGCCTCACCTGAACCATGAGGATTGACATTGGGAGAGAGGTTATTCTCCCAGGGAACACAGGAGTATTATTTTACTAAAAAAAGGGTGAAAAGATGTTAAGAAGAAAAACATATTTCCTCTAAAAACCAGTTAATTTCTGAACTTAGGGAAATGCATTCAAATAATACTGAATTCCTGTTTGATCCGAGTGTGAATTTGGGGTGGAAGTACCGCATGCAGTGGACTAGATGGCAGCATGCCAGCTGTAGATGCTGACCATCCAACAGATAGATTGGGAGAGAAGAAAAGAGTCATGGATCCCATGGTCACCTTTAGATAAAGGCTTGGCTAAAAATAAGTTTAAAAAATAAATATGCTTTGCTACTCTCAGTCTCAACTGATCTCATATCTCCTTTAAATTTTTAATGCTGCCATCTCCTCAACGTACCAAGAATTGTTCCTCCAAAGCTTCCCAATGCATTGTGTATCTCAGTCTTATATTTCCTGGTCAAACTCCAGGTCTCAAAGGTTTCCTGTCCTAGGCCCCATCTGCTAAGGACAAAGCTAGCCGATGATCACAACTGCAATGCAGTTATATAACAACAGGTGAGGATGCATATTGCAGTTTAAGTCTCATTCTAGTCAGGAAATAATGTCATTATCAGGCCTCTCTAAAAAAACATTAGTCAAATGTTTTATAGAAATGCCTTCCAAGGAACTTTTCTTTCAGGAAAGGCACTATCACCTAATTTTTGGAAGCGCTGCATACTGCCCTCTCCTTTCAGAGAGTCAGTGCCAGAGCACATTATTTTAGTAAAGGCTGTGATGTATTTGGACTGAAAACACTATCAACATTATTTAATCCAGATTTTTTGCTAACTTAGTTGACACTAGATCTATTTGGGTTTTTGTTGTTTAGTTGCTAGTGGTTTTGTGTTTTTTTTTTTAATTTCAAAGTATTAAGAGAGTATAAATGCTTTTGTTACAGAGATACTTTGTATGATAATTAAGTTGGGGCTTTTAGTGTGCCCCTCACCAAAATAGTGTTCATTGTATCTGTTAGTTTTTATCCCTCATCCCCCTCAATCCCCACTTCTTGTTTTTCAATACCTTTTACATCTCTTTGTGCCCATGTGTGTCCATTGTTTAGCTCCCAATTTTTAGTGAGTACATGTGGTGTTTGATTTTCCATTTCTGAGATACTTCACTTAGGGTAATAGTGTCCAGATCCATCCATGTTGCTGCAAAAGACATTATTTCATTATGGCCGAGTAGTACCCCATAATGTGTGTGTGTGTGTGTGTGTGTGTGTATAATTTTCTTTATCTACTCATAAATTCATGGCCACTTAGGTTGATTCCACATCTTTGCAATTGTGAATTGTGCCGTAATAAACATTTGAGTGCAGGTGTCTTTTTGATATAATGACTTTTTTTCCTTTGGGTAGATACCCAGTAGTGGGATTGCTGGGTCAAATGGTAGTTCTACTTTTAGTTCTATGAGGAATCTCCATACTGTTTTCCATAGAGGTTGTACTCATTCAAAGTCCCACAAACAGTGTATAAGTGAGAGATAGAGAGATCTGAGAAAAGACAGGAAAATAACCTACCTACTTACTGTTTTTCTACAAACCCTCAAGTATCCAATCCTCTCTGCTTTTTCTCTTCTGTTCCCTTATTATGCCTTCCCCAAGTCTCCATCCGTCCAAACCCTCTCCAACATTTAACATCCTTCTTGAACCTCTACTTCCCCATGAAACCTTCTATAATTAGATGGATTCTACCTCTTCTCCAGAATTTTGGCAGCAACCTATTAGTTTCCAAGAAGCTGTTTGCAGTGGCAGGCTTTGGTGTTATCAAGACCAGGCTCAAATCTCTCTGCAAAGCTGGACTACCTGGAAAATTTTCATAACCTAACTGAGCTGTAGTTTTCTTATTTGTGAATAGAAGTGATAATATCTGTTGTTTGGGATTATTGTAAACATTAGGGAATAGAATGAACCTAAATACTCAATATACTCAATAGATGGTCATTGTTTTTATCATTGACTTGGCGTATTTCATGAACTCTGTATTAGTTTCCTAGGGATTACAGCAAAGTACTGTACTACAAACTGTGTGGCTTAAAACAACAGAAATGTATTATCTCACAACTCTGGGGCTTAGAAGTCCAAAATCAAGGTGTCAGCAGGTCACGCTCTCTCTGAAACTGCTTGGAGAGAATCCTTCCTTGTGGTTCTCTAGCATCTGGTGGTGACTATCAGTGCTTGGCATTCCTGGGCTTATATAATAGTTTGTGGTGCCAATCTCTGCTTCTGTTTTCACATGGTTTCCTCCTCGTGAGTCTGTGCCTTCTTGTGACCACCTTCCCATTTTTCAAGGACACCAGTCATATTGGATTAAGGGTCCATCCTAAGGACCTCATGTTAACTTGATTACATCTGTAAGGATCCTATTTCCAAATCAGATCCCATGTACAGGTACCAAGATTTAGGATTTTAACATATCCATAACAAACTCATACTAATTCATGAATATTCCTCCAACCTACCTCCTGTATTTTGGGCTGTCCTCTAATCCTTTTCAACTCACCAATTTGTTGCCACTACAGTCCATTTTCTGTCTGGAAAGGAAAGAAATTTCTGATTCAGAGAAAACTGCAGGAACAGCAACTTCCTAAAGCTTTCAGAAAGAACAAGGGAGCCTGAGACTGCCAGGCCCTTAAATGCCAAACAGCTTGGAGAAAGAGATTTAAAGCTCGTAAATATCAAAGAGCCTCTGGAACATTGGGGGCAGAAGGAACACTCCTAAACACAGTGAAACATAAATAAAGTTGGATTGGGTTCATTGGCTGCACTCCCAGGGCAAAATTATCATCCCCTTTCCAAAAGTAGCATTTAGCACAACATTAGTTTGAAATGGTTATTGTCTTTTTGGAATACATTATTTTTTTATAGCTTATGGCAGAAGTTGACACACAGCGTTACATTATTCTGTATTTCCACTCAGATGCACACAGGTAGGATAGTAGCCCTGACAGGCACTTTGGGACTGAGCTAACTTAGGCTTTACTCCAAAGAAGGTCACTTACCTGCCCCGACAATGATCATCTTCTCATCTTGCTCCCCAACTCTCCTGGCATTATTATTTATATTTTATATTTCTTTTCTGATTAGAGAAGGCATAAATTGCTATTTAACATGTAGAAAAGAAAAAAATGAATAAATAAAAATGCCCTACAAGCTCATTACTTTTTAAAAAGCCCATCACATATTCTTTGGAATCACGATGCTTAATAACTTCCTAGTACTTCATTGTCTGATGTACCATAATTGTTTCAGCCAATACCCTATTATGGACCATTTACTTTGTTGCCATGCTTTTTATTCTTATAAAAATGCCATGATGATCATCTGGTACCTAAATTGTTGTGGGCACTGTAACACCACTTCTAATTTCATATCCTGAGTTCCATAATCAAAATATGTACGTTTTCTTACACGGAACCCTGGATAACCTTGAAGAAGGAAGGAAACACACCTCCCACTGCCCAGATCTCTATAGCTTTTACCTATTCTTTTATGAAGGTCCATACATCTGGTTCCATAATAAGAAGGTGAAAATGGGCACTTTTTTTTTCAATATTCTTAGGCTGTGTTTACCTTCCTACATGCACAGATGGGAGGAGTCCACCTGGGGCTTTTCTCTTGCTGCTGAGAGAATCTGATGAAATTTCCCAATCTCTTATTTTCATGGGTCTTGGAAAGAGCTGTTAGGAAAATCTTGGATTTCATGCCACTTTGATGTGCTGTAACCAGCTAGAAAGTGAGTTTGTTGGAGGCATCCCATATTGGGAGCAGAAAATTTGCAGGGCACTCTCTTGATCACTGTGCCTCAAGCAATCAGAGCAATTTGAGGCCACGTTTTTACATCTCTTCCCCATGCATTTCCACGTTTCAGATCCAATACGGGAGCAGGGAGTGGGCTACTCCTTAACCCACATCTACCCTGGCCAGGTTCCAATTAAATTTTTTTTATTGTTGATTCATCTCCTCCCCCTCAGTAGAGGGACCTCCATTCTTCAATCTTGTCTTTGGCAATTTAAATGACTGATGGCTTGTTGCATGTCATTATCTAGGCTTGGAGAGAATAGTAACTGCACAACCCTTCTGATCAGGGAAATAAGATACAGAATTCTGCTGCAAACCATCTCGTTACCTGACAGAGTAGAGGCCAAAAGCCAATTTAGAAAACTTCTAATCCAGTGTTTGCTCTTTGCTGAAGGTGAAAGCTTTCTCATCTGAGATTGTGAGCAAGTCTCATCTGTGAAGAAAGAGCAAAATAGATGGAGGGCACATTGCAGAAAAAGGAATTCATTTATGCTTTTCTGGAAGATGACTTTTTGCTATTCAAAATGTGGTACATGGATTGCAACTTCAGGGTCATCTGGGTGCTAGTTAGAAATACAGATTCTCTGGCCACAGGAAGACATTCTGAATCAAAATCTGCATTTTAATAAGATTCCCAAGGGATTCTTATGCATTTTAAGGAGTGAGAAGCACTGGCATGTTATAGGAAAGTTACTGTAATTCAGCTGCCAGAAAGAGGCCCTTTTAAAAACCAACCTTACTTATAAAACTAAACAAAATGAAAACAAACCATCAAAAACGTTTTCTCACTAGAAGAATATTTGGATTGTTCCAGGATTAACTTCTCCCTATGTTTATTTATAAATTTAACATGACTAGGATAAAAATATCAACATCGAATAGTCTCAAACCCCAGAACTATTCAAATCGATTTTAAATTCATATAGAAAAATAAACTAGCAAGATTATTTTATATACTGAATAGTCCTACAAACTACTCAAAGACTATTATTTTGAATAGGTTGTAAGACTAACACCGAAAAATTAATTCTAAGGGATGGGATTTGTTTGTCTGGATCTCCTTTAATTTTTAATTATATAATTTTAGGTAATTTAACTTATTGAAAATTAATATAGGCACATAATAAAATTTTCAAAGAGAATAAAAATGTATACATTTAAAAGTAAGACCTCATTCTAGATACTTAATTTCATTCCTAGAGGTTATCACTCACTATTAATAGATTATATATATATATGTTTGTATAATCTAGAAGTATTCCAATACATATTATATATATACACTTAAAACATACTATCATATATGCTATTCTGCACTTTGCTTTTTAGCACATTGTATATATCTCCCATTAGCATATACAAAGGTCTACCTCATTGCGTTTAATATTTACAAAATATTTTTCCTCTGCATCAAAATTTGGTTTGTTTTCTTTGGTGATTCCAGTTGATACTACAATGAATCTCTCTCTGTGTATGTGTCTGTGCACATATGTGTCTATCTGTAAAATAAAAACCTATGAGTAAAATTGCTGATTCTAAGAAAAGAGCATTTAAAATTTTGATAGATTTTGCCAATTGCTCTTCAAAAACACTGTATCCATTTAGTACCCCACCAACCATCCATGAGTCTTATGATTTCCCTATGTCCCTGCTATACTGAAATATCAACCTTGGAAATGTGTAATCTGATATTTGGAAAGAAGTGTCATATTTCTATTATAATATACATTATTAATTATGAGTGAATTTGAGCATATTTTCATGTTTAAAAGCCATCTGCATCTCTATTTATGAATTGTTTGCTCATCTTTTTCTGAGCAGAAAAAGGCCTTTTCTGATGAATTTATCAGAACTTTTTTTATATTAATGGCTTTATAAATTATCCCTTAGACAGTGACACATGTTGCAAACATTTTTTTCTCAGTTTGTATTTCATGTTCTTTTTCTCTTTTACCTTACATTATTTTTGTTTTGAACAGAAAATGCATTTACCTAGTTTAAATATAGGAAAAGCATATTCATGCTATGAATTAAGAAGTCTTAGTCATTTCCAAATTTATGAATGTTTACTCCATAGCCACCTGTGGGTGGCTAAACATGTTCATCATTTCTTGTGTATTCTTCAATGCTCAGGTAACTATAAGAAATTACACATATACAATCTTATTTCCTCCTCTTTCTTGTAAAAAGTACAATGTCACTGACTATATTCTTGATTTTTCCTTTTCACTTGGAAAAACATCCTGGAGATCTTTCCATATTAATAGAAAGGAGCATCATCATTCCTTTTTACAACTGTATAGTATTCCATTGGAGAAATGTGACATACTTTATTTCATCAAATTTGCAGTGACAGGCATTTGTTTTGTTTCCAGTCTTTCACTACTAAAAAGTTGCAATGGATAATCTTGTAACTATATTTTTATTTTATTTTATATATGAGCAAATGTATGTGTAAGATGTATCTCTAGAGATAAGATTGCTGAGAAAAAGGATAAATGAATTTGTAATTTTGATAAATGTTGCCAAATTTTTCTACATATTATTTTTAATTCCCACTAGCAATGTATGAGTACCAGTGTTCAGAAAATTGTGAATTATTGCCAGATGTTGAATAAAAAATGATATTTTATTGTAGTTTGAATTTACATTTCATTTTTCATGGAGAAAAAGTGTACAAATGATTTCAATGCTTTCGTATTGCTTTAATTCCATGAATTGTTATTTATCTGTTCATAGTTTTTCCCAGCTTACCATTGGATTGCTGTCTTTTTAGATCAATTTTTAGAATTTCAATATATACTCAGGCACAAGTTCTTTGTTTTTGATATGAGTTACCAATTTTTTAAAATAGGTTATTTTTCTTTTAATCTTCCCCATTTTTTTCATGTAGCATTTTAATTTTTTAAATTAACAATATTTATCTTTTATATCTCTGGTTTTGAGTCATATTTAGAAAGTATGCCTTTCCTACTCCAAATTTATAAAGGAATTTGCCCATATTTTCTTTCAGTTTCCTCAAAAATTTGTTCTACTTGAAGTTTATTTTATTCTACAACATAAAGCATGGCTGCAACATGATCTTTTTTCTAATAGCTACCCAACTTGGCCAATATCATTTGTTAAAAAACAAAATCTATCCTTATGTCACTAAATGGAGATACTGCCTTAAACATTTTCTAAATACTACATGTGTCTGAAATACATTCTGAAAATCCTATTATGTTCCATTGATCTGATAATTCATGAGCCAGTACTGCACTATTTTAATTAGTGAGGCTTTATGGTATGTCTTTATCTTGGGTAGATCTTGGTCCTTTTCACTGTTCATTTTAAGAGATTTCCTGACTAATCTTGCTAGTTTATTTTTCTATATGAATTTAAAATCAATCTGAATAGTCCTGGGGTTGAGAACTATTCAATGTTGACATTTTTATCCCAGTCATGTTAAATTTATAAATTAACTTAGAGAGACTGACTTTTTCATGATGTATTTAATAGAATATTCTCATGCAAGAAACTGCTAAGTCTTTCCATTTTCTTAGACCCATTTTTTAAGTTGTCTTTTAAGGGTTTCCTCCTACATAATTTGCACATTTCTTATTAAATTTACCATGTTGCTACTGTAAATGAAATCTTTTTAAAATTATATATCCCAATTGATCACTATTTATATATAGGAAATAATTATGTACCCTATGTTTATTTTATACTCTGATAATACAAACTACATTCTTTATTTTTTGGTAGCAGTTTTTCAGTTGCTTCTCTTAGTTTTCCTAGATATTCAATCACATTATGTGGACATTATAATAGATTTACTCCTTTTCTTCGGATTTTTTATTCATGTAAGACAACAGACATAGGAGAACTTATTCCCCTCATTAAAAAAAAACATAGAGTACTATATGTTAGAACATAGAAAAGAACTCATAAGGAATCCAAGAAACATTTACAAGGGGATCTCACAGAAGGTCAAAGTCACATATTAGGGCAGGAGCCAATAAAGTTTTGAATTGTTCCCAGTTAATGAATGACTTTCTTAGTACCCACATGCTTATTTGTCTATATTTTGGCATTTATTTTCTTTGAGACCTAGTGTATAAATAATGTTTTATAAACAATCCATAGATATCTGAGGGAAAAGTAACCTCATTTATTTTTACTCAAGAAATCTGTATTAGTCAGTGTTCTCCAGAGAGACAGAACTAATTAGGTAGACAGATAGATAAACAGAGAGAGATATATAAAAGGAGATTTGTTAGGCGAATTGGCTCACACAATTAGAGAGGGTGAGAAGTCCCACCATAGGCCATCCGCAGGCTGAAGGCCCTGGGATACCAGTAGCATGGCTCAGTCCAAGCCTGAAAGCCTCAGAACCAGGGAAGCAGGTGTCATTCTCAGTCTGAGGCCTAGGCAGCAGCCACTGGTATAAATCCTGGAGTTCAAGGCCAGAGAGGCTGGAGTTTTGATGTCCAAGGGCTGGAGGAGAAGAGTGCCCCAGCTGCAGGAGAGAGAGAGAAGGAAATCCTTTTCTCTTCTTTGTTCTATCTGGGCCACCAGCTGATTAGATGATGCACACCTACAATGAGGGTGGATCTTCCCCACTCATTTCACCAACCCATGTGCTAATCTCCTCTGGAAACATCCTCACAGACAAACCCATACATAGTGCTTTACCAGTTCTCCAGGTGTTTCTTAATCCAGTCAGCTTGATATCTAAAATTAACCATCACAAAGTCCACATTGATCAGCCCATATGCATCTCTTTAAACCATACTTGATCTCCAAATAAGACAATAACAAGTTCGACCTAACATGATATTGCTATCCAGCATATAACTGAAAACTCACAAATCTCTTACCCAGAAGAGGTAAGAGAATAGGAAGTAAAGTCCTTAGGCAATGTGTACTCTTTTCTTTTTAGCTCATAATTTAATTATTATGTAAAATTAACAATACTTAAATACTGATATAAATTCAATATAGCTTATGTTACATGATAAAGAAATAAGAGAGGAACAAAAACAAAACAAAAAAATTGCTTAATATATGTATATATACACACAAACACATTCTTAACAAAAGAGGGAAGAAATACTCATGACAATTACTGTCCCTGTTTCCTTAACTGCTATTACAACTGTCTTCTTCTACTATCCATTCTGTATTCCCTTTGCCTTCAGTAGGCACCTCAGCTGGTTGTGATTTTTTACATGGAAATATGACCCAAACCTTCATGCTTGAAGTGGTCAGACCATTTGCAGTTCTGCCTGGATTGGGTTATTTTAATTTCCTATTAACCTTAATCACAGAGCATGGTAATACTAAGAGATTCCCTAAGGGATCACCTGTATTCCAGACATATTCTTCTTTATCTCCATTGTAGAGTGGTAGTCCAATTTTCTCTTGGTGATCTGGATTAATCACCCAGCAAGCACTTTAACTTCCTTCTTAGCCTGTTGACTCAGAAGTACAAGGATCCCAAAGTGGCTGGGTGACAATCTCAGCTTTTGGTTTGCTGCAAACTGCTTCTGGTTGGACTTATGAACACGTATGTAGGAAAATGTATTTGCCAGATCAATAGCTGCATACCAAGTACCAGGATATGTATTAATTTGCTCAATGAAATCACATCTGGTACAGCAGCTGCATTTGAAGTCACCACTTAGTTAAGCTTACAATAGCCCACTATCATTCTCCAGGATCCATTTGTCTTGTGCACAGGCCAAATAGGAGAGTCTAATGGGGATATGGTGGAAATTATCATGCCTGCATTTTTTGAGTCCTTCATGTCGGCACTAATCTCTCTAATCCCTCTAGATATGTAGTATTGTTTTTTATTTACTATTGTCCTAGGTAGAGGCCACTCTAATGGCTTCCATTTGGCCTTTCCCACAATAATAACCTTCACTCCACATATTAGCAAACCAATGTGCAGATTTTGCCAGCTGCTGAGTGTGTCTATTCCAATTATGCATTCTGGCACTGGGGGCATGATCACAGGATGAGTTCAGGGACCCACTGGACCCACTGTGCGTCAAATATGAGCTAAAACTCCATTGATCCTCCCTACACTAACTAGAGAGCCACAGTGACATTTTGGGTCTCCTATAATCAGTCAGTTCAGAGCCTGTGTCTGGTATCCCCTGAAAGTTCTGATTTTTTCCTTTACCCCAATACACAGTTACTGTGGTAAAAGGCTGTAGGTCCCTTTGGCAAAGGATAGGAGAAAGATTGACAGTGCAAATTTTGGGTAGTGTACTGGGGTCCTTCCTGGAAGGGACTCAGCCTCCTCTTTATTCATCGGATTCTGGGTTCTGGCAAATTGCCTCAAGTCTGGGAATTGATGGGGAGGCTGTGATACTCTGATTTTATGATTCAAGTTAGACTTTTGTTCACTTGACCTGAAAGTTTCCTGCTTACACAGATCAAGTGAGAATGTAGCAGGCTTCTGATCTATTTCATATCTGGGAACACTGTGATTAACCAGCCAATGCCACGGACTTACATGAGTCAGGCTATTCTGATAATAGCTCTGCCTCCCTGTCCATCACAGTGACTATGCCCACCTTGCCTTTGATAACTGAGTGCTGCCACTTGGCTCCTGCCACCCTAGGATTTAATTATTTTTGTTGCATTTAAGTTTTCCAATTGAGTGACTTTGGTTTCCACTGTAAGCTTTGGTCTATAGAGAAGAGCAGTCACAGAGCTCTTCTGTGGGATGCTGGGCTCCCCTCACAAATCTATTTCTCATTATCTATTTTCTTATTTATTTAGTGTCTAGTTGATCTGTCAAAAATTAGAGAAGTGTAATAAATTCTCCAACATCTGTTGTGTTTCTATATATATCTCTTGTTTCCTCATTTGCAACTGTATCTATTTTGACATTCTGTTTTGCAGCACACATAGGCTCATGAGGATTATAACTTTCATGAAACAATTCTCCTCGTTCTGTTTTTATGCTTTGTGCCTTGAATTTTACTTTGGCTAATATTAACATTGTCATCTCTACCTTTACGTAGACTGCATTTCACTGGTTAACTTTGCACATCACATTCTTTTTAACATGTTGAATCAGTTTATCAGTGGTAGGCAGCAAAGAGTTGGTCTTTTGCTTTATGACCCATCTGTGAATGTCTAAATTTTAGTATAGGAGTTGGAATCATTTGCATTTATTGTCAGAATCGATACACTTATTATTTTTGGCACTTTTCTTTCTGCTTATTATTTTTACATGCTTCATTGTGGTTTCATTTCCTTTTTTTTCATTTGCTATATGGTTTATGTTTTATTTGACTTTATTTTTTCCTGTTTTAGAAAAATATACATTTTCTATATAATATCCCTCATGATTACATTTAAGATTTTCAACAAATGTTTTTCAACTTAAAATCCTTTATGCGTCAAAGTTATGAACACTATAATGAACTCTGATATCCTTCTATTCAAGAAGAACCATTTGGAACTTTTGCACTGTTCTGCTTCCTATTCCTCAACATTCTGGTACTTATCTTTATGATACACTAATATATGCTCAGAGCCAGATAATTATAATTTAAAAATATGTTAATATTAAAATAATGTCTTTAAAAAGAAAAACTTGAAATTGGCATTCAATTTTGTGATCAAATTTTTCACAATTTAATAATAATAATTTCCATAAAATTAACATCTCAATGATCATCACCTGCTATTGTATTCCTTGCCTATTCTATTCTTGAAATTTTGATTCTGATTTCTCTTCTAGTTATTTGGAGCCTATAGTCAAGTCATGTTTTCAAGGAGGGTACATAAGCACTTTAGTATCTGACTTCTTCAATAAATAAGAACATCTTTTCTGTGGCTTACATGCATTAAATAAAGAGTAGCTGTGAAAGATGAATTAGATATTTTTTTTCCCACAAAACTGAGCATATGTGATTGCATTACTTTCAGGCATTTAGTGTTCCACAAAAGGAATCTCAATTTTGCTCAACATGTGTTTCTTCATAGCAACCTGATATCTCTCTTTAAATGTTGCCAACAATTTTTAATAACATTTAATTAATTATTTTATGCTTGTTGACATTTACCTGAAATATCTTAACACACTTCAATGTTTTTAAGCAAATTTGTTTGAAACCAGGCAAGACTTTTTTTCATAT
The DNA here is from genome assembly GCA_008086735.1 of Cheirogaleus medius. NCBI lineage: Eukaryota > Metazoa > Chordata > Mammalia > Primates > Cheirogaleidae > Cheirogaleus > Cheirogaleus medius. The sequence goes on along the minus strand of VBSM01001118.1, from coordinate 20,948,753 downwards.
TTATTTATTATTTTTACTTCTGGTTTAATTTGCAATGTTTTATCCTCAGTTATACTTTCAATTGCTAAGGTTAATTTTTTGTCCTTGGTTCTATTATTTTTTATCTTTTCATTTTTATTGTTTTCTTGTGGCTTGAAGTCACTTGGGAAATTGTTTCAACTTGTGATATCTACTGGCATCTTGAAAATAGGAAATGTGAGTGTTTGTGATTAGATCAAAGGTACATCCCATATCCTAATTCAGCCACATGCCCCTTCCTATCACCAACATATTCTGTATCCTTTAAGTAACAAGAAGCAAGATAATCAGAAGAAAAACAAATGAAAAAAGCTTTAATGTTTATCTTTGGGGATTATATGTTAACTATGTATACCCTTGGGCCACCTAAGATCTTGCTATGTACTCTCCTGCAAATAGCTTCTTAGCAGCCATGAACACACCTGGGTGCATGCAACATCTTGTCTAATATAACATTTACCCATTAAGTCCTCTCTAAACTATCAAATAAAAGACAAGTGACAACATTGCATGACTCTAGAGAATAGAATACAAACGACAGATCCTATTTGTTGAGACTCAGGACACATCACCCCAAAATATGGCTGTAGAAGACCAGAATATACCACCTCAAAATTTACTTCTGTGGTATATTTCAAGCCAGTTATTCTGAGAAACTGCAGACACAAAAGTAGCTCTGAAAAGCTATTCTTCTGCAAGAAAAATTTATATCTACAAAGGAAATCTACATTAATAAAATATCTGTATCGGGAAGCGGGATGCTGTAGACAACTTATGTTACTTAAGAAACCTTTTATCTACATAATTAGAGAAATTTTGTTCACCATACAGTTCCTCCTCTCACCCTCCCATAACTCATATCACCACCCTACCCCCCAGAAGACCCAAGCCCCTATGTCTTTAACTCAATTGTTATGAATCCACTTTCTGGGAATCTTATCAATCAGAGATGATTAACTCAATCATATAAAAGACAATGGAAGTTGACATTACACCCAGACAGATTATTACCTGTTCTTCCGAGGGCCTGAGAAGAATAGGTGAATCATTCCCCAAATTTATTTACTCTCCCCTAAATTGCCATTGTCTCTCCTCCCCTCTGCAGAGGGTATATAAGCTTCTAGATCTCACTGGGTTTGGGGGGTATTCACTTTTATTTTACGTGATGCTGCTGTATACATAATAAATTTGTATGCCTTTTCTCCTGTTAATCTATCTTATGTTAATTTAATTTTTAGCCCATCCAAAGAAACTAGAAAGATGGAGGAAAGCCATTTTTCCTCCCCCCTTACATATTTCCCACAACTAAGTAAATCTCAATCACAAAAATGCCGCTGTGCAGAAGGCAGAGAGGGTGTCTTCAGAAAAATTTTATGCTTAAGTAAGAAAATTCAGTATGTATAGATGATGCCTACGGCAAAGATGCTGTCCGGGCTTTCTCATATATCATCCTGGCCTTCATTTATATACACCAAGCGCAGCTTAGAATGAATGCCTATGTCTCTTTATCTCACTGCCTGCAGGAGCACACTTGACTCAAATTCTGGGCAAACCATGTATGGCCTTAAGAGTTAATGACCCCAGAAACAGCCTTCAAGTAATGATGGATGAGGATTTGGTGGATATATACCCCAGCTCCCTCCCATTAGGGGAAGAGAACACAGTGGAGAGCCCTTCATTGCCCCTCAGAGTTCCGCTTCAGTATGGTGCTACTGTTGCCACAGTCCTTGCTAGCCTATTCTTTATTAACTGCCTTCCCCTCTTTGTTTTACCCCTTCACTTTTGTACCAGTGTTTCTTGAGATGACCACTCCAATAAATTGTGTGCACTGCAATTCTCTCTGGTTCTGCTTTTGGGAGAAAGCAAACTAAAACAACTCCAACCAGAAAGACAAAAATAAATAGCTAGGAAAACATGGGTGATGCACCATAAGACATATTATCAGTAAAACTTACCTTTGAGCATCCACTGATTCAAACTTACCTAACATACAGTATGTTGTTTAAAGTTTCTGCTTCCTCTAAGTGTTCAAGAAGATGTTTTCTTTTCTTGGCACTACATTATGTTCCAAAGATTGTGTGTAATTTTTAATGGTTCTTTATTCATTCTCAAAGGAACAGAAATATGGACAGGCCACATGCGTGAATTGCCCATAACTCTGCTTCTTCTCCTTTTGAGGCTGGTCATTTCCTGTTCTCAGGTCCACAGTTCCAGAATAGGTCACTTTTCTTAGATTCCAGAAAAATTCCTCAGAGCAGCAAGGTAGAATGTCATGGAGGTCCGTGGCCTTGAGGGGCTGTATTTCCCCACTCCATACCTGAATGGGGTCATTGCAGAGTTCCCTCTCCACTCTTGTTTAACAATGATTTAAAAATAACACATTTACTCAGATATTTTATCTCATTGTTTATTCTTTCTTAAATAATCTTCGCATTCTACCTAATAAAGACTATTTCTTCTGCAAAAAACACTGATGCCCTCAGGACCCCAAGGGTAAGTAGCTTACTCCCCAGGACTCCTTATGCTTCTCTTCAATGCTCCCCGATATCTAACTGTATTTGTTCCCAAACCTGGTATCGCCCTCCACACTTGTTACTTTAATTGTCATCACACTTGTTACCATATGTATTAATAATTTGATTGTTATGTAAATGTGATTGATAAAGGGAAAAGTTATTATTTATATGAGAGCAAAGTTGATTACTTCAAAAAGACTCCAAGGGAAGTTGCTTAAAAAAATGTTACATTTGATTTAGAAATGTGTGAGAAAACTGTAAAAGATTTGAACATAAAATTGTATGTATTTACACATACACACATACACACATATGTCTTCTACCTTTATATTTGCTTTGTGAGTGCTGAGAGTTTCTCGCTCCACTTTAAAGAGACAAAAACTGAAACTCTTAGACCAGTGAATAGTTTCCAATCTTGGATGCACATTAGAATTACTGGAAAACTTAAAAAAAATCTGGAGACTCCCTCTCAGAGATTCTGATTCTATTTGTCATAAATAAGGCTGGGTATGGGGCATTAGAACTGTTTTTGTTTTGTTTTGTTTTTCAAGTTCTTCATAGAATCTGATGTGCAGTAAGGATGCTGGAAATATGGAACATCTTATCTTCACCTTGATTAGTGACTAATCTATTGTATGATGCAAAGCACCTCTACAGATTGTTTTTCCTCAATATTGCTGCATCAGTCTAAAATTAGTGGCCGTTGTTTCAGATTCTGGTAATAAAATAGGTTGTTTGTTATCTAAGGTGTCGGTAAAGTTTCAAGTTTCCATCTTTTGCTTAGTTTTCACAGGCATTTTAGAGTAATATTGCAGGAGGTAGGGACAAACACTGTTAGCCTGGTGACCTCTTTAATTAAAAACAGATAAAACAATTTTAGAAGTATTTAAAACCTTACCATGCTGAGAGAAATTCTTCCCTCTGTCCAGGTGTGGTGACTCACACCTGTAATCCTAGCCCTTTGGGAGGCTGAGGCAGAGGGATGGATTGAGGCCAGGCGTTAGAGACCAGCCTGAGCAAGAGCAAGACCTTGCCTCTACAAAAAATAGAAAAACTAGCCTGTAGTCCCAGCTACTTGGGAGGCTGAGACAAGAGGATCAATGGAGCAAGGAGTTTGAGATTGCAAGGAACTGTGATGACGTCACTGCATTCTAGTCCGGTAGAGAAAGCAAGACTCTGTTAAAAAAAAAAAATTCTTCCTTGGTTTTTGCTGCTTTAGTTTCACATTGGCATTATTTTGCTTAAGGTTTACTTCTTTGTGGTTCATTTTACATGATAATTCATTATTACTGTGTATACAGAAAATAAACATTTATAATATATGTAAGAATAACTCAATGAACATATGTGCCTACCATCCAACTTATGAAACAGAAAATTATCAAAACCTTTTAAACTCTCTTCAATATTCCCTTACACACATCCCTTCCTCCCACCCAGAATTAACTTGTTTCTTGAATTTTGTACTTCTTATCTGAAAATGGTTTTGCATATACCATTGTATCTGTAAGTGTGCATTGTTTGGTTTTGCATATTTGACCATTAAATACATTCAATCCAATGTACCTATTCTGGTACATCTGACACTTGCTTCCTTTTTTCAATATTATGCTTTTAATATTCATCCACATCAATGTGCCTATCTGTAATTATTTCATTTACATTGCTGGATAGAATTCCATTAAATGAATATACCTCAATTTATTGATTGATTCTGTAAAATAGTTACTACATTAAGTAGTTTGTACTATTTTGCTATTGTAAACAATATCATAATATTGTTATTCATGTGTGCCTAGTTCAGCCAAGCAATTGTTTCTCTATTCCACCAGTAATGGCATTTCTGGATCAGTGTATGAACATCTTCACCTTCAGTGAGTAATTCCAGAGTGTTTTCTAACAGTGCATCTAACAGTTTACACTCTCAACAGCAGCATACCTCTGCCAATTCTTGGTATTCTGTTTTTTGTTTGTTTGTTTACTTTTGACAAAATGTAGGCTGTAAAATACTGCATTGTGGATTTAATTTGCATTTCCCAGGTAATTATTGGGAATGACCATCTTTCCCAATAATTATCCTCCATTTATGATACCTGTCTTTTGAAATGCCTATTTATGTCTTTTGAACATTCTTGCATGATGCTGTTTTTCTATATTTAATAGTAACTAGAAGTTATTAATATCTCCTAAATTATAATCCCTTGTTTTTTTAGTTGTATGTGTAAAAACTTTCACCTCAGATTGTTGTATTTCTTTTAACTCCAGCAGGATGTTTTTGATGAACAGATGGTCTAACTTTAACATAGTTTTAGAATTTTCCTTTAAGGTTTGCACTTTTCTGTTTTAAGAAATTTTCCCCTACTCTAGGTTAAGAAACATATCTTAATATTGTATTCTACATGTTTAAAAATGTACCTTTAATTTTAAAGTCTATAATTTCCATACAATTAAATTTTGTCTATGAACTAAGGTAGGAATCCAATTTCATTTAGTTTTCATATTGATAAATTATTTTGTTCACATAATCCATTCGACTGTAATCTGCAATGTCACCTCTGTCATATAGCAAGTTCTGGGCTTTATATCCTGTTCCATTCATCTATTTGACAATTTTTGTGCTAATGGCATACTGTCTTAATAAATCTAGTAATGTCTTTATTTGTGGTAAGATAAGTGACTTTACTTAATTCTTCCCTGGGAATATTTTAGTCATTCTTACCCCAGTATTTGGTTACAGAAACTTTAAAATTAGCTTGTTAAGTCTCTCTCTCTCCCTCTTTCTCTCTCTCTCGCTCACACACACACACACACAACTCTCCAGATTTTGATCAAAACTGCACAAAAGATAGATTATATAGATCAAATCAGGAGTTAGCAGACAGCAAATCATAGGCTAAATCTGGCTGATTGTCTGTATGACTCTGTTTGTAAATAAAGTTTTATTGGAAATCACCACATCAATTTTTTTACCTCTTGTCAAAAGTTGCTTTCAAGCTACAAAAGTAGAGTAGGAATAACATCAATTCTATGGCCTGCAAAGCCTAAAATGTTTACTATCTGGCCCTGTATAAAGTTTGCTAAGCCCTAAAACAGATAATATGGATTTTAATTTTTTATACCCAGGAACATGGTAAAGGTCTCATTTATTAGTTCCACTTAAATATTTTTTAATAAAGATTGATAGTATTCCTCCATAAAGGGCTTATATATATTTTGTTAAATATATTTCCTGGTACTTTGTTTTCTAGCTATTATAAATTGAATCTTTTGAAATTTCAATTTCTAAATGCTACTGGTGAATAGAAATGCAATTGTTTTCTGTATAATAATGTATAATGATTTTATTGGTAAAGAACTTGCTAAACTGGCATTAATTTTGATGAAGTTGTATCTTTGCAGTTGTGATCAAAAGCAAATACCACACAAAATCTTTGTGAAGCAGGAAATGAGATTGGTCATGTCCAATTTGAATCTACAGTTTGAAAAATTGTGCAGTGCCCAACAGATGGACTATCTATCTCATTAGTTAATACTTGTTATTTAAGAAGGAAATAAATTTGTTATATTTCCTTTAGTTTTTAAAATTAATTTTCAAATTGTTACTAACTTTTATGACAAATACTTGTTAATGTTTGAACCTCACCTAACTACTTAGTAGATTAAACTATTGATTAGTTCTTTTGGCCTAGAGTCAGCTTAAAAATTACTGAGACACTAAGGGCACCATAAAATGAGAAAGTTTGGAAATTTCTTGTTTAATTTGTTCTCAATCTTAAGCTTTTAATTATTTTATTTTGCTTTTCATCTGTATAAATTTAATTTCTTTCACAACTGCTTGGCAATTTTATATAGTCTCTTCCTCCTCTCTCTTATTCCCCCATTCTTCTGAATATGTGTGTGTGTATGTATTTTAAATTGACTTTCAAGTCTACTGACCCATTTCCTTAAGTGTGGCTGAGATACAAGCCTAGCATAAAATGTCATATAGTTCGTGTATCTCAAGTCATTTTTTCTTCCACCTCGCAGCAAGTTTAAGGCAGGCAAAATTCCTTACTAGTACTCAATATGGGAGGGCCTTTCTTTTCATGTATCTAATTCACTCTTCAAATGATAGCATAGGTTTTTGGAGTTCTGGCCTTCTGGCTTGGCTGGCCTAGGTTTGTCTTCATTCCCATACTGACATTAAAATAAAAACTTAAGGTAAGTGAAGATCAGGTAAAATCTTCAGAGTGCTCACCAACTTGACTCTTCACCAATCTCTTTGGACTTTTGCTTTTGCTGTTTTGGACAATGAGGATTTCCATTATTTTCTTGATAGCTTAGAAATGCATTTTTAATTTTTTAAATGGCTTTTGCATTACATTAATTCATTTGGGGCACCATATTGTGGGCCAGAAAAGTTGTATTTTTCTTGAATGAAGAGTGGTGATTATGTTTAGATTCTCTTTGATTATCCTCCCTTTTACATAAGGGTGAATAGCATTTCCTTATCAGCTCTTACCTTTCCTTGTTCGTTGTCCCTAGTCAAATTCCACAGTCTGGCAGACATTCATCCGGTTTGGCACTGCAGGACCAAGGTTCTCTGGTCACCTCAGAAAGCAACTCCATTAGTAATAGGGATGAAAATCATGTGTTCATGTTGGTGCCCACTCTGCATTTCTAAGCTGATGACAGGACACAGTGCAGGCTGAGCTTCTGGTCTTAGTCAACCTGTTAGGTTTATCTGTGTGGATGTTTCCTGGTCCCCTGGTTCCCAGTGTTAAGAATGAGTTCAGTTGATGATGGAATGATTGCAAACACAGAGCAATTTTATAGAGTTTATCACATAAAAAAAAAAATGAAAGTAAAGAGTAAAGCTACACAAAGCGAAAATACATTCTAGAGAAACTGGAACGGGTCAATCTCCCTAGTTGAGAAAGACCCGGAAATCTGAGCTCAGGCTGCCTTTTACAAGCTGACTAGTTAGCCCCGCCTTTCTTCTGGAAGGATTGGTAGTCATTGCCTGCCTTTTGGGATGATTGACAGGTTGTGGTTATATAACAGATTACATAAAAGGTTGGTATGAAATAGTTTTCCTTTCCATACGTGTGTCTTCCCCGGAATTCTTCACGAAGCTCCACCCATATTATGCTAATTAGATGGTAATCAGCTCTGAGTCAGTTAAAGATTACTAGGAACTTTTTACTATGTATGTTACCACCAGGGAACAGTTTCTAGCAATTTGGTTCCTAGCTACAATTTTGTTACCACTCTCTGCCCTCAGCCGCCACTTCCTTGCAACATGTTTACTCTCCACCAGACCTATTAAACCTATAACAATTTCTCAATTAAGCTCCATCTTATTGTTTCCTCAGATAGTTGGATCCCCCAATACTGGAAAAACATCATAGTCCTGTACTTCTAATACTATTATAATTTAATTCCCATGGGGGGGGGAGCAGGGAGGAGTGTACCATGAATATGTTTTAAAATGAATTCTTAAGAGAGACCATAAAGGATTATTAGCCTGACTCAACATGAACTCACAAATCTTTAAATGCAAATGAATGGGGCCAACTGAGAGCCGACACCAGTTTCTTAGGGCATTTCTCTCTCGGCCAAGAGTTTGGGTTTTGTGAATAGTAGGTGCTTACAGGAAAAGTACTGGCACCATGCAACAGAGTCTGAGATCCAGTCTTCAGGAAGTAAGACTATCAATTTCCAAATAGCTCTACAGCACATTGTTTCCTGTATTTCTTTGTACTTTTGCAGTGCTAGACACATGGTAAATGGCCTCAGTTCTTCCTGAGTGGCAAAAGAAAGAATCAGATACAAATTCAATGATGTTAAACAACTAATTTAACCTCACATTCTTATACCTATTTTGTTTTGCTCCCAAGTTATAATAGAACTTCTCTCTCCCTACCTTAGTGCTTTGACAGGTGCTCTATCTAAATATTTAGATTAATACACACACAGCTGGGCTGGAAAACTTCTTTTCACAGCACTCAATTCCATTTATTTTATTCCCTATAATGACATGATGCAGAAAAGTACATTATAAATGAGACTTACAAAGTAAAGGAGAAAGACTGTATTTCTTTTTACTGGGACTCGAGAGGGGATGAGGGAAATGTTCCCTACACTGCTAATTGCAATTTCCTTTTTTGATTGTTTTTCTTCCCCAATTTATTGAGGTATAGTTGACATGTAAAATTGTATATATTATAATATTTAAAGTGTAAAAAATTAATGATTTGATATACAAATACATTGCAAAGTATTCACCACAATCAGGTGAATTAACATATTCATCATCTCACATAGTTACCCTGTGTGGAGGGTAGGGAGTAAGAACAAATTTCAAGTATATAATGCAATACTATTAATTATAATCATGTTGTTGTAAATTAGATCTCTAGAACTTAGGTATTTTACATAACTGAAATGTTGTACATTTGACCAACATCTCGTCATATTCCTCTACCCTCTAGCCCTTGGTAGCGTTTACTCTCTTTCTATGAGTTATGCACTTTAGGTTCCGCATATAAATGATAACAGGAAGTATTTGTCTTTCTGTGTCTGACTTATTTCAGTTAGTGGTATGGTGTGGTTGTTTGGCCCCTCCAAATCTCATGTTGAAATCTCATCTCCAGTGTTGGAGGTAGGGCCTGGTGGGGACCTGTTTGGGTCATGGGGATGGATCCTTCATGAATTGGTGACATTTCTGAGATGAGTGAGTTCTCACTTTATTAATTCATGTGAGAGCTGGTTGTTTAAAAGGGCCCCGCACCACCTCCTCCATCTCTCGCTCCTTCTCTCACTATGTGACATGCCTGTTTCCCCTTCTCCCTCCGCCTTGACTGGAAGTTCTGTGAGGCCCTCACCAGAAGCAGATGCTAGCATGATGCTTCTTGTACAGCCTGCAGAACCGGGAGCCAAACAAATCTCTTATCTTTACAAATTACCCAATCACGGTATTCCTTTATAGCAACACATAGCAGACTAATGCTGGCCATTTGTATGTCTTCTTTTGAGAAATGTCTACTGAGATTCTTTGACTATTTTTAATCAGATTATTTGATTTTTTCCTATTGAATTATTGGCACTCCTTATATTATTAATATATTCTAGTTATTAATCCCTTGTCAGAGGGATAGTTTGAAAATGTTTTCTCCCATTCTGTGGGTTGTCTCTTCACTTTGTTGATTGTTTAATTTGCTGTGCAGAAGCTTATTAGCTTGATGTGATTCTATCTGTCCAATTTTGCTTTGGTGGCCTGTGCCTTGGTAGTATTTACTCAAGAATTCCTTGCCCAAACCAATGTCTTGAAGCATTTACCCAGTGTTTTCCTTTAGCAGTTTCATAGTTTCAGGTCTCATATTTAAGTCTTTAATTCATTTTGAACTGATTTTTTTACATGTCAAAAGATAAGGGTCTAGTTTCATGATTCTGTATATGGATATCTAGTTTTCCCAGCACCATTTATTGAAGAGACTGTCCTTTCCTCACTGTGTGTTCTTGGCAACTTTGTTGAAGATAAATCCACTATAGATGTGTGGATTTATTTCTGAGTTCTCTATTCTGTTTCATTGGTCTATGTGTCTGTTTTTATGCCAGGACCATGCTATTTTGGTTACTACAGCTCTGTAGTATAATTTGAAGTCAGATAATGTGATAACTCCAGTTTTGTTCTTTTTGCTCAAGATGGCGTTGGCTATTCTGGGTCTTTTGTGGTTCCATATAAATTTTGGAATTATTTTTTCTTCTCTGTGAAGAATTTCATTGATATTTTGATGGGGATTGCATTGAATCTATAGATTGCTTTTGCTAGTATGAGCATTTTAACAATATTGATTCTTCCAATCCATGAGTATGGAATATCTTTCCTTTTTGTGTGTGTGTCCTCTTCAATTTCATCAGTGTTTTATAGTCTTAATTATAGAGATCTTTCACTTCTTTGGTTAAATTTATCGCTGGTATTTTATTTGTAGCTATTGTAAATGGGATTACTTTCTTGGTTTCTTTTTCAGATTATTTACTGCTGGCATATAGAAATGCTGCTGATTCTTGTATTTTGATTTTGTATCGTGCAAATTTCCTGTGTTTGCTTACAAGATCTAATAGGGATTTTTAGTGGTGGTTGTTGTTAAGTCTTTAGATCTTTTCCTGTTCTTCTTGAAGGTGGGACCTGGGCATATTTTGAAACTCTGCCAGTCAATCCTACCCCCGCCCTTAGGTCTTTAATTATAGAGCTAGTGCTGCTAAAAATAAGGGGCCACAGAGAATATTCCATTAGACAGGGGTAGCTGCTGTAGCAATTTCTGAATTAGGATTGAAATTAATGTCACCTTGAGTGCAAAAAAGTGAAGTTTCTGAGAGTAGCAATAGAAACAACAGAGCATGCTCCCATGTCAAAGGCATAGCAGTACCTATTTCTCCCACTGCTACCTGGCTTGGGTATCACCCTTGGCTGCAAAGCTTCAAGTGCACTTCTCCAGTGTTTTGTGAACTATGCAACATTCTCTTTTAAAATGTATTTTTCATTTAACTCATCTAGTTGGTGTCACAGCTTGCAATTAAGAACACTTATTGAGATGGAAATTAATAATAAGTAGGCAGGTAGCTGAAGTATGTGGTCCACAGACCCACTAAGAAATTCGGAGAATGAAATTGGTCATCTGACTTGGCTGGGGCTATTAACAGTGAGGTTTCAGTTAGCATTAAGGGATGGGCTCTGGAAGAGCATGGAAGAAAAATCAATTTAATGCTTACCTATGGTCACTAGGGATAAAAGCACAGCTTTGGGAGATCAATTAGCTACTTCCACATAATAATACAAAAAGATTCAAAGACTGAGGGGTAGAATACTGTGTCTAATAGTACTGGGCTTGAGAAGAGATCAGTAAGGTCACATTCCTTAATTTTCACCTCAAAACATAGGCTGAAAACCAGGGGCTTTCTTTCACTGAAGAAATTTACGATAACTTTCTATGATTTCTTTTAATCTCCTATCTCTTATACCTCCAGGTCTGAAAATTGAACAAAAAGTTTGATCCTGGTGGTTGTTAAATTACAATGTTCATGCTTTATGTGGTCTCATCAAGTCTTTCAGAGAACTTATCAGGGAAGATGAGAACTATTAATAGAATATTTCTACTATTGTACTTAAATGAGAGTGAGGATTTGAGATCTTACAAATTATTTGATGTCTCCTATAGGATCCCAGATTCTCACTCTTATTTGAGCCTCCCTGGCTAGCAGAAATAGCCCTTTACTCCTGTCTGATGAAGCTACTTAGACATATTGAGAACCCTCACCTGAAGAAGTACTGTTGCAAGGAGAAATATTTTCCTCTGACCTCACCCCACCATCTCTCGTGGTCTCCAGATTTCAGGTAGAGTCAGATTCTAGCATATTTCAGGGGCCATTTTCAAAGGGAAACATAGGGAAGGATGGCTACATAACAGAAGAAGTGTAATATTATGCTAATTTCTGTCAGCAAAAGCTGGCAAATATGTGTAAGAATTGATTTCAATGACACGAGATCCAAAAGAAACAAAAAACAATTTTGGGTCTGCCCGATGTTATCAACGTGGATGAAGGTTGATAAAGGGATGAAGGTTGATGAAGGTGCCAGGGATTCACGCAGCTGCCAGGATGTTGATTTGGTTTGGTTGGCTGACATATGGACTCAAGTGCTAAAGCAGATTTGTCTGGACCTTCTGGACCCTCCCAAATGTTGTCCTTCAAGAGAGCCCAGAAGATTCTTCCTTCAATGAAGCTTTGAAATGTACAATGGTAAGGAACAGACCTACAGTCATGATCTTGGAATGCAGAGAGCTGGAGAAAGGTGTTGCTGTTAGAATGGATTCCCCAGATCCCAATGGGTAAGCCAGAATCCCAGGTAGCAGAGGCCAAACTGAGGCAACTGGCAGAACCAGGGTGGAGTGGTTACCATGCCAGATGCGAGGCAGCAAGTCCTCAGCTGTAATTAAATACTCCAATGTGCAGGAAACTTTACATGGTAGCTAATTCATCATGGAGAGAGAAAGAGAAAGGAAGAGAGACAAAGAGAACACTGGTGAACACAAGACTGACTTGATCCACTTAAATTCAAATGGCTTCACTCAATTACTTTCTCCTCCTCCTCCTCTTCCTCCTCCACCTTCCCAATGAATAGAAAAAAAACCCAGAATAACAAGTAGGGTATTTAAATTTAGTTTTACTGAGACCTTTATCTTGATAAATCAGACTATCAGAGAGCTTTCTGTTTTTTTTTTTTCCAGGTTTCTTTCAGCCCAAAATGAAGCCTTACTGCACTTCATCACCCCAGAGTACATTTAAGGACACAGGGAAGGTTTTCTCTCTGTGCAAGATTCTTTGTCTTACTTGGTTGGCAAAGAGACACATAGAAACTGAGTTAGGTTCTCCAATTTTCACTGCTTTTTCATTTTTAACCCCAAATACCTTGAACATTTTGCCTAATGCAAAATAAATGCTCAATAAATGTTTTTAAATGAATGGATGCCTTGTAATATAACTTTACTCCATCCCACACAAAATGGGCCTTTAAAAAAAACATCGTGATCCACTGACCTGTGAGTGTAGTGGAGATAAACAGTGAACAAGAAAGAGACCTAGGTGTCATTGAGCTACTGTTTTCAACTTGTTGATTACAGAGCAGTGTGATGTTGAGTAAGACACTTAACTTCTATGAGTTTCATAGAGTTCATGAATAAAATAAGTGGTCATATCAGAAATATCTCAAGGCCGGGTGCAGTGGCTCACGCCTGTAATCCTAGCACTCTGGGAGGCCGAGGCGGGCGGATCACTCAAGGTCAGGAGTTCAAAACCAGCCTGATCAAGAGTGAGACTCCGTCTCTACTAAAAATAGAAATAAATTAATTGGCCAACTAAAAATATATAGAAAAAATTAGCCGGGCATGGTGGCTCATGCCTGTAGTCCCAGCTACTCGGGAGGCTGAGGCAGAAGGATTGCTTGAGCCCAGGAGTTTGAGGTTGCTGTGAGCTAGGCTGACGCCACGGCACTCACTCTAGCCTGGGCAACAGAGTGAGACTCTGTCTCAAAACAAAACAAAACAAAACAAAAAAAAAAAAAACCCAGAAATATCTCAGATTTCCTTAAGCTTTTGTATTCTGTGATTCAGAACAACCCTTTAAAGAAAATTTTTACTTTGAGCCCAAATTTACTCCCTAGAAGTCCCCCTGTAATGCTTTCTTCCTTCTAGAACCACAGAAAAAAATCTGACCCTCTTCCACCAGACTAATAAGTCATTGTTCTAAGAGAAACTAATAGTTTCTTAACACCCATACAGCTCTAGGCCTTTCCAAAGATAATCCATAATCTCAATTTTTAAAACTGTTTTCTAACAAGAGTTTCTACATTTTTCATCCTCTAGGTTGCCTCCTAGAAGTGTGGAAGTCTTCTAGCTAGTAACTCTTGCCTCTTTGAGTGAGGTGTCCAAAATCTAGCAGTTTTTCGGGTGCTACAAGGTAGATTGGTAAACCAGCCCCCTCCTTCTGGACAAGGTACTTAAATCAATACACACTTTGTTAAACCATGTTCTCAGTAAGACAATCCTGAGATGGTAGCTGGTAGATAGGGAAGTTAGTACTTGGGAGGTTGCTTTCAAAAGAGCTGACTAGGAGGAAGAGCTGAGCAAGGATGTAGTCAGCTGTAGTCCTTTCTTATCCCATAGGGAACTCTAGACAGTGAATTACAGCACAGAGTTGGACCCTGTTTCCAAAGGCAAAGGATCTTGTCAGTCTCTTGCATCTGCAATTCCATAAGTCATTAGCTGTGGGCTTACCAGAGAAGAGTGTTACCTCCCAGACAGTGTGGCTCCAACTGCCAAAGACAGTTCTCAGTCAAGGGGGTCAATCCCAATTATTCAGCAGCAAACACTCTGCTCAAAGTGGAGGATAGGAGTATCAGGCTAATGAAGCAAATCTGGATAAGGCACCAAGAGTGTCTCTACAGAGCTTAGCATGACATTGGCTTCCATCAGTTGCATCATATTTTTTATTTATATTGGCTTTCTCATCTACTAAAATCAATAAGCATTTTTCCATATTTACTGCTGTTTAAGGCTATATATCCCTTTTGCTTTTGCACAGATTAGTTTTTTCACCTAAGTGTAAAACATTTCATTCCCCTTGTTATGTGTCATCTCAGTACATTTTTTCCTTCTACCCCTATATTATTTTACATGCTGCCATCCAATACTCTCTAAAATCCAATTTCATGTGAACCTATGTTTAAGTTCTGGTTAAAAACAGATTCTGTGAGTAACATACAGTGTATTCAGCCCCATGTACCAATGCCCTAATATTGAGAATGTCAAGATCAAACCCAGCTAATGTCTATCACTTTAAAATCACCATTTTGCTTTCTTGGAAATATAACTTTGAGGATAAAAGGTTTTCTTGGTTCAAAGGAAATGGTTCTGAATTCCTCATATCAAAAGATTGTTATAGAAGTGTTTGGATCCTGCCCCAGCCCTCATTTAGAACATGATTTCAACTTTCTAAAGCTAGCAGGACTCTTTTGGCTGGCTCTTTGTTGATCAGACATCTGATCAACAGCAAAATAAATCAGTTCCTTCATGGGAACCCTGAATCCTCAATGCTTGGGAGGTTAATGTGGATGGTGTCTGGTTGCCTGAGGTCCAAGCTGTACTTTCTGGCCACGTGGGTGACTAATACAATCAAGGATAAGATTAATCAAATTAGGAGTCTGCTTTTATTGCTCAGAAAATGCAGCAAATTCAATACTCCTTGAAGGCCTGGAGCTGGACGCCTGGCTCTAATGTGATCACTGCTGGATTGGTAAAGCTGGGCTGCATGTCATTTAAGGAGGCAGCACCACTTTGCCAACTATGGGCACGTCCACCCTGCATTTAGAACCCTTCCTAAGTGCTCAACATAACCCTAATTCACCTGGACAGGTAGCTACCCAGGTCTGAGCCTAGCACCTTCAGTTTTGCTCTGAAATATGCTGCTCAGAAAGTAGTCATCCCCTCCAATTAGCCTACCGCCCTGTTGCTCTGCTGCACTTGAGAAATCTTAGGCACCTGCTCTTTTCATCTCCCCATCTTCTCGCACTACGACCTACTTTAGGAATTTTCTTCCAAGGGAAAATATGTGTGAAGATCCTCCCACCTGGAGTGTTGAAGGAGAGTGTCCTATTCAGTGTCTACTGAGAGGCAGACACAATATATGCTCCATCCAATTATACTTTGAATTAGACCCTGTTCCTTATAAAACATGGACTTTAGAAATAGAGATACAGAGTTTTGAATCCTGCCTTCACAATTTACTCATTATAAGCTCGAGTACGATTATTTAGCCTTTCTGCACTTCTAAAGTGGGACTCAAGATACCCACTTTTAAGGATGTCTGAGTGTTAACAATAATGCAATGCATTTGAAAGTCTGCCAGGGTTTGTTTTTTAACTTTGTTGTTTTTATCATAAACCCAAGTTATAGAGACTCAAAGGGATCAGGTGACTATCCCAAGAATGTTTGCTGCTTTTTCACCCTTACCTCTTTTCCTTATCAAAATAGCCTCTTAAAAAAGTAAATTGTATCTGTCATTTCCAGCCTAGCATGAATTTAATCCTAAATGCTACTCCTCTCAGATTTTAATGTACGTTAAGCCGGAGGTTCTCATTTTTGGTAGCACATTGGAATTACCTAGCATATTTTATACCTTTGTCCCCACTCTTAGGGACTCTGGTGCATTATAATGAGTCTGGGATTCTGCTTGGGCATAAGGATATTTAAGATTTCTCCAGTGATTCTGCTGTGCAGCCAAGATTGAGAACACCTGTACCAAGCCCTACCCAATCATGGAAGGAAAGATTCTGGTCAATGTTAAAGAATTTCTTGGAGAGCTGGAGGACCTTTGAGCTCTGACAGAGTCAGTGCCCTCACATACCAGATAGGAAACCATACCATCTGGGCCGACTTTAGGACTAGCTGTCATTTCAGGAGCACTGGGAGGGAGCTCTCTTAAAACGAAGGATGATCTACTTTAAAAGGAGCAAACCCTGCAGGTTAAGGATTCTAAAGCGCCCAACAGCTGTGCCTCATGTGAGTGTCCCTGGTCCCAGCGTGCACTTGCCCTAGTGCCCTTGGGGGTGTATTGCTGGGCCCTAGGAGGGCTCTTCCTACAGCTCTGGGTTGTCATTTGTTTTTTCTATGCCTGTTTCCCAGCGAGACTCTGAGCTTCCTGGGCTCTAGGACTGTACTCAGCATTTCTCAAATACCCAGTTAAACTCTGTGAAATGGGTTTGGGGAATTCTACTGAATTCTGAATACTGAGTCAAAAGTGCTTGACTCTAACCAACTTCAGAGTTTAATTGAGGATGGGACAGAACAGTGTGAACCTTAAAATTTTTAAACAGGCCTGGGAAAATGTGTTTCTAAACATAGCACCAATTATTATAGGGCAATGAGGATCTTTTGTCTTTAAAATACAAACAAATCCTTAGATTTTGGTAAATGAAATGGAGGGGAAATTACTGATTGGATAGATCATTTTATCATTAGTTCTTCTGTCACCTTCAATGTTTTCTAGAACAAGATAGAAAATAAATAATTAAATAATTTTAAATCTGCAAATAAAGAGATAAGTAAATGAATTAATAACACTGACTTCTCTTTTTCCCCTACAATACTGTTTTAAGAATCATTTAAAATGTGTTCTTCGAAGCAAAACAAAAGTGTTCCTTCTAGTGTTTTCCAGACTCCTACTTGTCCCATCTAGCCCTGGGCAGAGTGTCCCCAAACTAAGAAGTTGCAGCTTAAGAAATGTATATATTGGATAGCTTGTTTTTAGGAAGAGACATTAAAAGGCTTCTTTTTTGGGGAAAAAATAAACTAGTATCTGTCAGAAGGTTCTTTATTTCAGTTAAACTGAATCCTTCCTACTGCATAGATCTTAGCATTTTAGAACAAAAAGAGACCTCAGATTTGTCAATCAAATTGCTTCATTTTGCAGATCAGGAGGTTAAAACCAGAGATGCTGAGGAAGTCGCCCAGGGCTGCCTAGCACCTACTGGCAGAGTAGGGCTGTAGAGATCCAAGCCTTCGCAATCCCCTGTTTGTTGCTTGATCCATATCACATATGGCAGATTTTCAAATTCTTTGTCTTGATAAAAGGGGAGGGGATACTCTCTGGTTTCTCTTCAGATCATGTAAATCTTTTGCCTTTTACGAAAGGGGAGGGGAAGCAGGATTCCGTTTTATACAAAGTATTCTCTTGTGGACCCCAGGTCAGTCAATCCTCCTCTTCCAAATAAGCCTCTTTGTGAAAGTCCCTTATTCTAAAAGGTCAGAACTGTGTCCACCTCCTCCCACCCTGGTGGCATCCATCTTTTGTTTCCTTTTCTGCCTTGTTTTTGCACTTGCCTTGAGAATGCAGCACAAGGATACACGGAGGAAGGAGGGAGAGAGAAGGAAGCTGTGGTATAAGGAAGAATAATGAAGCTGACCCCTTCCGACGGAGCTCAGTGCTGATCTGATTGGTGAGTCTGTGTCACTTCTGCCTCTTCTCACCCTGTCCTCATCATTCTCATCGAGTTCCTCCTGGATACATGGCCACGTGAGGTTCTGAGACAATTCTGCCAATGACTGAAATAGACTGGGCCAAGGAGTCTGTGGAAATTGATAGCCCCCTTGAAGGAGGAGCTGAGCAGCAATGAGACTTCAGTGCCATCAATCAACAGTCACTGGGAACAGGGAAAATATTTTCCCCAGTGACTTAATCAGTCAGAGGGATGTTTTCTGCCTGATTGAGAGCAGGCAGAAAGTGAGCAGCTGTTTCAATTATAATTTGTCATCAGCCATTGGTCCAAACAGAGAAAGTTAGGTCACAGCAGCTTGACCACAGATCAAGGTAGGTATTTTTTTTCTTTAGTCCCATGGAGAGATGCTGACTTGGGAAGAGAGAAATGAGAGCTTTCTTCAAGACACTCTGTTATTATATTTAACATGAAATTTAAATGGACCTAGGCCATTAGAATGCAGATCAGAATAAAGAAGCATCACATTCCTTTCTTGGGTATGGGAGGAAGAAGAAGGGAATCTTTGTCCTTTCCATCCTACGTTTTGAGCATATTCCTGCCCCCTTTGCTGGGCTGCTCTGCCCAGCTCCCCAGGGCTGCCTCCTTCTGCTGGGCAGGGAGGCCTTCCCCAACCACCTGTGCATGTCACCCAGGCCCCAGCCACTCACCATCACATCACCCTGTTTTCTTCTCTTTGTAGTGTTGATTGCCATTCAGAATTATTTTATTTTTTGTTCATGTCTTTGCCTGTTTCCCACTTCTAGAAAGTAAAGTGTGTGGTGAAGAGGGCCCCACCCTGCTCACTTAGGAACACCTACAATGGTGCTTAGAAGAAGGTAGGTACATAATAAACATTTGCTTATTTCCTACATGGTAACTCAATTCTTTTTAAATAGCTATTATCAAGTTGGGTTGTAGAAGCAAGGGGAGATTTGTGAAATCAGGCAGAGCCCAGGTGATTGAGAGGTCCAGGATGCAGGGCTACCATCTGGATTCAGATGCTGGGCTCATGGGTAGGAGCAGTGAGAAGTGTGGGGAGTAGCTGTGAGGCAAATGAGATCAGAAAAACTATAAACTAGAAAAAGTCATCTTCCTCTCAGAAGATTTCTATTTTTATTTGTCCTTTGAAGGCAAGAATGTACCCCTAGGATTCACTAGTTTGAGGCTTGCCTTGTTCAGTGAAAATCTCTGGTTGGGAAGGGAGAGGACAGAGAGAGAGAAGAAGAAATTTTAATAACAGACCCTTGTTAATCTTATGACATTGAATAGGCTTTGAACACACTCATCCTACCTAGGTTCATTGCCTTTTATGACTGGACACTGAGGAGGATGCAAGATAAAAGCTAATTTAAAAGCATATAAAGCATTTTGATTGGTGTGAGCAAATTCTCAACAATGATGCAGAATCTTCAAATTAATGATGGCATTTCCTCATATCTTAAATATACCCTCCTCACCACCATTAAATAACCGTTTATGGAACATTTGGAGTGTGCTCCTTAAACTAGGGAAAGCAAATCCTTAGGAGGGCATAGGATAGGCTGAGAGATAGATAAAAGATAAATAGGCATCATCTCCCCAGCGTGGGTGGGGCAGAGCTGAAGTGTTGTACTTTCAAACTCATGAAAAATTTAATTTTAAAGAAAGACCATGAGACTTTCAAGAAATGTTGTGCTGGTGGCTGCACTGTTTTGGACCAAGACTCTGGGCCGCACAGTTCTCATCTCAGCTGCTTCATTGCGATTTAGAAGCAATCTACATCCTTCATTATTTTTATCATTTTGGCACCCCTTTTCTCTTATGGACTTGGAATATGTGCAGTTATACCAATTATGAGTGAGATGGTTAGGTGCAAAAATATTTTATGTGTTCACCTGAATTTCCAGCCCTTGCCATTAGGATGAGGACATGAAATTGGTTTTGGTCAATGAGTCATAAGTAAATGTGAGGGATGTCATTTCCCAGCTAAGGTGGTTAAGAGCTGATATACCAACTCCTTCCCCAACTGCCCTCCTCAATAATGTTGGACATCTCATGTTGAGATGGTAGAAAGGAACATGGAGGTACCCTGGATCCCTGGGTTACAAGATGGAGGTGAGCCATCACTGACCTGCCTCAGATTTTTCATAAGCCAGAAGTACACTTTTATATATAAAAGTTTAATAATAAACCACTGAGATTTCATGATTTTGTTGTTGTTGTCACAGGGTAGCCTAACGTATTCTTTTCTAATACCCTACTCACAATCACTCCAAACTAGTTGCCCCAGCTGAGGGTTGTAAATATTTGTTTTCTGACCAATCATGAAGGTTTTGGATCTCAGCATGTCTGTAGAGTCAAGTTTGTAAAGTTCTGGTTCTGAGACGTAGGAAACTAGAGGCAGGGTTATTCAAATGACCTTGTAGAGTTTCAATAGGTCCTTAAACCAAACTTTAAGTTACTTTTTGCTTAACTTCTCAAACTAGGCCTGACAATTCTTAATGCATTGGTTTGAAATTCCCTGGGTATTAAAGTCCTGGAGCTTTAAAACAAACAAACAAACAAACAAACATGTAATCAGGTACCAGAAGTAAAAAAAGTGTTGACTGAGCTTTCAGAACTGCAGTCACTGTGTGAAAGGCTTGATCTCAACAGAGCTAAAAGAACAGGCAGAACTTTCCTGATATCAAGTGAACCTAAATCACACTCACATTGGCAAGAGTCCCCAATCCATTCTATTGAACTGCCGCTATCCCCAACAAGAATATTATATTGCCTCTCATGTTAAATTGTATTGCAGGAGGCTGGCAAGAAACTCAGTGTACAAATCAAGGTTCAGATGAACACACTTGATAGAATGGGAGTGAAATGGGGTAAATGTCAGGAGTTGTAAGAGAACAGCTGAGCTTTGGAAACACACAACCCCTCCAATATTTCACCATTTGTCAGAGGTGATAATGCTGAATTGTATACTTTAGGATATGAACACAGTGAGCTAAATTTCCTCTTGAGAAGTGAATTACTTGCTCATCTTTGGATGTTATATCAACTCTCTCCAGACATAGAACCCTCTTGTAAGCAAGGGCTATGTCTTAAAAACTTATCTTTGTAGATTTAACCCAATACCAGAAGTACACTAGTAATAACAAAAGTATTTGTAGTGCACTTAATACAAGACAGTCTTTTCACTTTTTAACTTAATTAATACTCAGAATAAGTCATAAGAATACGTATAATTATTAGCTCCAGTTTATACATAAAGAAAGTAGGACCTCCAGTATGTGAACTTTAAGTAAATTGCCCAAGGGCACATGTCTAAAGAATTTTAGAATTGGGTTTGAACCCAGGTGGCCTGACTTCAGACTGTGACACTGAATCATGCCCCAATGCCACTGTTATGAGTACTCATGAATGGAGAAAGGGAGGAAAGAAGGAAAGCTGGAAAGACAGAAGGAAGGATAAAAAGGGGCAATAAAGGAAGGATGAAAGAAAGGAGGAAAGGATGAAGGAGGGATGAAAGGTTGGATTGAAGAAGAGGTGGAAGGAAGGCCAGAAGACATGATGGATGGATGGATGGATGGATGGATAGAAACTAATTTAACTGGATGGATAGACATAACAAATAGAAGTCTTTACTCTTCTGCCCTAATGGAGTTCCCAATGTTTCTGCTGAGAAAACTCCTGACACCCACAAAATAAAGATTGATGGCAGAGATCATCTGAGCTTTCCTGAGAGCCATACAATTTCATTAGCAACTCTTTCCTGCCTCTCTCTTCTCATGAACATTAAACCTGTGCGCTATCTCCCACCCAGGGTTTCGTCCTTCATGGCTACACTGAACTTTCTTTCAACTGGATGGTGTCTCCATAAAAGGCACTGGGAGACCCCAGGGTCTTGCCTTTACTCTGCTCCCCAAGGATGCAAGTATCTTTTTTTCTTAAAATCTTTTTTATTTTGAAATGATTATAGGCTCACAGGAAATCACAAAAATAGTACAATGTGTTTCATGTACCCTTCCACCAGGTTCCTCCCTTCGTAACATATTGTAACTGAAGCACAATATCAAACCAAAAAATTGACACTCGCACTCTACCATTACACTATAGATCTTATTCACCCTTTTTAAAATCTGCATTTGTATGTATGGGGGTATGTGTGTGTGTAGTTCTATGCAATTTTATCTCATATAGATTCATGTAACTACCACCATAATCATGATATACAAATGTTCCATTACCACAAAAGAACTCCCTCACATTGCCTCTTTGTATTTCTTCTCACTTCCCCACACACTCTCCCTTGTCCCTGTCCCCTCAAATTTTTTTTCATTTCAAAGTATTATGGGCATACACATATTCTTGATTACATGGATCACTTTTATAATGTTTGAATCATGGTTATAGGTTTGCCTGTCACTCAGATAGTGTTCATTATACCTATTAGATAGGTTTTCACCCATCCCCTCCTTCATCCTCCCCTCCTACTTGATTTCCATTGAGTTTTACTTCCCTCTATGCATATGTGTGCTCATTGGTTAGTTCCAATTTAATAGTGAGTACATGGGGTGTTTGTTTTTCTTTAGATACTTCCCTTAGGGTAATGGTTTCCAGTTTCATCCAAATTATTGTAAAAGGCATTAAGTCATTCTTCTTCATGGCCTAGTAGTATTCCATGATGTACATGTACCACATTTTGTTAATCCACTCATGAATGGATGGGCACTTGAGTTGATTCCACATATTTGTGATTGTGAATTGTGCTGCAATAAACATTAGAGTGCAGGTGTCTTTTTGATAAAATTACTTACTTTCCTTTGAGTAAATACTGAGCAGTGGGATTGCTGCATGAGAGGGCAGGTCTACTTTTAGTTCTTTGAGGTATTTTCATATTGTTTTTCATAGAGGTTGTACTAATTTTCCGTCCCACCAACAGTGTGGAAGCATTCATTTCTCCCTGAATCCACACGAGCATCTAATATTTTTGGACATTTTAATAAAAGCCATTCTAATAAGGGTAAGGTGATATCTCATTGTGGTTTTAATTTGCATTTCTCTGATGATTAGTGACATTGAACATTTCTTCATATGTTTATTGGTCATTTGTCTATCCTTTTGAAAAGCTTCTGTTCATGTCCTTTGCCCACTTTTTGATGGAGTTGTTTGATTTTTTCTTGACGATTTGCTTAAGTTCTTTGTAGATTCTGGTTATTAGTCCTTTATAGGATGTATAGATTGAGAATATTTTCTCTCATTCTGTAGGTTGTCTATTTGCTCTGTTGATTGTTTCCTTGCCTGTGCAGAAGCATTTTAATTTAATCAAGTTCTATTTATTTATTTTTGTTGTTGCTGTGATTGCTATTGGGGTCTTCTTCATAAATTCTTTGCCTAGCTGGATATCTAGAAGAGTTTTTCCCAACATTTTCTTCTAGTATTATTATGGCCTCATGCCTTACATTTAAGTCTTTTATCCATCTTGAATTAATTTTTGTGAGTGGTGAGAGATATGGATCCTGTTTCATTCTTCTGTATGTGACTATCCAACTTTCCCAGCACCATTTACTTAATAGAGATTCTTTCTCCCAGTGTATATTGTTGTCTGATTTGTGAAAGATCAGTTGGCTGTATGTTGATGGTTTTATATCTGGGTTTTCTGTCCTGTTCCATTGGTCTATGTCTCTATTTTTGTCCCAGTACATGCTGTTTTGGTTACTATAGCCTTATAGTATAGTTTGAAGTCTGGTAAAATGACTTAAACACATAAATTTTGGTAGTTTTGGAAGAAGATTTTAGACTCCTTTGTACAGAGGAGTTGTTATTAAACTTTTCTGTGAGAAAAGATTCTCTGCACTTAACACCCAGGCCCTTTGATTCCCAACCTGGACTCACTCCATCACCTGCTGCCAGGTGCTCAACAAACTTTTTTTTAAAGAGTGGTATGGTGTGGACATCATACATAGGTGCTAAGATGTTTATAGAAAAGAAAGGAATAGGATAAATTGTTGTTTACCAAGTAAAGCTGCTTTGGTTGGCTGAGTGTTGCTATAGTTTGAATATCTTTCTCCAAAACTCATCTTGAAACTTAACCTTTAATAGGTGATTGGGTCAGGGGGCTCTACCCTCATGAATTGATTAATCCACTCATGGATTAATGAACTCACTGGTTACCATGGGAGTGGAATTTGTGGCTTTATAAGAAGAGGGAGTGAGATCTGACCTGCACACTCTGCCCCCTCTCCAGGTGATGCCCTTCGTGGCCTCAGAATGCCTCTGAGAGTCCCCACCAGCAAAAATGTCCTCCTCAGATGCTTCCCTCCAACTTGGACTTCTCAGCCTCCATAACTGTAAGAAATAAATTTCTTTTCTTAATAAATTCCCCAGTTTCAATTATTCAGCTAAAAGCAACATAAAGCAAACTAAGATCAAAATTAAAGGACAGAATGTGTCTCCACAAATGTCATGCTTGATCGGACTTCCAGGATGTGCAGATATACTGTAACTTTCAAAACAGAGCCATTTCCCTTCTCCACTGGGTCCTAAGATTTGTTAAGAATCTTAGGATGGATAGTGTCTTCAGTTGTCCTCTCTCAGAACAGATGCTGAGATAAGAATTCAAGTACAAATAGAACATTTAGGAAATTTTCCCAGGAAACACTGCAGGCAGTGGATGAAATGAGACAGGGAGAGCGAGGATGCTAATCAAATTATACTGTGAGTGACTGGAGCTCAGTGCCCTGGAGAATTCTGAAAATCTCCAAGCATGCCAAGTATCCCACCTGAGGGGTGAGAGATCTGGTATATTTACACACTAAGTGCCATTAGTCATTGATTGAAGGCTGCTCTGGTGAAAATGGGTGCACTGCTTCCCAGCACTGCCTGCATTCTGCACAGGTGTCAAGGTAGGCTCCAGCAACCAGAAAAAGGTTTCTAATGGTGGTAGTGGGACTGAGTGCCCTAAGTCTCTAAGGGCACAGCTGTATGGTTGGGATGAGTGCCCTAGATAGGGCTCACCCAACTCCACTTAGGACTGAACCAAGAAGAGGAATAATTACAATTGTTGCTTCCATAGTATTAAAACCTTTGAATCACTTGATGTCAGTAGAGTCTTAGCACAGCACTGTGAGCCCTATATTACTAAATCCAGTGTAAACATGTCGAGACCAAACTTTAAGAAGTTAGTCGACTTGCCCAAAGTTACATGACTACAAAGTGGTGGTGTCAAAACTGTAGCTTAAAATTTCTGACTTTGCATCCAAGGCACTTTATATTTTATTATACAGTTGGCTCCTGATGCAGGATGATTCAACTTACAATTTTTAGGCTTTACAACGGTGCAGAAGTGATATGCATCTAACATAGTTGAATTTTTATTTTTGATCTTTTCCCAGGCTAGTGATATGCAATAAATACTCTCTCAAGATGCTGGGCCGCAGCAGCAAGTCACAGCTCCCAGTCGGCCACACGATCATGAAGATGAACAAATGATACTCTGTGGTATACTGTGTTGCCAGATGATTTTGTCCAACTGTAAGCTAATGTGTTATGAACACATTTAAGTTACACTAGGCTAAGCTGTGATGTTTGGTAAGTTAGTTTTATTAAGTACATTTTTGAATTACAATATTTTCAATTTACCATGGGTTTATTGGGACTTAACCCCATCATAAGTCAAGCAGCGTCTGTATTCTCTCCATGTCAGGCTCAAATGGAAGGCAAGCCAGACCTTTCTGCCTTCCCCTAAAATCTAAATATGAGAAAGGAAAGAGAGTGTTAACCCAGACTCCCAAGTATTTGCTGTGATTACTCAAGGTATGCGGAGGATGAAGAAATGCTTTGGATTGTTCCGTCTCAGTGATGATTGATTTGCCACCTCTTAGTATAACATCCTCTTACAGCTCTGAGCTCTGTGGGGGAAAGATTTAATTTCAGTTTACATTTTAGATAAAAAGGAAAGTAAAAAGGCTGTGAAATTGAGACATGGTGCACATCATAAGTGCAGCTATACATCAGTGTATTCCTGGGGGACATTGAGGAGGGTAGCTAACAGAAGACAATGAATGATACAGGGTGGTTAGACATTGGGGAAAAAGAATTGAAGCCAGAGAGAGAAGCTGCTACAGAGTAGCCCCTGTTGGTACCCCCAGTCTCTCCTGACCACATAAGTCTATCTCTCAGACAGTGCAGTCAGGCCTCCCTGTCTCCTTGCAAACCCTCCTCCAAACATACCTGTCTGTTCTCTTCAGAGACCTTGCTCTCTGCTTGGTGGCTGGAATACCAGCCTACATGCATCGCCTACTGCTTAAGAGGTTTCCCTTCCCAACACATTCATTATCCTAACCTGACACCTTCTAGAGATACAGTGGCTCCATACAAAAGAAGAAGCTTGGCAGGACTTGAGGCACAGGAAAGAGAGCTGTCTGGGCTCAGACAACTTAATGGCATCTCTGAAATCAAATCACCTTTCAGGTTATAGGTACTCATGTTACATAGCTACATGATCTCCTGTCCTCAAACTCTCACAGCATTCTAAATCTTGGATAACTATGTTAATTTCGATAAAGTTAATTTTTTTCATATATAATATCATAGGTTGATCTTTATACTTTTGTTAAGTCTTTTGATGAAAACAATTACACATCACATTAGAACAGATTCTTTAACCAGATCACATCTGATTTAGATTTATAGAAGTACTTTCGAATACACAGGTTAACACATCTGGACATTCTTCCCTCCACATCCTTCAGACTTGACCGAATGGCTTGGTTTTTTGTCAGCTCACACATAACTGAAACCACGAAAATCTGGCAGGGTGGAAGGAAGCCAGGCCTGCTGTACATCTTGAGTATGGACTGCCAGAAGGCTAGCATTACAGTTTATAGATGTTAAACTGGCAAAATGCACAGTGTTTCTTATGTACATTCAACAATTCCTAACTACTTAAGAGTAGGACGGGCATGTAAGCCATATGTTTTCTTACTGCCACGAGTCAGGAAGGAAGATGGGAGGTGGGGAGGGGTAGGGAGAGAAACAAGGAGAGAGAGAGAGACAGAGAGAGAGAGAGAGAGAGCCATGTTTCCTGTGGCAGGCAGTTCTCACATGCTAATGTTTAAAGCACAGATTCACCCCCACCTGCCTTCTATGGCCTGATTTTTTTTTAACTTCCCATATGTTCTCTTTCTAGAGAGTTGACTTGAGGAAGATGGCAGTCCCGTGTCATGACTGCCTGCTGAGCAGCTCTGGCTGGGTGATGGAACAGGTGAGCCATGAGTGTTTTGCATGGGGGATGGATGAGTGGCACTCTGATTTTTAGTTTTCATCCTGTTGCTGTGAGACCGTAAATCTGTGACTTTTTTTTCCCTCTGGTTATTGGAAGGAGATTGATCAAGAAAGAATATGTTCATGCAATCCCCAGAGTAACGGCAAGCTTGCAAAAAAATCTGTTTAAAAGGATGCATGTTTTGATTATCTTGTGCCTTGTGTCCCAATACCGGTACTGCTTGGCAATCATTATTAATGAGGATAATTATGATAATGGTCACATTCATCTGTGATGTTTCTCAACCAAGTACAAATAAATATGTTGTTGGGCTTCTCTTTTTTTTTCCTCTTGATGGCACAGTCTTGTTATTTCTTTGTGAATGCGAAGTTGCCTCCAGGCCAACTGGGCAGAGACTTGGGTGCCTGGGGACAGGTGCTGAAGCCAGGAGAGAAAACAGCCAACTTGCCTGTCCCACTTCTCTTCCCCTTGCTAGAGGGCTGAAGATATTTGTGTTCCTTTCAGAAGCATGTGGGGGAGGAAAGGGAGAAGTAGCAGCAAGGACTTCCCACATAGCTCCAAGACCCAGTGAAAGAGGGCTTGTGGTATCCATGACAAGGAGGCATCAGCCTGATTTGGTTCCTATAATCGCAAATATATTGATGAGTAGGAAGACAGTAGAGCATGACCAGGGGAGGTGGAGAAATGGCACCAGTTGAGGAATCCAACACAAGATATTACAAAAGAGAGGACAGTGGCTCTTCACTATCCTCTATCATAAAATTACCAGAAGCTGACGTCACGAGAATGGCTGGGGAGATGGGAGAGGAGTGTGGGCTGTGATTTTGCAGGGTGTGAAGCTCAAGCCACCATGGGGCAGCCAGTGACGTCCCAATTGCACAAACGCAAAGGCCACTGCTTGAGATTTTTCCATTTGAAGTGCAGAGGGGACAATGTGATAAAAAGTGAAATGACCCTTCATCCAACCAAGAGAATGGCCAAACCACCAACTGAGACTCTGATTGAAAACGTGCCCAACCCACAAGCAATTGTGGTGAGTTGAAGCCCACTGAGACTGGACTATATTTGTGAGAACATGAAAAATAAAGGCTTAATGCTTGTTTTTAATAACTTTAGGGTTATTATAAGTCCCATGACACTTGTGGAGAATTAGGGTTAAATTTCATTTACTCTTTTACTATTGGTATTAATAATTGATTTGAAGGCTCTTTGAAATTCACTATTTAGGCTATTTGGACTCTATAAAAGGTGATATGAATGCCGATATTTCAAACACATGTGCTGTATTTGCCTTTACTCTGGGATGATTTAGGTAATGAAGGTGAACTAAATCATCAGGTTGACATCCCAATTCAGTGCATGTTTTTGAGGGACACTGTGAGGTTCCAGAACCTGCAGCTGCTATTATTATCTGATCTGCTTCATGTGCTACAGTGGATATTTGCCCAAACTCGTGAAAATTGTTCTGCAAGGTCTACTGAATGTCACTGGTATTTGTAATATAATAATCAAAATGAATTGTTGCTCTGGTGGTAGAATGAATACACAAGAGCTGATTAATCCACTTGCAGGAACTCCGAAATGAAGATGAAAAACATAATAACAGCCACCCTTAACATTAACCTCGTGGGGCTCTGTTATTAATTGGTCCAGATTTAAGCACAGCATTTAATCAACTTGCAAGCTTTTAAGCTTACATCCTCAGAACTGCTTGTTCATCTTCAAGAACGGTGAATTAAATGTAGAACAAATGTCAGGGAAGGTCTTTATAAGAGAGCTCATCTTAGGACATTTCATCTACATCCACATCTTGTAATAAGCAGGGCAGCCGTGCACCTGACCACGCTCACATCTGGAGAGAATTTGCCTTCAATTTTTCACAGAAGGAGGATGAAGGGACATCTCTACAATGCAGATGAAGCACAGGTTTCTGAATCAATACTCAGGTAATTCAGGCCAAAACAAGAATTCTTAGGGCTGGGTGGGGAGGGATCTCATTTATGCAGATAATGGATTCAAAACACTGTGACAATAAACTGGCCTATAATGTTGATTTCAGCAGGGGTCCTTAAATGTTTGGGTTTCAAGGAATTCTTCAAAACTATCTCTTCAGATCAAGGAAAATGTGAGCATATATGTTTCCCAAAAGCAAACAAAATGCAGGAGTTCATGGACCCCCTAATGTCTACGTTCTGGCTCGTAGGTAAGAGCCCCAAGCCAGATGCATTCATAGCAACAACTTGTGGCTCCTTTTTTGGAATCCTCTCTACACCTCATGTGATTGGTTTGCTTTCTGTCTTTCTTGGTAACCTATAAACTTTCTGGAAGCAGAGGCCATGTGTCTGGGACTCAAAACACAATACCCCAAAGCATGATGCCTTGGCACACTGAGTAATTTCCAGCTGAGAAGGACTGTGATGGTTGTAGAAACAAGAAGGTCTTTCTGACTTTCTCCCACCCTTCTTTCTCCGGCCTTCCTTTCTCCCCCAAGCAAGTTATGGAAACTAGAATTCTTTTCCCCTGAAGCAAGCCATAAAACCTAGGGAGTTCATTTTCTGACCTCCTTTCTTCTCCCTTGAAGATCCTCATGAGACAGGTGTCCTGCTCCATACCTGGGGGAAGGAATGTCATTCAGAGACACAGAAAAGGATCTGAACAAACAGGCCTTGCTGAAGTTCTCCCCAATTTATTAACATTAGATCATGCCCCTGTTTGTCCAATCATGTTTTTCTACAACTATCACTTATTTCATCAGACTTAGCATAAAAATAGTTTTCCCTAGATCTTTGGGCCTTCATTTCTGAAGGGTCCCATGTCAAGTAAAACTGTATTAAAAAAATTGTTATTCTATTCTCTTGTTACTTTGCCTTTTGTTATAGGGATGCCATCCATGAATTTTGCAATGGGTGAGAAAAATATACCACTTTTTCTCCCCTGCAATCTTTATTGACAACTCCCAAGCCTACAAGGCAAGGTCCAGGACATAGGTAGAACTCAACAAATATTTATGAAGTTAAAAGGCAGAATTCTTGTCTATGAATACTTACTTTTCTTATCTAAGACCAAATAATGTTAATTTAAAACAATGAAGGAAATATTTCCAAAATTAAGAGACAGCTGATCATTCCCAGGCCTCCAATATGGATGGTTAACCTTTCGCTGTACATAATTTACTTAATGATGAACTTATGGAAAGCAGTATTTATAATTGTATTTGATTCCTTTAGTTCTCTAAATCAGTGATGTTCAAACCTCAGCAAGCATGAGAGTCACCGAAAGAGATTATGAAAACACAGGTTATTGGGCTCCATCCTCAGATATTGTGATTCTGGAGGTCTGAGTTAGGGCTTGAAATTCTGTTTCTAACAGGTTCCAGGTGATGCTAACACTACTAATCCATGGATAACATTTTCAGTAGCAAGGTTCTAAGTGTGATCTCATTTTACAGATAAGGAATCTTGAGAGTTGTATCAACTCCAGATAACACAACAGAGCTGGAAGTCTGAAGACAGATCACTAAACTCCAGTTTCTGTTTGTGTGTATTACACTATGGTGCCATTCTACACGTCAACCAGAAGAGCATCATGATCGCATCTCTGTTTCCTATTCCTTGTAAAATTCTTCTTTAGGAGATATGACTATAAAGTAATTAAGCTCTCAATTCATTTTATTATAGAAACACTGTTATAACAGCATTAACTGAATTTTTAAGGAAGGAAAATAAATCTATCCTAATGCCTCCATTTTATTGGCAGTTTCTCTTTGCATTTTTGTCATGAACATGCTAATTTTTAAATAGCTATAATCATGGTGAGTGTAAAATTTGTGCTCAGTTTTTATTTAACATATTGAGCAGTTTTCATTAGGTTGCATTGTTTTTATTATTTTGGTGGTTAAATAAATATACTAAAATGCACATGTGCAACTGAGTGTTACCACTTCAATACAGTTACCTTGAGAGGATATGAGTCTACTCCATCACAAGGGAGTTGCTTGGACATACTTGGGGTATCACTTTTGGGAAAATTCTCTGAACCAGTTTTAAAGATATTCAAAGATAGCAGGCTTATTCAGCCTTATTCTTGGTGTTGATCAAAAAAGGATTACTCAACATCTATTAACCTTCTTGACTCTGCAGGATTTTTACCATTTCCAAAAAAGCAAATATATCTTCAGAGCATTAATATTGGCCACCAGTGAGAATATTTTAAAAATGCCCTGAGAGACATGAATAAGACTTATAGGTCATGTTAAGGAAAGTTTCCTACTTTAGTATGTCATTCAATTCCTCCTAAATTAATCAATAAATTCCCATAAAAATACACTTTTCTTAGAGTAGACCAAACTTCTTGTGGAAATATAAATATATGAGAATAATAAACACAATTCTAAGGAGAAAATTAGCCATTCAGTAGCCTAGGTCACCAGACTCTCTGATGCTACAACAGTTAAATCAATTTGCTATAGGGGTGTGGGAAAAAAAGGGGTAATGGAAGAGAAAGGAGTCCAGAAATGGATCTGAATTCACTATTTGATGAGAGTGAGATTTTTAAATCAATGTGAATTGATAGATTTTTCAATCATGAAATTGAGATAAATTAGTTAGATATTTGGAAATAATTTAGTGGATCTCTATGTAAATTGTTGCTTAAAAAAATCCAAACAGAGCAAAGATTTAAGTCATTGAATGAAGTTAAACTGTAAAACTACCCAAAGACAGTATGAAAGACTGATAAATTTGATTATATAAAATGTAAGATTTCTGTGTGGCAGAAATACCATATCATAAACAAAGATCAAAAGATAAATGATAAATGTATAAAAAATATTCTTAGCACATAAGAAGAAAGGATAATTTCCTTAATATATAAAGTACTCTTTCAAATCAATAATAGAAGACTAAACCACAATGGAAAATGTACAGCTTATATAACCAGAAAACAAACTATAAATAGTTTACAGGCATGTAAAACATTGCTTAACATTGTTCCTGTCAAGTAAAAATACAATAAACCAAAAATGAGACATCAGTTGTTTATGCATCAGATTGGAAACTATACAAAGACTTAATAATTTATAGTATTATTTAACAGTTTGTTAAAGAAATGAGGCAATCTCATATACTCTTGGTGGGAGTATAAATTGCTACAGACTCATTGGATATCAAAGTGATAAAAATTCATCACAAAATAAAATGTGCATACACCTTAAACCAGAAATTTTACTTCTAGGAATTTATGTTACAATTACATTCACAAATGTGTACTAAAATATATACATTCGTTACAAAATGGCCTGTAATATTTTTTTTTTTTTTTTTTTTTTTTTTAGAGATGGGGTCTCGCTCTTGGTCAGGCTGGTTTCGAACTCCTGACCTTGAGCTATCCACCCGCCTCGGCCTCCCAGAGTGCTAGGATTACAGGCGTGAGCCACCGCGCCCGGCCACCTGTAATATTTTTAAAACTAAGAAGTAGCATAAAGCTGATAGGCAGGGGAATGGCTACATAAATTATAAAATATCCATTTAATTGAATGCTAGATTATCCAAAGAAAGAGGTAGAGCTCTGTGTGCTGATGAGGAAAAAGTCCCCAAGAGATAGATACGTTGTCAAATTAGGGAAAAAAGAGAAAAGACAAGACAAATTGTTGACTAGGATAGAGCGTGTATATATTATGCTTTTGTCTTTTTTTTTTTTAAGGTGAGTCCTCAAGGTTAGAAAAAATAATATCTAATGTTTATTTAGTTCTCCCTATGAATAAGCACATATCTCATCAGAATATTGTGCAGATGAATTGAGAAAATGCATGTAACATCCTATGAGATTTGTTTCAATTACCTATTGCCATGTAACCAAACACCCAAACACTTAGCAGTTTAAAACAATAAGCACTCATTCATTCCTATAATTCTGTGGGTTGGCTGGGTGATTTTTCTGCTGCGTTCACCTGGGCTTCCTCATGTGCTGCATTCAACTGGCTAGTTGGTCAGGGGTTGAACTCATCTGGGAAGCCTGAAATGGCTGTGTCTCTCCCTCCACATGACCTTTCACTTGGGTTTCTTCCTGGTGGCCTTCTCCACAGCATGGGGGTCTCAGGACAGCATTGCAAGAGGAAAGCCCCAATGCACAAGAACTTAGTGGGCTTCTGCTTGTATCACTTTTGCAAATCTCATGATCAAACAGCAGTGTCAACATGCGTCAATATAAGGAAATAGAAAGCAGGAAGTGAGATTTCTGGGGAATCATTACCACAGGAAAAGACCACAAGATATGTTTAATCACCACCTTTTTATCAGTAAAGAAACCAAGGCTTATGTAACTTGCCAAAGGTCACACTGCTAGTAAGTAGCAGAGTGAAAAGTTCACCCTTGTTCCTGTGAATCCAGACCCTTTGCTCTTGGCCACCGCTCTGTAGACTCCCGATGTTTTCCCTTCCTCAAACCACCTACTTTCTCTCTGTGTCTTTAATTTTATTAATAACTTTAACTTCAGCTTTCCTTTTGTACCATTTTAAACTAGTTGGCTCCAAAACATACTCCAATTTCTGCTTCCTCTCACATTTGGTTGACTCAGTTAAACTTCTCTTTTGGTGCCTTTTTTTTTTTCCCACCCTGTCTTTCTCAACTGTCTGCATTGAACTGCCTCCTAAAATGTCTTCTCCTTTCATAACTGTCTCTCAGAATCCCAGAAATATTTCAAATCCTATTCTATATATCACACCTTCAACAAGATTTACCTCCTTCTCCCCAAGGCAAAACTGGTTATTGCTAATAATCTAACACTTTATCTTAACACTCTTATCATAGACTACAATATTTGGTTATGAAGCTTCTACATGACTTTCAGACTACAAGATTGCATCTTTAGATGGAGGAAGTCTGGAATAATACATCTTTGTATGCACCATTTTCCTGGCCATAGTATGTCATAAATGTAGAGCATTAACTGAATAACTGAATAACTTTTTTCTTTTCTGATTTGTATTCCCTCCTTAAATATTCTGTAACAGTAGTTTTTAGACTTTAATGTGTACAATAGGAATCAATTTTTAATGCATGGAATTGAGACAAATTAGTTAGATATTTGGAAACTTAATTTAGCTTATTGCTATCTAAATTGTGTATCTTGTTAAAATGCTAGTAATTTCTGATTCCATAGGTCTATCTTAGGGTTCAAGATTCTGTAGGTTTGACAAGTGTCTAAGTGATGCTTATATTTCTCATTCAGGGACCATACTGTAAGTAATAACAACCTATAAGACACAAGTTTGAGGATCCAACCCTAAAATAGTAAAGCAAGGGTTGTGTAAAGAAAATTAGTATCTATAAAACAACAAATAAAATAGTTAAAGCCAGAGTATTCAGGGTAATTCAATGCATTTGCCACCACCAATTGCAACCCAATGCATATGACCATTGAATCCTCAACTAATCCTGGTTTCTATTTTAACCTGTTAAACCTAAAGAAGAAAAATATAACAACAATGTAGGCTGGGATGTCTCATTAGCTTACATATTTTCTTAGTTTATCTGAGATAAATTCAAAGGTGAGTCTGTCCCCATAATTCTCTTCTTAGAGTTTCCTCAGCTTCAGTGTGGTTTTGGGCAGTCTATTTTCCTAATGGCAACCAAGATGATTGTGTTAAAATATAAATATGGTTGTCTTTCTCTCCAATTAAAAAACATTTGTGTATGAAATCTGAACTCTGAAAGTGGCTGATCTGGCCTCTGCCTATCTCTCCAGTTCTTTATATTCTATAATCCAGTTGTACCATCTATGATATATTTAATACACTTGCACACATACCTCTCCAACTAGGGAAGCATGTATTCCTCCATCACATGTCTTTGAGCTTGGCCACGTAATTTGCTTTGGCCAATGGGATATCGATATTCATGACATGAGCAGGGACCTTAAATGTGCTTGTGTGGCTTAACTTTATGTTTTGCTCCAGTGATCTTTCATGAGAAGAACATGTCTGAGTAATTGCCACAAGTAACTGCTGGACAACACGGTCCTCAGAATAAACACATTGAAGAAAACCTGAATGTCATCCATGTCTTGGATCTAGGCCCAGCTGAATGATAGCCAGAGGCTGATACATCCTTCTGAGCTCATTTTAGGTCAGCCTACCTGTAGGTCAGCTGACCTGTGAGTGTGAGAATAAATGCCTATGGTAGAAAGTCACTGAAATTTGAGGTGACTTGTTACACAGCATTTTATAGCAATAGCTGACTGATACATAACTAGTCTTTCAATCCCTCTGATTTTCCTATCTCTTTTTCTACCCTGGGATTTTACATAGACTGTAACTTCTGCCTGAGTCACTCTCTTCCTCACCACCTCTCCTGGTTTGGCTATCTTCTCTTTCATGGTCCCAGTTTAGAATAAACTTGCTCTTATGAAAAGATTTTTCTGGCTCTGAGATTTGAATAATATGCCCTGCTATGTACCTCAGCATCATAGTGCGCTTCCTTAATAGTATCTCTTATCAATTATAATTGCATGATTATTTTTTTTCTCCCCTTTCAACTATAAATTTCTAAAGAGCAGGAAGTATATCTACTTAGTTAGTTTTGGAGCCCCAGTGCCTAGAGCAGCACTGGGACATTTCAGAGCTCTTGATGAAATCTTGCTGACACAATTCAATTTAGGGTATAGGCATTTCATTGTGTGAGCTTGTTTGTGTCACATGATGCCTTTGCTCTTACCTGAGGTTAAAGCCAGGTTGATAAGTTCTAATAGCTATTTAATACTGATAACTGATAATTATAGAGAGAAGAGCTATTTGAGCTAAAAACAAAAATAAAAGCAAGTAATATATTTGGTTAATTCCATCCTGTGAGCCTTATACTTTCACATGAGCTGAGCAGGAAGAGAGCTATCAGCTACAGTATAAATAAGATAGTGGCTGGTTGCATTGGAGATACTCATATTTCATGACTGTTGAGAGACATGTTTGGAGATATGAGATTCATGGAGACAAGAGTTAATTTAACTTCTGTCAAAAGACGGTAAGATGAGAATACCAGTTTGACTAGGGAAAGAGATGGTGACATCTTTGGAGGAGACAGCAATGAATTGAAACATCCCCATATTAGGTTGAGAAAATCTTCACTTTAGATGTTAATTTTCTACTGGAACTTGCCTTGTTATATGATTCCATGATATTTTGAGGCATCTTGGACAGTTACTGTGCTCCAATTTTAGATCAGCCCTTTGTGCTGAATTTCTTTCTCTTAAGTCCTTTTGGAGCTGTGGTCATACTCATGCGACATACCATATATCCAGTAAGCAAACAAACAAAAAATTACCTGAATTTCAAAAGAAGTCAATGTTACAAAAGACAAGGGAAAATTACTGAAATTGGACTATAGACTATAGATTATATGGAAATATTATATCTAATGCTAAATATCCTGATTCAGAGAAAGAGAGAAATAAAATAAATATAGTAAATGTTAAAAATTTATGAATCTGGGTAAAAAGTCCATGACAGTTCTTTGTACTATTCTGGAAACTTTTCTGTAAACCTGAAATTATCACAACATGTTTAAAAATTAAAAAGGACATAAATTACTAGATTTTTTAGTAGGTCTTACGTGGATCATTGTGGTTAGTTCTCTGCTTTTAGAATTCTCTGAACCACCAGGCAGCACTAAACCCTACGTTCATACACAACCCCAAATTCCAGGGGACCCATGGTCAGGATCATTATAAACTTAAAGAAACCTCTTATCTTCTCCACTAACCGGAATGCCGATTCTTCTCACAAAGGGGAAGCACAGCAGGACAGCTGCGGATTTCAGAGTTCATGCTGGAACCACGGAGAGTGGATCCAGAAAAAAATTAAAAATAATAAAAAAGGTACTGGTTCCAGACTTTCTGTGTGTTGGGAGTTTAGGGGCCACACTCTGGCTGGGGAGGCAGTAGTGGGCAGGCATTGAGTTGTGGCCATGTGCACTGTTTTTATTCATACTTACAGTGAGTGAATATTTAGGAGAACTTTGGGAGGTAATGAGATAATAAGGGGGATAAAGCCCCTGCAGACCACTTCTTGGTATCGCCAGTGGTTCATATGTCAGACTAGATGCTATTTCCTTTGCCCAGATATTACTGCAAGACCCAGAAGAAAGAGCAGGTGCAGCATAATGTTCAGAGTAAGGAACAAGCTGAGACTGCCTGAAATACAATTAGCATCTCAGAAGTAATTTCAAAAAAGGAAACTGGTAGAACAAAACATTGCTCCTAAATGAACAATAAAATATCAAATAATGTTAGCTCATATTTTCTATATATGCAAACACCCCCGCTAAATAAAACTCTGAAAGCTACATGCAAATCCATTAGTGAGTTTACTTTACTTTTTTGTGTAACTGATCCAAAAACTTATTTAGCTCTCAATCTTACCTGTTTACTTTCTCTAGGACCATAATTCTGACACATCATTTTCCTTTATAACACTTGGCCTACAATTTTAGGGATACATTATACAATATATTATTAAAAAGTTCAAAGTGCCTTTGTAAATCATTCATTTTATTTTTTTTTCTTTCAGTTGGATGATTTATTTATTAATTCAACATTTACTCAATACTAACTCCAGTAGATATGTCAATGCACTACCATAGCCTCTTGGCTTTCCCTGGAGGTTGTCTACAGATCCATTTAAAAGTTCCCACTGTATGTATCTGGGATCCTCTGTTTAAAGGCTTTCTCTGGTTGCAGGCATGGGCTGAGAGGTAAACCAGAAGTAGTGAGGAATTAGTGTTCCCTGTACCAAGCATCAACCGATGAGGGATGGGAACTGGTAGATAAAGACTTCAACTTCTCCCTGCTTCCGTGGAACAATTCTGTGGTGTGTCCCACATCATCTTCCAGAGTATTCCCAGTGGCATTAAACTCCTGTTGCACACAGTGGAGATCTACTGGATAACACACCCTTTTTTGGCTGCCTTCTCTTCTCTTTGACTAGGGAAAGAGATGGTGACACCTTTGAAGGAGACAGCAATGGATTGAAACATCCTCATATTTTGTTAAGAAAATCTTCACTTTAAATGTTAATTTTCTACTGGAATTTGCCTTGTTATATGATTCCATGATATTTCGAGGCATCTTGGACATTTACTGTGCTCTCTCTCTTTCCCAGTCTCTTACCTCTGCATCATGGGTTACATCCCCAAGAAATTACCTGGACCCAAGTTCTCGTTTCCATGTATTCAAACCAAACTACCTTCTCTGCCCAAAGAACTGATTTATGCAAGGGGAAGACAGTGGCAGCAAGGCAGAATATGTTTCTCTTCTCATGGAGCTTAACTTCTAGTGGAAGTGGCAGAGTTTAACCAGGTAAACAATTTTAGAAATGAAATATGTCAGGAGTACTGTGGAGCAAATATGTAACACAGGATAATGGGTTAGAACATGAATAAGGAGAGTTTATAGGAAGAAATATTTAATATTTGAGCAAAACTAGAAAATTGAGAAGGGGTGAGCTTTGCCAAGATCCTTGGAAAAGAGTCCAGGTAGAGGAACCAGTAAAAGGCCAAGTACTGGGGCAGAAGGAAGATGCGACAATCCAAGAGGCAGAAGGAAGCTTAGTTTGGCTAAAGAGTAGACAAGAAAGAAAATATTATGAGCTTTAAGACAGAAATACCAGAAGCACTGATACATAACAACGTTTTGAAAAGAGATTTTAATTCATTTAAATTTTATTTTACTTTTTGTACTGTGTATTTATATATCATAGTTGTACATATTTGATACATTTATACAATGTGTAATGATTGAGTCAGAGTAATTGGAGTATCCATCACCTCCAACACTTATCTTTTCTTTGTATTGGGAACATTACAATTCTCTTCTAGCTATTTTGAAATATACAATAAATTATTGTTAACTATAATTTCCCTACTATATATCAAACACTAGAACTTATTGCTTATATATAACTGTATTTTATCCATTAACCAACTTCTCTTCATCCCCCCAACAGCAACAATTTTATCTTTAATATTTATATTTACATTTTGGTTGATTCATCTGGTCCTACAAACAGTTAATATATTATTAACTCACTGGGGGATATATATTCATCCATTCAACAAACATCTTGTAAACATTTACTATGTACAGATACTATTTTAGAAATGTATAAAATAGAACTGGACAAAATAGAATCACTGTCCTCATAAAGCTGACATTCTAGAGAGCAACAAAACATAAAAACACTTTCCTTATTTTAAGTAACTGCTATTAAACATAACCCCTTAGATCCTCTTTTCCTCTCCCATTGAAATTTTTGCTTGATTTCACAACTGGTCTAATTACTTTCAATTTTTAAAACTTAATCTAA
This sequence comes from Cheirogaleus medius, assembly GCA_008086735.1. Lineage (NCBI taxonomy): Eukaryota > Metazoa > Chordata > Mammalia > Primates > Cheirogaleidae > Cheirogaleus > Cheirogaleus medius. The sequence goes on along the minus strand of VBSM01001118.1, from coordinate 20,909,040 downwards.
GCTGGTTTAATATTTCATGCTCATAGCCTTTGTAAAGATCTCTCCTTCCCTTAACTCTTCCAGATTCTAATTCCTCCAGTGGAAAAGGGAAACAGCAAGTGTCCATCTGCTGACTGAACACAGTCATTGTAATTGTTGGTAGGGAGGTGTGTCCTTCCTGGCTCAGTGGCTCTGTCTCCATCAGATAGAGCTGGTCTTCCAGGAGGGATCTGTGGTTTTCCTGAGGTGATGCTCAGGTTTTCCCTGGCTCTTCTGTGGAAAGCTCTCCTAGAGAAAAGTGGCTGAGCCTTTGTTTGGCCCTGCCGCTGGTCCATTCATGATCCCAACTCATTTCATAGTAGGGATCCCACTATTTGATTAGAACCCCTACAACTCCTACACCTTTCTTAACTTCCATGATCCTACACACGGAACCATTGGAACTGTTAAAGTCTTTGTTCTTACTCTCCCAGGGTTACAGAAAACTACAGTTCTACACAATGCTTTCCAAGCCTGCTGCATGGACCACTTTGGAGAGACTCCTGCCTTCATAAATCACTGGACTACAAAAGGACACCAGACCCTATGTTCATGCACAATGCCAAACTCCAGACAACCTATGCCAAGAACGTCTATGAATTCTGACAACACACTCTACTCCAATCAGAAACTTTCTGCAGATTCCAACCCTTGGTTAATATCCATCCTGAGATGATATCAGCTTCCCTTTCTTATGGCAGCCCAATATTTCACAAGTCTTCTCCTGGTGGGTCCCAACATTTGGCCTTACAGCTCAGGAGGTCACACCCCACCCCCTGTTGTAAGAGGAGAATTGTAGCAGATGCTGTAAGTGCCTTGGCCTCATCTCTTTGGCTACCACCATTCCAGTACACATCCACCCACAGCATCCTACTGTAGGCACCTGACTCTCATTGGAGGGCTTCCTTACAAACCAGAAATGCTGGTAAGATGCTAACACCACTGGCAACAGTCCTCAGAAATGAGGAGCTAGTGTATAAATACTTTGCTTTCACAACCCTAAAGTGGGAAAACTCAGAGGTATATTCTACATTGTTTCTTGGAGTTCCTCAGCAAGACCAAGACTCAATTGTTTTCAGGGGTAAGCTGCTCATAATACACTTTTTGTTGAGTTTCCTTCCACTTCCTTTCTCACTTCTTCATTTGCCTGTTAGGATTTCCTGGATTCACATCTCAAATAAACCACTTACATGCAGAATCTACTTCCAGAGGAACCCATAGAGAAGGAAAAATTCTTATAAACACAGAACTTCCCCCCAAAAGCAATGGAACATCACATTTCATTTGTCCCTTTCAGCTTTGGGAATTAGCTATAATTTTAGCTTGTCAGGAAAAGTTTCACTCAATACTAGATATATTTACTTAAATTTGTATTCACATTTATATTCATATTTATATATAAAATATTAATATATAAACATCTGACAAATATCTTAGGTTAGAATAAAATATCTTGTAGCTCTTCAACCTCAAGGGCCTCACAAACAATGTCCAGTAGCTTTTCTACCTCATTCTACCTTCTTCTGTAACAGAACATCTGAATTTCACCATGTCCAGTGCCTCTTCCAGGTGAAGATTCGATGGCTCTATGAAAGTTTTGGAGCTCCCATCACAAGGGGGTTGAACTTCAGAGTATTCCTTTATTGTAACACTCTCTGGAGTTTCAATGAGTGGAAGAGATGGTAGTAGGTAGGGAAGTAAAACGTTTTCTTCCAAGTTTTATGATTCAGCAAAACCAGCCATTGAAGACCAGAGCATAGTCACATAGATCAGTGGGTGGAAGGTTCTTGAGGCATATCTGGTGCCAGGACTGGCTAAGCAAATGCTTTGTGTTGCTCCATTTTCTCTGTAAGAGAACACAGTCTTAGTCTTTTAACATCATGGAGCAAGTCAGTGTATCAGTGCTACACATGACACCAGTTTAAAGACTAGTATAAGGGACTATATCAGGAGACAAAGAAACACATATTCGAATCTTGTTTTGCAGCATCCATTTGGCTCATAAGGACACCAATAGTAAAGATTGCATGTGCTATTCATATTCTCAACCTTGAAAGGAGTTCAGAAGAGAATCAGTGTGAGTTTCACCTTCACCTGAAAAGATAAAGCCAAAAACATTCTTGATGTAATTGGAAAATTCCCAAGATTGGGGCGGGGGAGTTGTATCTGCTCATCTCAAGACTGAGGAGTCTAGCTTTATTCCGCATCTTAAACTTCATTCTCACAAATTGATTACTTTTCTCCTGCCTGTGGAGAGGCTTGGCAGATGATCAGAGTTTCCGATTCTCAAAGCTGTTCATATTCATAGTGATTTTTGCAGCCAATCTCATGGACGCTAGGACCTTTCCACAGGAACCTCACTTGCCCCCATGAGGCAGAACATGAAGTGTATCAGAGCAGGGCTCCACGAGCCAAAATCCTTCCCTATTTCCAGCATCATAAACACAGTTCTGCCATTATGTAACTGATTGGATTTCATCTTTAATAGTTTTTCCAGTGACAATTTCCAATATTCATCTGCTTCATAGCAAATGACCTTGCTTTGGAACTATATGTATTTAACCAACACAGCCAAGCAGCCTTGATTCTGCTGAGAAGATAGAAAAACAAGAGATGAAAGTAATTCTTAGCCAGATGACATGGCAGGTACATATCCCTTTGGTTTCTGAGTGGCTCACCTTCTATAGCCAAGATACAAGCTAGGATCAAAATATCTCATCCGTACCTGAACACTTAAGTCAGAAGAAAATATCTTGTAGATCATCTATCCCATGGGCTTAACAAATACAGGTTCCAGTTCCCAGAAACAACACAGCTTGAAGCTTTTGATGAGGGGACAGATAAATAGGCAAACAGAAACCCCAGACTCATTTATCAATCAAATGGGAAAATATTTAGGAAGGCAGTAGGGAAAATGCCAGACTAGCGCCCCTCATGCAAGATCTTCTCCGAACTTTCCATAGTCATGATTTCCCTTGCTATGTTGGTGTCAGTGTCGTCCTCCTACCTCAAGTCTTCAAGTCCCTGATTTAAAAATAAGAGATACCACATCTACCCAAAAGAACAAAAGTCACTCTATGAAAAAGACACCTGCACTTGAA
>VBSM01001118.1:20827525-20905821 GCA_008086735.1 Cheirogaleus medius | reverse complement strand
AAGGGCAATGTATGTAACCTTAACATTTGTACCCCCATAATATGCTGGAAAAAATAAATTAATTAAAAAAAATAAAATAAGAGATACAAGTTTACTAGATGTTTTGCGCTGAACTTCACATTGTTCCTGTGGTGTGAGATCCATCAACATCAAAGCCCTGTCTTTCTGCTCTCAGTTGATCACACAGGCTTGAGGTGGTACCTGAAGTAGGAAAGTTTGAGGTCCAGAGGACACACAGGCAGAGCCCTGTATCTAATGCTCAGGTGGAAATAGTAAGCTCATCACCAAGAATTGTTCACAGCAGTGTCTATGGATAAAGCCCAGGGAAAAGATTCTCTTGTTGATGCCCAGCGGGGAAGGTTGCCATTTCAGGATATTGGTAGATGCTGCTGTGAGTGGTATTCTAGTTATCTTTGTCCTTGGTCAAAAAAATGAGCTCTGTCCAGACCGTGAACCTATAGCAACTGGAAATTCCAGAAGAGAATTAAGACAATGAACAAACTACCTAAATTCCTGGGTTAAACTGATTCCACCAGTAAGAATGAACCACCTAGGGCAAACTCACTGGAAAATGTCTCAGATTTGCAAACAGTTTGGATTAGAGAACACTCCTCAGAGGTGCCCCAGACCTTTCATCCCATTGACATCCATTGATTTGAGTTTAGGGATAACTCAGGAAGAAAACAAAAATAAAGCTATTCTTTCTGTGAGATGATTCTTTTTGTTCACTAAATAAATTAATGGAATAAATAAAAATATAGAGCTGACATTCACCTTAGTTAAAAAAGTAAATTATGTTCAAGTCCTTTAAAAGCCCTAATTGTGACATGTTAGTTGTTAACCATTCTTAGCTATTTTCCATAAGGAATCACCTACAAATCAATATTTCGATCTCCTACTTGACTTTATTTTATGTTTTGAAACTGCGTTGAACTGCCTTTCTAGAGCAAGTTATGCATAAGTCGGGGTTTTATTGTAAAGGCTTACAACTCAGAGGGGCACTGGCTATTTTAGTATCCACCTCCCAGACATGCTAACCAGAATGTTCAAATCTTGAGAAGTATAAAATCTGCTGTAAAGTGGGTCAAGGCCTCACTTTCTCACCAGCAATTTAAGGTAATTCTCTGTGCTCTGATGACATAACAGGAAAAAAAAGATCACCTGCAAAAGTTTCTGGGTGAGAAAACTCAGTGCCCCAGTGTTTCAGGATTAGAGAGTTATAGACAATAAGAATCAAGTTCACTAAATATTTCCTCCAGTGTATAAAGTCTGGTATCCATCAGACCAAAAAGCAGAGAAGTAATATTTGAGGTTATATGGAATATAAATACTAACTACCTTGTGAGGGAGCTTTACTGCATGCACAGTCTGTAAAGAGGCTTACAATGAGCCGCTATCATTGCTCAGATTGCCTATGCAAGATTGTAACTAATAACTATGATTACATTCAAAAATCCTTGCAGGAAAATGACAGGAATGCATACACCCATGACTTGACATTAGCGTGTTCTACACTCTGCTCCTGGGAGCCACTTCTTTTTTAAGGTCTGTTGGTGAGAAAATCTATACTACTCTATAGAAGCCCACAGTTTGCTAAATGAATACATTTTCTTTGATAAAATATCTATGTTGTTTTCCAGATAGGCACTGTAATATTTTTTTAAGTGAGTAAATATTCTGCAGCCTTTCTCATTGCCTCTGTTCTTTTGTTATGGTCATTCCTTCGAAATAAACATTAAAAATTACAACCTTTGTAGGCAGCATTTTTGATAGAGTCTCCTCATTTTCCCCACTGCTAAGGAGAATGCCTTTTTGGTTTACTGCTGATAAATAGTACATTTTCTATAAGATTCTACAAAAGCATCACAAAAAGATTATAGATCAAGAGACTTGTGTTTCTCTAACTGTAAAATGTGCTGGGTTAAACTATAATAAACTTTAAGACTACTTTCAAGTCTTAGAGTATAAAAATGGTCTTTGGGACTACAAAGAGCTAATTTCTCCTCCAATCTTTATGCAGATTTCTGCTAATCTAACCCAAGACAGATGAGTATTTCTTCAAAAGAATTTGATCCCACAACCTTCTCAGAAACCCTCCCCAACTACCTTATCAAGCAGACCACTTCTTTTTGAACCGGAGTTTTCTATGCATGATTTCAGGCTGAATGACTTTTTGTTGTGTCATTAGAGAGGGAAGTGGAAAACAAATGGTGCTGCTTAGAAATCTCTTAGAAATTCAAAAAAAAAAATTCAAAGTGATTGAGTGAATTTCTCAAGTTCACACTGCTGGTTTGGGAATTTTAACTACACATCTACTTACTTCCTGATGAATTGTGTATTGAGTCTCTAACTCATAGCAGGCCCTGTGCATAGTGGTAGGGATCCCAGGGAGGTAAAAGAAAAGACCTTGCTCTTTTTTTTTTCCTATTTTTTTTTATTTTCTCTTATTATGAGAGTACAAGTATTGTTAAGGATACATATATTGCCCCTGCCACCCCTCCCCCACCCCGCCGTGCCAGAGCTTCAAGCCTAAGACCTTGCTCTTAATGGACCCTGGTATCGGTGAAGGAACTTACAATAACAACAGCATGAGGGGCAACAGTCATAGAGAGGGTTGAAAGTCTCAAAAGCATATTGGCATAGGTGACCCCAGGGGGCAGTGGCACACAATAGAGTGCCTAAGACAGCCTGTAGGGGTCAGAGAAGACTTCTCAGAGGTGATAACATCTAAGCTAAGTCATGAAGAAAGAGTAAAATCTAATAAGCAAAGACAGGGACGCCAGGCAGAAAGCGCAGAAGTCTAAGGGAAACTGGAGCCGTGGCAAGCCCAGCACAGAAGAACAAAACCAGCAGGTGGCCAACGTGGGCCGCTGTGTGCACAGGATGAGGGAGCTGGCAGATGATCCAGATGGAAAACTAGACACAGCTCCGATCATGAGCATTTCTGAGTATCAGATGCATTGGGACATCTTTCATCCCCTCAACACCCCCCAACCTCTGCCCACACCTAGTACCTCCCTCTTTACATACCTATGGCCTCAATGAAGGGGCTTCGCAGTAGTAGGTAAATTCCAGGGATACCGAAGACAGATTTTCCATGACTGGATGAATGACTCAATGCAAGAAACGAAAAAGAGGAAGGTGTAAGTGGGGAAAGCATCAGAGCAGATGCAAGAAGGTAAGATATCTGCTTCCCCACCAGCTTCAATTTTCTCACTGAAAGAAAATAAGGAACTCCCCTGTGGGTTAGCCTGGGTGCTGAGGTGAATGGAGATGACAGCAGCTAATTTGAGAGCATATCAGGGAGAACCGAGTGGAGAAACAGACACCGAAAACTCTAATTATTAAGGGAGTTGTGAATATGCTTTCTCATGCAGTATTTCCAGGGAAGGTCATTTGGATCACCCATGTTGCACACATCAGGAGGAAAAACTCAAGCAAGGCCAGTATTCATTCCTCTACACCAGGGGTCAGCCAATTCCTGTCCTAGACAACAAAGGTAATAATGTCTACACGATCTATTCCCAGGGAACAGGTGAAATTAGGAATGCCTTTGTTCAATGAAAAGTGATTTGTTTGCTTATTCTTGTTTGTTTCTTTAATGAGATGATGGACACCAGCTACAGAAGTCAGGTCCTCCACAGTTACTCTTAGTCACGTTCTGGGAACCATCCCAAAGTACCTCACTGCACCGCGAGTAGGCATACCTCCTGGAAAAACTTTACAAGAGACAGGTCTTCATCTTACATGAGTAAGGACTGTGAGTGATAGAACACTCACTCAGTAGAGTGACAGGGAAAGAGGTGAGCATTTCTCCAGAAAGTTCTAGGTACAGCACATCCTTACAATGGCAAAGCAGTGACTGACATCCTATGGGGGGGTTTTGGCATAGTTCGTGAAAATGCTGCCAGAGCACTGACTATTGGAGGACTTCTCATCGACAAAGTGATATGCCAGTAATTAGATTTCAACTGACTCAGATCCCATTCTAGGGATTAATTAGGGGAAAATATGAAGATTGCTAGTTAATAATAGAACAGTTATAGTTCCATAGTCATTTTCTTCCCATTCATCAATTTGTTTGATCGCTTGTGTGGCAAACACTTGATCTTCCCTGTATATGTTTAGCCATTTGAGACTTTTATTTTTTTAAACAGTCATTTAATAATTAAATTAGAGAAGTCTTTAAAGCACAGTGGTAGTTCCCTATGGCCTGTTGAAGACTGTTTTGAAAATTGGAAGCTGCCTGGAAAGCAGTGTTTCAGAGAACATTAGAATGGGAGGGGAGAGAACAGCCTACATCTTCCACCTGCGTGCGGGCAGCGGGGAGGTGGAGATGCTGAGGCAAGACTTGAATTCTTGAAATAAGTATGTGTTAAAGACTCAGAGGATAATGCACCTGACCATTCACCCACTTTTAGATCAAATTATCTGCCTAGTCAGGTTGTAGAAATTTCTGCCCACCCTCGAATTCCACACGCCCTTTCTTTTCACATTTATAGCTCTGATTAATTTTACCTAATGGGCTTTTCTCCGCTAACTTCTAGCACTCTCTCCTCCCAAAGCCTCTCCTCCTTTCTGGGATTATATGACTTGATCTACTTTGACTCCTAACTGGATTGGAGTCTCTTCCTGTGCCTGGCTCCATGCTAAGCACGATGAATATAGTAGGCACATGGCAAGTTTGTGAATGGTACAGAGAAAATGTATGCCCATAATATGCTAAAAAAATTTTAAAAAAATAAGTTAAATCATAGCTTTGATTTAAAAATTATTCTTTGTATAAATATCTCTATAAATGAAAAGCTTCTGTGAGTTTAGATAACTAAAAAAAAACTATTAGTCAAGGGTTTAGAGTCTAAGCCAGGGACCATGAAGTCAGGCGCCTACAGGCAACACAAAGGAGAGAAAAAGACTGAGGTTCAGGGAATAGAATGTGAAGTAATGGGGTGAAAGACAGAGTACTGGCTCTCAGTCTGAAGCATCAGAATCACCCTGGAGGTCTATCAGAGCACAGGTCATGGGCCCATGCCCAGGTCTGGGGCTGGCCGGGAATGTGCCTTCCTACAAGTTTCAGGATCCTGGACCACCCTCTCCGTAGAACTAAATTAGAGTGCACGTTTCATAAAAGCATTCAAATGACACAACAAAAAGTCATAAATGAAATGCAGTTCTGAAACACACACACACACACACACACACTCACACACACATAATATCTGCGGGCCAGATTAGATCCATTAGCTTCCTATTTTCAAATTCTCACACAAACAAAATTAGACAGGGGAGTTATGAAGAACCAGGCAGTGAGCCTAAAACAAATCAATGCTAATTTGTAACTGCTTTCCTTTACCATTTTCTTTGGTTCTCCGGGAAGCTCCATGGAGAAATTGAAGAGTGGTTTCTATGAGGTCTATATCAAGGAGGAGGTGAGGACTAGGGCAAGGAATATTGTGAAACCCTCAGTAATCCCCATTTTTTTTTTTACAAAAATGAAATCAAATCAAGCCAACTATTCATCACAGACCAAGATGGGACAGGGAAAAATTTCCAAAGGCAAATCTCAGGGCCTTAAAGAAAACAGGACAGGAGGAGTTCCTCTGTATCTGGAATCTGGAAATAAGAGAATAAAAGACTAATTCTTGCAAAATCACCTCTCAGTCAGGAAATTCATTTTTAATTTCTTAAAGCCATAGTCACAATAGCTAATGCATATTGTATACTAGGTGTTGTATTAAAAATATTACTTCATTTAATCTTCAAAATATTCTAATATTATAGTATTGCTATTAGGCCGCTTTAGAGAAGAAAATTGAAGCATTAAAGAGGTAAACAAATTTACCTAATCTCAAAACCATAGCTGGAATTAAAACTTTGGTCAATTTTCTACTTTGTTAACTATTGCATTACACTCCTTCTTCTCCTTGTGTCTTCATGATGATATTGAGATTTCCCTGCCTCGTTTTCCATTTTCCAGCAACACAGTAATCCCCACAACACATGCTAAGAGTGATGGGATCCATTAACTCTATCTGGGTGAATATCTGCAGGCTAAAGTTCTCCTGGTTAAGTGATAATATAGGTGATTGCCCCAAGAGTGAAGATGGTGTTATAAGAAGACTTGGTGTAAATTTTAGGTTCCCAATATTTCATAAAAGCCTATAGGAGCTGTACAGCTTTAAGGCCTAACTCCTATTCATATTTCATGAATATTGGTTTCCCTGGAAATCTTTCTTTCTATACTCAGAGCATCATTATACCTTTTAGGATGTGGTTGGACACAAGTAACATTAAATTTGACCAAAAGTGGCTTAAAACGAGAAGTCAGGAGGTGGAAAACAAGATGTCTGGAAGTGAGTGGTCTAGGGAAGGTTCAGCCACTCAGTAGTACAATCCAAGACTCAGGCTCTTTCTAATTTCCAACGTTCCTCGAGCCCACACTCTTCCTGTCTTAGCCCATTTCCTCACGGTTGCAAGAGGGCTGCCTCAGCACATCCCTGCCACAGTATGCCAAGTAGGAAGGAAGAAATGAGGCAGCAGAAAGTGTCTGTCTTTTTATCTAGGGGTAAAAAGCTTTCCTGGATGTCTTATTCTAGTCATCGTTTCAGTTCCAGCATTGGAGCCAATCAATTAAGCTCTATTTCACAGGTTTGGACACATAGTTGGACTAGAAACAATCTCCATAATATTATAAGGATGAAGGAAAATATAGCCATGGAGCAGAGACCACTGTGTCTACTGCAGCCACTATTTTCTCAATATCAAGTCCTTTCCCACATAAGGTCCCTGCTTTAGGGCTGGAAAAATTATATTAAAAAGGACAATTTTTTCTAGGAGTTCGCAATTTAATCGAAATCCAAATGACATTGTACAGATCAAACATCACAATTAAGTGAAAGTTGAAAACAAAAAAACAAAAAGAATTTCATATATTGTAGAGAGAAAAATTCTCATTCCATCTTCCCAGGCTTCAGATTTCATCATGCAGTAAATGCTAATTTCTGAGAAGGCTTTGATTTGTCAGATGAATATCTGATAGCAGAATCAGAATGTGCGTGGGCAAGCCATGCATTTGCATCTGTTTTAATTTTTGAGGGTTGCTCTACTGAATGAGAAAAAGAACTTAATTTATTCTGGCTCTGAAAATTATCATGAGTGATTCACAATGAATGTTGCACCATTGGATATTAATAATAATTTTTAAAGTAGGCCTGCAGGCTGGGTCTTTATTGGATTCTATTCCAGTGCTATTCAAAGTTATTCAGAATGTCGGCTTAAAATAAAAGGACGTTCATGAGCAATTGCTTCTGTGCCACATAGATTGTCTGTGATTTGGAGCATTCGGGTTTAATTCGAAATCTACACTGCTATTTCTGTTATGCTCCTTGACTGCTTCCGTGCTTATTGGGCTTGTGACGACCTTGTTAGAGACTTCTATTCTGTGGTATTTTAAATAGGTTCCAAAATTCATGACTAAGGAAAAGTAATTTTTTGAACCTCTTTTGCCCCTAAAAAAAAGAGTCCATTTCAGGCCACCGGGCTCATTTATACATTTCTCCAGCCATCCAACCTGCACTGCCTATTAAGACAATTCATTTAAAGCCCTCAGTATGGTGCCAGGCAGAGAGTCTGAGGGAAGTACTAAATAAATGCTAGTTACCAGTTGTTGTTGTTTTAAGATTTCTACTACCTCCAAACCTTTCCCCAGGCCCTCAAGTGGTGAAGTATACAGACTCTGAAATTAGAGACTGCCCGGAGACCTAACCTGTCTCTGCCACTTGCCAGCACCTTGCACAAGTTATTTCATGTCTTTCTATTTCAGATTTCTCCTCTGTAAAATGGGGGTAACAAAGGCAAGTATCCTCATTTTTATATTTTTAAATATTAGGTGAAGGAATAGATCTAAGACACATAGATTAGATGTGTTAATTACTTACACTAATTTTACTACTTCTACCACTATTATTATCAGTGCTACTACTACTGAAACTACTACTAATACTACTACACCTATTACGAAAACTATTCTAAATTACTACCACTTTTGTTGGACGTGAGTTTCCAACTTCTCTATCAACCTATATTCTCCCTGTATCTCCAAATTACTTAAACGTTATATAACAAATTATCCCTAAAACTTAGTGGTGTAAAACAAAATTCCAACATTTGCATGGATTCTGTGGGTCAGGCATTCAGACAACGTGCACTCTGAGGACAGTTCATCTCTGCTCAGCGAGGTCGGGGTCTTGAGCCAGGAGACATGAAGACTGACTCCAAGTGGTGTCAGCTGGGGGGGCCCAAGGCTGGGTGCTGGAATCATCCAGGCTTACTCACTCACCTGTCTGACAGCTGGACTGGGAAGACTCCGGCAACTGAGTGCTGGGACGGATGAAGCTCTTTGGGCATCTCTTTCCAAATATGTGGTCTCCCCACATGGTCCCTTCACCATGGTAGCTTTGGGCAATTGGACCTTTGAACTCAGGGGCTCCAAGGCGTGTGTCCTAAGACAGAGAAAGAGCAAGGCAGAAATATTACATTCTCTTTTTCGTCCTTGATTCAGAAGTCATCTGGCATCAATTCTGTTATAGACACAGGCCCACCAGTTTAAAGGGGAGAAAACATGGGCCCCACCTCTCAAAAGAAGAGTGTCAGTGTCTTATTGTAAAAAGAGCAGGTGAGGGAGGAAATGTAAGTGTGGGCTTAGGTGTGGACATAAGTGTGGACATCACGGGAAAATAAAATCTGCTGTGCCCAATAAAATCTGATCTTTAATATGAGGAACAACTCTAACACAAAGAACAGTTCTTTCCCTTTGCAGATCTTGTTTCTCTCATACAGCACTTTGCTTTGGGAAAATGAAGGTCCTTGCCTTAATTGTGGTCTCATAGTCTGAGTTTCCTGGAGGCCCTGAGCTGAGAACACAGAAGAGGCTCAATGTCACTTGTTGGTTGGTTGATGGTCAGTTATTTTTCTGCTTAATGACGTTGGATGCTTACTTTTCTGTTTCAAAGACACATCCTTAACTAGAGCCCTTATTTTCCTCATTAACTGGATTTTAACACTAGCTCTTAGGCTTCTAGCTTTCTGGAACTTCTTTCCTATCAGCTAACTGATATATTCATCTAATATTTTCTTCAAATCATTCCTGACCCCACAAATATCTTCTGAACTCAGACTTCTTAGCCACCTCATAAGAGGAGTCATTCACTTATTTGTACCTCCTGATCAGCCTAACTTCTTGTTACTTTCTTTATTAAGATTCTCCACAATTACTTCTCTTTACTCTCACTGTAATGCCCCACCTGACTCCTTCCTTTACATTTTCAAGTTCCTTGTCTCTTTCAAACCAGATTCAAGGCTCTCATTCTTCCTGGCAATTATTTCATTCATTCTCACATTCTTTGACGGTAACAAAACACACACAACACACAGCCCCAGATGTAGTACTGACATAGTCATTTTATGAGATATTTTTAAATGACTGCAATGTTTCACTTTAAGGAAGGTTTTGCTGCCTGCATGCACTCATCCTCTTCAACATGACCATAAAACTCTTGATTTCTGATGTGGCTTTGGTATTTTCATGCTGAAAGCTCCTCAGATTGCATTCTATGTTTTGTATCAAATGTGTCTACTGCCCAGTGAATTCTATTGCCTGTCAAGGAGGCTGGGTTATGAATGGGAAGTTTTAATAAAAAGCCTCCAAATCAACTGATATTAATATTTTACAAGAAGAGGAAACCAGAATTTGCTCTAATCATAAACATCTCAAAAAAAGTGTAATGTTTGGAAATATCGCTGAAAAAACAAAGAACTGCTATCATGTCTAACAGAACTTGAATATGTTTGTCTCCCTCTCTGATCTTTATATTGGCCTCCTCTGTGTGTGTTTGAACATGGCTAAGGGTGTGTATTTTACCCCTTGGTTTTGGAGAGAAAACTGAAGAAATGGTCATGAGGAAGAGGAAGTGTGTTAGATCTTGATAATGGTTGCGTAGAGTTGGTTGCCTCGTCAAACTGTGTGTTTGCCCTTGGATTTAGCCACGCCACCTACTTTAAGACACTGGAACCACTCCCTTTCATCATTCTGTGGCTGGGCCCATCAGTGTATAGGATTCTTTGGGGTAAGAGTTAATGAGTCACCTACCTTCAGCTCTCATGGAGGTAGATGTCGTGGCTTTGCAATGTGTCAATATGGCTAGGCTGGACTACATTTCCCAGAAGTCCCTTCCTGCATGTTTCTGGTTAGGATTGGTCACAAGAGATACTTTTGCAGATTTGGAGAGTGGTAGTGAGACATTAGCCATTTGCTTTTATTCTTGGACGGTTGAGGAAGATGCTTTTGTCACTCACACACCTGGTCATTGATCTATTGATTCACTTTGTTGTTGTGAAGCAGCAGCTGAGCCAGCAACTGCTCCACTCTCTCCACCATCCTCCTTCAATTTCTCCACCCCCTGGGTCAGACGTATGTTTAGCACATGGCAAAGAGCTCCTGCTTTTGCAGGACACCCACACCATCAAGATCTGAGGCAGCAAGGCTGACATTGATTCTAGCCCATCCTTGTGGATTCTCACGTGTCTTTGATATCTTCCACATTACATCCATCTTTCACTTTCACCTGCCTGCCCTGAGGACTCCAGCTCCAGCATGAGATGCAAAAACAACACACTCACAGAGACTGTTAAATGAGCTGCCACATGAGCTGTTACATATCAAGTCCCTGTAACAAATCCATATATTATATTAATATATGTTTTATATGTGTATAAAATCCTAGGAGTTCTGCTTCTCTAATTAAACTGTGATTGATACACTGGGTTTTAAAGTATTATTTTTCATAAAATGAAAAACATCAGGTTTTGAGAAAAATATGTTCATTCTAGGTATAGAAAAAATAATGTAAAGTTTTGGAGTTGAGAGCTCTAGATCTCTAGGACGTAAGTCACTCTTCAAAAATAGACTATATCTGCTGTGGCAAGAAAAAAAATCCAAGCTAAGACAAGCTTATGAAATTATGGTGATTCTCTTTACATTTGATCTTCAGGAGACGAAACTATCTACTTTTCAGTGTGATTTTTTTCCCTAAAGAAATCAACTCTTCAAAGCCATTCCTCTCATACCAAAGAGATCTCTTGCCAAACTCTGTCCTATTCCTTCTCCTATCAAACTGCATATCAAAGAGCTCCCATCTATATATTTATTTATTTAGACATTGACTTTTGAATTGAAAGTTTCTCCCAGTTTAAAAATAATTTTCCTGCACTTCACCCCAAGCAGAGAAATCAATCTCAGCTTCCAAGAGAAGCAGAGAAAGTTTTGCTAAGCTAGTGGCCCTGGGAGTAGAGCCATGTATATCATAGGGACATTCTATTTTGTGTGTTCCCCCTATGAAAGGGCATCACTGAAAACCTCAATAATACCTCCATTGGCTTTATAAATCTATTTACAATTTGCTGCAACACCAAAGGCAATAAAGCAAATGCAAACTTTTCTTGCCACCTTTTTATTCCATGGCTGGTGGTTGGAGACACATTCATGGTAGCCACCTACTTGAATCTCCTTTCATATGTTGAATTCTTACAGTGTTTGACTCCCACACTAACATGGTAGGAAAAAACTATTTTCTCCTATCATGTCAACAAATGATTAACTATTTCCGACCTGTATCATGGTAGTACATTGTATGCCATAAATTTGCTATTTGGAGTCTATTGTTTATCTAGGATGAAACAGTGGATGAAATTGGATTTTTTCCTTATTTGTGCATTGCTTTTGCTTATAGAGAGCTTATAGAGCTATAGTAGCAACTACTTTGTTGGGAAAGTTGGGGGTGGGAGGGATGGCATTGCTACTAGAGAGCGACTGTCCAGGATCCCTCATAAATCTTGAATCCGGAAGGAGCCAGGAAGAGATTATTTATCCTCCTGCACCCCTCTTGACTGTAGCATCCAGTCTAGGATGATGAGAAGATGGCTATGCTCATGTGGAATCAACTGGAAGCCAAAATTTGCTGTACCCAGAATCCAAGCAATAAAATACCTTCTTTTCAAGACATTCAAGTGAAATCTAAAAGGTTGTAGTTTCGGTAGAGTTTCTGAAGCCAGCAGGCATATTATAAAGAGCACCAGATTTGCCACTGGCCTGACCTGGGCTCTAATAGCAGCCCCAAAACTACTGGTGGCATTTCTGTTGGGCAAGAAATTTTACCTCTAAGCCTCTGTTTCTCCGTTTGAAAAACTGAGGTAATAATGCCCACCTTTCAGGGTTAATGTAAAGATCAAAGATAATATTTTTTAAAAAATCACAGGACCTAAGGTCCACACATCCTAGGTTGTGTTGCCATAGAATTTAGTTGAACTAATCAAAGAATGTGCTTGCTGTGATAGGCATTTGGCAAAATGACCTGCAGACTGGACGGGAGAGGATGGCAGGGGGCACCTTAAAGATATTTCTGAGAGTTACAAACAAGTATCAACATCAGGAAACAACAATAGACAGGTCACTGTTCACCTCATTCCATGTGGTATATTTTAATATTTGGGATACCCTGCCCCATGCTGTGTTAATTTATATGTCTGAACCATTGGGCTTTGTCTAACAGTATGCCAAGCATCTGGTATTTTCTGGGGAAATGACGTCCCTTAGATTATGATGGCAAAGAGTAAACCAGACATCTGTCTCAGATGGAGGAAGTTTCCTTGCCTTGTTTTGACACATAGGTCGAGCCATTTCATTTGGTGAGCCTCCTTGTGTGTACAGCAGCATTGGTTGTCTATGAGGGACTGGAGTAGAATCTAAATGCTATCAAACCTCTGTGGCTTGAAGTGGGTATCTCAGACACCTCAGCAAACACTTGCCTATTGCTTTCAGATACTGGGGAAAGGATTTCAAACATTCTGACAGTATTGTTAAATTCAGGCAATACAGGAAGAAAGAAGGTGTGTTTTTGAATATACATGAAGCTGGTTTTATTTTATGGAAAATTAGTCCTTGCCTACTGCTTGGCAAATCAGGAAATCATTTCACACTGACTATTGGGTCCTGGATAAGCATGTCTGGTTTAGCTTTAAATTTAGTATTCTTAGAGTCCAATGGTACAGAGTCATTCGCTCATCCATTCATTCTTGAAAGCCTTGGCAACGGATTTGTGATTTTAACCCCGGCTTCAACTCTTGCCAGCATCATAGTTGACACCGATGTTTGATATTTTCAGTTCTGTAAACTCCTTAACTCTGATGACCACCACCTCCACTAAGCTTCATCCACACATTTCCATGACAGTACCAAGAACTGAAGTTGATCTACCTCTATAATCCTCTTCCCTGACTACACAATTAAAGCTTATGCTCCCTACCTCTTTCAACATCAGTCCCCTTTTCCCTGTCATTCTGCTGGCCTTTGATACTTCCCCGTTTTCTGCCTGTTCTCCTGGGACCCCATTTATTTTGCATCACTTGAGCCCATGCTGCAAAATCCAAAACCTAGATCCATTCAAACCTGCATTCTCTTATTTCGGCCAAGGTACTATGGCATACCACTGGAGAAAGTTACTCAGCGATGAGCATTCATGCCACTCATCAGGGTGCTCATGATATCCAGTAATCCCACATGTGCTTGTTCAATGTTCTTCTACTCCAAACCTGCACAAGCCTCTCAATAAAGTCTGCTTCTCCTTCAAAAATTTCTGCTACTTGAGGACAAGAAACATAATTATATCTACATCAGATGCTGTCCAATCCTCCCAGCCCTGATGCCTAGCACAGTGCCTGGCACATTTTAGGCAATCAATAAATATCTGAGGGGTGAATAAAGATTTACCACATTCACAAAACTCTCACAGGATAATTCCTCGTGTCCTACAAATGAAACCGACAAATTAGTTACAACCATTTTACCACTCCCGTACCATAACAATCATCCCAATCCATTATCACCATATTTCTATCTGCTTTCCTAAAGTTAATTCTTTAATTTGCACATTTCAAACGTCTTTCTCCATTAATCATTCATTTTCACTTCTAAATTTTCAGCAATCTATTCTGTAAAAAACGTCCTTTTTCTCAGTGTCTGCACACACTCGACTTTTTCCACCCAAAGAAACTCTCTTTCATTCCTTTACCCAGCCACCCCCACTTTCCTTTCAGTCATTTATTTATGGAGGAGTTACTCCATTTGCTCACCACCTCTTACATCCTCCACCCTCTATAATATGGCACATGTATGCAATATTCCACTAATGCTCTTTCACATAGATTATCAATCATCGAATTTGCAAACCAAAAATAATTTTTTTAACTCTTAGGTTACTAGACCTCTTCATCATTGGTTCTCCTCTAATATTCTAAATATTCCTTATCAATTTCCTGTGTGAGCTGCTTTTATCCCCTCCAGTTAAACCCTGGTGTCTTCCGAGTGTCCATCTCAAACCTTTCCTCCTGCAGCCTATACCCTCATCCTGAGTGATTTCATCTACAAATTTAACTTACTTTATACCTCCCAAAGGCAAATCCCCAGCACATACTTCTTTCCTTCCTATAGATGTTTGTTTGTTTGTTTGCTTGCTTTGTTCTATTTTTTATTTCAGAATATTACTGGGGTTACATATATGGTCTCTGCCCCGCCCAAGTCAGAGCTGCAAGCGTGTCCATCCCCCAGACGGTGAGTACCACATTCACATTAGGTGTGAATAAACCCATCCCCTCTTGCCTGCTCCCACTTTCATGACACCCGATGAATGTTACTACCAGATGTGCACATAAGTGTTGATCAATTAATACCAGTTTGGTGGTGAGTGCATGTAGTGCTTGTTTTTCCATTCTTGTGATACTTCACTTAGTAGAATGGGCTCCAGGTCCATCCAGGATAATACGAGAGATGATATTTTAAACCCAAAAAGTTCAAAATTTAACTAGTCATCTCACCACCCAACTCCCAGCCTGTCCTACTATCCCACTATCCAAGTCAGAAACACAGGAATAACTCCAGGCACTGTCCTCACCTGCATCATTTATAGTAATACCCTTAGTTCAATCAATGCAAACTCCTAGTATCTTCCAAATCAAGCATTTCCAAATGTGTTCTCTGACCAAATAAACATGGAAATGCTTTATATTTTATTTGCCTCTTGAGGCTTCAAAGGATCTGAGAATTACTGTGGTAAACAAGATCTTTAATTTTGTTTAACCCAGTACTTTCAAACTTACAACCACCATTCCTATTGTTAATACTCATAGAAATTTCATAGAATTAAATGTTCTTAGAAACAGAGTTGGAAAACTGTTGTTTTATGTCCCCTTTTTCCACTACCACTGTGTAACTATAACACTGTGAGGTAGATACTGTTGATACCCAGCTCAAATCCCCTAGGGTCTTTTTATCAACTTAGTACCACCATTGACCAT
This sequence comes from Cheirogaleus medius, assembly GCA_008086735.1. Taxonomy (NCBI): domain Eukaryota; kingdom Metazoa; phylum Chordata; class Mammalia; order Primates; family Cheirogaleidae; genus Cheirogaleus; species Cheirogaleus medius. The sequence goes on along the minus strand of VBSM01001118.1, from coordinate 20,890,416 downwards.
TTCTGTGCTCTTTTCACTAAAAGTTTATACTTTTGACCTTCAGAAGGTTGTCCTTGGGCATGGGATAGAATAGAGAGAGCCAGAAGTGCCTAAGAGTTTATGTCTCTCCCAGGATGGATTCTAGCCAATGGCTCACTGGTGTGGAGTAAAGAGTGAGGTATAATTCATGCTACAGATCCTATCCTGGTATCAGGCTGAGGCAGAGACTATTCCTGAACTCACACCCTTGCTTGACTTTTTCTCCTTCTCTGTTTTGTTTCCTAAACTCCCTTACATGTTCTGTTGAAGGCACTGCCTTCATAAATCACTTGCACATAAATCTTCCGCTCAGGGTCTGCTTCCTGACAACCAGCAGCACGATACCTTATCTCAGGCTCTCACAGTCTGATACATACTACTGCCATATTCCATTAAATGGCTTCCTTGTCCCTAGTCTTACTTCTCATTTCTCCCAGGATAAAATCCCTATCATTGCACCCCAAATCCCACACCATGTAACCCACACCTGAGTCTCAAGCTCTGGTTCCTCCTACCCTCCCCAGTGAGCCTGACCTCCACCCATACCAAAGAAATTGCTGTCTCCGAGATATATGAAGGTCCATTTTGGCATTATAATATTGCACAAGGTGTTTCGCTCACCAGAAGTGGTCTCCCCCAACTTTTTTGGTAGACAAATTCATACTCTACCTTCAAAAGCAGTTTTAACTTCCCAGTGACCATTTTCTTAATTCTGTGCCTTTTGCAGTCCAGCCCTCTGCCTTTCACCTCTAACAGTATTTTGTACAGTGAATTCAACTGTGTGTTGCCTTGTCTGATTTTTCTTCTAATGTTGACCCCTCTAATATTACCTTTTGCTAAAGACAGGGGATGTTTCTCAACCACTGTGACTCCCATAGAGTCCCATTACATACAGAAGATGCTCAGCAAATACCCATCACAACCTAGAAATCACCTGTCCAGTAATCACTGACTCCTAGAGTTGAGGTATTCTTGTCATAGGCATTGTGATCAAACTAATCTAAGGGAGAAATTTTATTTCTTACTTGTCCCTGTCTTCCACATTGTGGATCACAAATTTCTAAATCAAATCCCACACACAAACAACATCTCAAAATGGAATATTTCCTGTGTCAAATTGTCATCAATGAGCTTGTTTGCCAAATTTAGTTGGATGCTTTAAAGAAATGAAGCACCAACTTAATTTTCTGTGAAATAATTAGATTGTACATTTTTAGGCAGTTTAGTCTCACGGAGTTGAACAGTTAAAGCCCATTTTACAAAAGCACTCTGTTGCAGAGGGATGTTGATGGTTCTAATTATCTTCTATTGAGGGGTGGATCAGATCACCTGGGATTTTAGCACTGATAAGTACACAGTACCACTAGCTCACGACCTCAGAGCCCCTTTCTTTGTGGGTTTGCCAATGGCTCTATGAAGATAAATGCTATGTGTCTACATTCCTGGGAGGCAATTTCTTTTTTAAAAAGCAAAATTAGTAGTTTCCTTGTTGCCCTCTTTCCTCAATATCCACTGCTTGGGATGACTTCATAGATAGGCCTGTAACTCGTAGCTTCTGCTAAACTTTATTAAGCCTAAAATGGGAAGCCGATGCTCTCTATTATTACTTTAGCCTTGTCTGTGACCTACGTACTACAAATGTCATCTGACTCTTGTCTGTTACAGAATCTACCAGGAGGTCTTCCCTCCTGGAGACTTCCTGAGTTTGTCTACAGACTGTTGGTTAAATTTAAAATACACACAATCACACACACACACACACACCACAACTATTCTATTTTTCAAATTAATGACCGGAAAAGGCCAGAAAAATTGAATTCCAAATTCTCCGTGAGACATAATTTATTTTTGTGAAAGTAAATAAATGCTGATTCATTTATATGTAATGTGCCCAGAAGAACAACCCTAAACAATTTTTTTGAAGTAATGAAGTGTGGCTTCCATTTCTCCCAGTACCCGTTATCTTCACTCATTTTTAAAAATTTCTTTTCATTCAATCTTCTACATCAGTTCACTGCTGTCATGTAACAAACTGCCCTACAACATAATGGCTTAAAGCAACCACCATTATCTATTTCTCCTAATTCTATGTGTTGGCTAGGTGGTTCAGCTAATCTGTGCTGACTGTCCACTGTCTGTTGTGAGCTATGGCTTGGCCAGGAGACTTTGTTGATTTTGGCTGGGTTCTTTCATGTGTCCGTGGCCTCAGTTGGGATGATTGCACTACCATGTCCCTGGTCCCCATGCCTCATACTCTGGCAGACCAGCCTGGCATGATTTCATGATGAAGACAGAAGAGCAGAATGGAGAACAGAAGTGTGCAAGGGCTCTTGAAGCCCAGGCTTGGACCTCACTCTCAGTCATTTCCACCACATTCCAACTGCCAGAGCAACTCACAAGGCAGCCTGGATTCAAGGGGTGGAAAAAGAGATCTGTCCTCTTGATGGAAAGAAATGCACAATCACATTGCAAAGGGTGAATGGTTGGGGCCCCCCTTCTTTTTTGATGAAAGCAGTTGCTCTCCTCTAGCTTTTCAGCTGTGCTATAACTCCAAGAGTTTCAGTCTACACCATTTTTCTCCTTAAAATTTGCAATCAGGAAATTATCTGAGAAACATAGTCACAGACAGTATAGTCACACTTAACATTAAATGTGCTGCCTATATGTAAAATAATGCTGAAGAACAATCCCCAATCCCCAAAACACCCACAACATAGACTGCCCGAAATAAAGAACATTATAAGCAAGTAGTTGAGAGAAGCATTCTGAGTGGTAAGGAAATATTCTCAGTAAAATTCTTTATATATTGGCAATGTGGTAATAATAAATGACACAGTAATAATATCCATGTGCATTTATTGAGCACTTACTGTGTATCAGCCTGCGTGCCAAAAACTTTAATTCGTGATTTCATTTCTTTGAGGAAAGTACTACTGCTCTAATACCCATTTTATAGGTGAGGATGTTGAGGCTTAGATGGGTTATGTAATGTATACCCAGAACCCTCCCCCATTATTGGATGGCAGAGTCAGGATTTGAACCTATGTTTGTCTTTCATAAAGCTGATGCCTTTCACCATTCCTTGTTTCCACTGGTGGCTTTCTCTACAAGTGAAGGGGAAGATTGACCTCATATTGCTCTCCACTGGTAGTTCTCGGCCTTAACTACACACTGAAATCACCAGTTTAAATAAAATCCCGATGCTTTGGTCCTACCCTCAGAAATGCTGGTACTCATTCTGATCATGGGGACTTTAAAATCTCTGCAGGCAATTCTAATATGTAGCTATAGCAATGCTCTGTAAAGCATAATCCATAAACAAGCAACATCAGCATCACCTGAGCTTGTTAGAAATGCAAATTATCGGCTCCTCCCCCAGACCTGTGGAGTCAGAACATTTGGAGCGGGGCTCAGGTACCGATGTTTTTAAAATCCCTCCAGATGCTTCTGATGCACAGAAAAATTTGAGAATTAGCACTTTACACCAATGATGTTTAACCTTGCACATCAGAATCCCCTGGAGAGCTTTATTAAAACTGGAGTTGCCTGACCCTTCCCTGGATCTACTAAAACTGTATTTTCAAATAGGTCTCCAGGCAATTCTGATGCACCCAGAATTGAAAACCACATCTTTATACTAAATAGGTTGTATTGCTTTATACACTTTCAGTGTACGGACATCAGGATTTATCAGGCTTACACAGTTTTTCTCCCTCTCAGAGAGAAATATAATGAGCACAAATCTTTGTTCCAAAAGAAGGATCTGATGCTAAAACTAAAGAAATCTTACTCTTTGATGAAAGCAGATCCAGATACTGCAGAATTCCAGAACAACAGATTGATTGGTGTCTCATCTATAATTAATAGAGTTTAATGTCAGAAGGATGGCTGAGCTGTGAGCCCTGGGATGAAGCTATCCACAGCCCAGTGACCTGGAATGCACATCCTAGCAGAAGCCTGACTGCAGCCATTATCCTTTCTATGGAGATAAATCAAATGTCCAAGTGTGAGCGACTTTAAGATTAAACTCAGAAGCTGAGGCCCAGTGTGGACATTAAATTTTCCATGCCAAATAAGAAATCACATTCTAATTCTTCGCAAAATTGCCATTTTCAATTTCTGTTGGCATATCTGAAATTACTGGCCTGTTACTAATTGGCCCCTCAGCTCTGGTTCCTAGAACAGAAGAAATTAGGTCCAGGAAATATTTCTATTGCAGGTTATCTAGAAAGTTTAGAAAAGTGCCTGCCTTAGTAACTTTTACTGAAAGCCATTCATGTAGGACAGAAAATCTATATTTAGGGAACATACTGTTTAAATCAGCTTCCTTTTCAATCAAAATGCCTTCAATTCCTATGGTTTTCAATTAGTTTATAATCCAACAACAAACATTTGCTGAGTGCCTACTGGGTAGAAAGCATGGTACTAAATGCTATGGGTGTCTTAAAATAATTCGTATATAGTAGAACTTGCTACTGAAAGTGTGGTCCACAGACCCACAGCATTGTCATCACCTGAGAACTTCTTAGAAATGCATACCTCAGGCCTCAACTTAGGCCTATTGAGGTAGGTCATTTTGGTAACATATCCAGGGGATCTATATGAACATTGAAGTTTGAGAAATACTACAAATAGAAGATATGGTCTTGCCTTCTCAAGGCAGTTGAAAAGCACTACATAGGATTATTTTTTCTAGATCCGTAAAATATGACACTGGTATTTTGATGGGAATTTCATTGAATCTGTAAATCACTTTGGACAGTTTGGACATTTTAACAATGTTGATTCTACCAATCTATGAGCATGGGATATTTTTCCACTTGTTTATGTCATCTGTGATTTGTTTCATCAGTGTTTCAACAGTTCTCCTTGTAGAGATCTTTCACCTCCTTAGTTAAGTATATTCCTAAGTATTTTCTTTTCTTTGGAGCTATTGTAAATGGTATTGAGTCCTTGATTTGACTTTCAGCTTTACTGTTATTAGTATATAAAAGTGCTACTGATTTCTGTACATTGATTCTATAATCTGAGGCTTTGCTGAACTTATTTATCAATTCTAGGAGTCTTTTTTGTAGAACCAAAAAAGAGCCCAAATAGCCAAAACAATCTTAAGCAAAAAGAACAAATCTGGAGGTATCACATTACCTGACTTCAAATTGTACTACAAGGCTATAGTTTTACGCCAAAACAGCATGGTACTGGTATAAAGATAGAGAAATAGACCAATGGATCAGAATAGAGAACCCAGAAATAAAACCACACAGCTATGACCAACTGATTTTTGACAAGGCAGACAAAAACATACACTGGGGAAAGGATACCCTATTCAATGCTGAGAAAATTGGATAGCCATGTGTAAAAGAATAAAACAGGACCCCTCTCTCTTGCCATATACAAAAATTAATTCAAGGTGGATAAAAGACTTAAATGTAAGGCATGAAACTATAAAAATTCTAGAAGAAAATGTAGGGAAAATTCTTCTAGACATTAGCCTAGGCAAAGAATTTATGACTAAGACCTCAAAGGCAAATACAGCAAGAATTAAAAATAAATGGTAGTTGATTAAATTAAAAAGTATCTGCACAGCAAAGGAAATAATCAACAGAGTAAATACACAACCTACAGAATGGTAAAAAATATTTGTAAACTACACATGCGACAAAAGACTAATATCTAGAATCTACAATGAACTCAATCAGATCAACAAGAAAACAATCAACCAACCATGTCAAAAAGTAGGCAAAATACATGAACAGAACTTTTTCAAAAGAAGATAGACAAACGGTCAAAAAACATATAAAAAAATGTTCAACATCACTAATCATCAGGGAAATGTAAATTAAAACCACAGTGCGATACCACCTTACCCCTGTCAGGAAGGCCATTACTAAAAAGTCAAAAAACAATAGATGCTGGTGTGGATGCAGAGAACAAGGAATACTTATACACTGTTGGTGGGACTGTAAACTAGTACAACCTCTATGGAGAACAGTATGGAGATTCCTCAAAGACTGAAAAGTAGACCTACCATTTGATACAGCAATATCACTACTGGGTATCTACCCAAAGAAAAAGAAATCATTTTATGAAAAAGACACCTGCACCTGAATGTTTATTGCAGCACAATTCACAATTGCAAACATATGAAATCAACCTAAGTGCCTGTCAACTGATGAGTGTCAAAAAAAAAAAAAAGTGGTATATACAAGGGCTGTCTGGGAAGTATCCAGCCATTGTTAACATAACAAGAACAGTTACATGGCTGTATACTTTCTGGACAGCCTATATATATGTGTGTGTGTGTGTGTGTGTGTGTGTGTGCATGTGCATATATATACACACACATTATGGAGCACTATTTAGTCATAAAAAGGAATGAAATAATGTCTTTTGCAGCAACTTGGATGGAACTGGAGACCATTATCCTAAATGAATTATCTCAGAAATGGAAAAACAAACACCACATATTTTCACCAGTAAGTGGGAGCTAAATCATGGATACCCACAGGCACAAAGAGATGTAAAAGACATTGGAAACCAAGAAGGGGAGAGGGCTGGAGGGGGGTGAAGGATAAAAAGTTATCTAGTGGGTACAAGGAACACTATTCTGGTGACAGGAACACTAGAAGCACTGACTTCAGCATTATTCAATGTATCCATGTAGCAAAAATATTTTTACCACCTTAATATTTTGAAATTAAAAAACAATTAAAAGAAAATAAATAAAAAACATTGTGTACACATAAAAAATAATATTAAAAGTTACAGATGGACCAAAACATGGTCCTTATTCTCAAGGATCTTATAACTTAGAGATAAATGAATGTCACAAGTTGAATAATTATGTTAGGTCAAGTAACCTATACCTACCTAGCCTGAGAAAGAGATTTGGGTACATATAATTTACTGAGAGAGGCTCTCAGGAGAAGGACAATGAGGGCAGCAGGATGGGGTGAGGGGAGTAGCTAAGTGAGGATGTCATCCCAGCTGGAATGTAGCCTCAGCCTGACCACACAGGAGCTCTGGAGTGTGACTTGTACCACAGAGCTGGTACTACCTTGAGGAAAGAGCATCAGTCTCTTGTACTCCCTATGAGAGAGTGGGCTGTGGTCTTTGTGTGCTGCCCCTGGGTGGAAGTACGGGGCATAAACTCCCATCAGAATGGCTTGTGTTCAGCTGAAAGCAATTCTCTGAAGATGAGGAACAGCTGTGAGCTGTTAGCAGTCAATACCCACAGCAGCTGGGAGAAGGGTGCACTAGCCAGTGGAGGGAATCTATGGTCTAATAAAGGCATTTCCATGGTCTGAATGTTTATGTCCCCCAAAATTCATATGTTGAAATCCTAACCCCCAAGGTGATGGCATTTGGAGGTGGGGTCCTTGGGAAGTGATTAGGTCATGAGGGCAGAGCACTCAGGGGTGGGATTAGCGCCCTTATATAAAAGGATCCAGAGAGTTCCCCTGTTCTTTCCCACCAAATGAGGAGACAATGAGAAGTTGGCAGCCTACAACTCAGAAGAGGATTCTTACCAGAACTCAACCATGATGGCCCCCTCACCGATCTTGGACTTCAGCCTCCAGAACAGTGAGAAATAAATTTGTGTCACTTATAAGTGACCTAGTCTATGGTACTTTGTTATAGTAGCCCAAATGAACTAAGACAAGCATCCACTGGAATAATGGCAGATTTAAAGAATAATACGAGAAATTAAGAGAATGACTATCTTGCAAGTACATCACTTACAGGGTCTTCTGGTTTTGTGTTTTTGGTTTTTTTGTTTTGTTTTGTTTTGAGAAAGAATCTTGCTCTGTCACCCAGGCTAGAGTATAGTGGTGTCATCATAGCTCACAGCAACCTCAAACTCCTGGGCTCAAGTGATCCTCTTGCCTCAGCCTCCCGAGTAGCTGGGACTACAGGCGTGCACCATCATGCCTGGCTAAGTTTTCTATTTTTAGTAGAGACAGGGTCTTCCTCTTGCTCAGGCTGGTATCAAATTTCTGACCTCAAGCAATCCCCCAGCCTTGGCCTCCCAGAGTACTGGGATTACAGGCATGAGCCACCACATCCAGCCTGCAGTATCTTTTATGTGTTGAGAGGGAAACGTAGTCACTGTGTAATATGTGATATGGAAAGATTTGCCAGAAAAAGTAGAATTTAAACGGGACTTTGAAGACTCCAGTCATCTTCCCCTCTCCAATTACTGCATTTGATTTTTTCCTGGGGAACTCTTACCTCCTCCACCACCAACACAAGTGGTTTATGATGGAGACTATAGCCCAGACTTTGGTGGTGGGGGGGGGTTACGGGTTATAGGACTCAGGTCTACCCAGTCAGGGCATCACGTCCTCTCGGTCACAGGGATTGGTTCTCAGATGAGGACTTCACCGAAATCACACCGAGGACAGGCCTGATAAACTTGTTCATCTGTTAAGAGACAGAACTTTCTCTCTCTTCTTCTAGATGTAGAGCTCAAGAATAATGTTCACTGAGAAGACACAAGACTCAAAGATCAAGAGAAACTAAGGTCTGATCATATAAAGCATGAAGCCTGACTCGCTTCTGAGACTTCTCTGGATATGTGAGTTAATAAATTGATAAGTTCAATTTTTGCTTAAGCCAATTTCACTGAGCCTGGTTTTCTGTATCTTGCAGTTAAAAGCACTCTAGGATTTAGATATAAGTGCAGCTTTTCCTGTTTTTATATTCCTGTGGTCTTAACAAGATGACTTTCTAGTTCCCTTTATCTTTTTTATGAATCTTTCCCTTTTATTTATACCACTACTATTTTTATTTTTGGCTGTAATTATGTTCTATGTTCAAATCATTCATTCCTGAAACCAAATTGAAAATGCTTTCTCACCAGTTACTTCAAAACTATTTTTGAGTCCATAAACTTCACAGTAGATGAAAATAAGGTGAAAGCTAATATATTTTAAGGGAAGGTGATGTCTTTTAAACCATTTGATGTATCAATTTATTTCTTGACTTTGTGAAGTAAAATAACATTTTAAAGAAATTATTTTCACCAGCAACCTCTATCAAGCTGTATTTTATTTTCAAATAATGATGGAAATATTCTTACAAATAAGCTGAAATTAATTAACTTAAAAAGAGAAAACTCATGAACATAACAGTTTAGTATTTTAAGACAGCATCAAAATTTGACAATTTATTCCCAGTGTCAAAAAAAAAGAATAAAATAATTTAAAATACTTTAGGGGAAAAAACACTGAAAATAAATAAATCTGAATTTTCAAAGAATCCCTGAGAACTAACTTAGGGTACATAGTTCTCAAATTTGTGTGGGCTTCTGGGATCATTTATGGTAAAGTCCCAGAATTGGTGGAAACGTGATAACTCATTGATCAAGTGCATTTGTTTATTTTTTGTTTGTTTACTTTATTTCGGATTATATTACTCGTAATAACTGCCATCAACTGAGTCCTCACCAAGTAGACACTTCACATATCATGCCTTTCTTAATCCTCATTACCATATCTTAGCTTTAATTGGGGAATTGAGGACTCTGGCTGTTTAACTTTCCTGACAACACATAGTGAATAAACAGTAGAGCTGGGATCCAATCCCAAGTCTCTGAGTCTAAAGCTTGAGCTATTAACCAGCCTACATCTGCCACTTAAAATCTGATTTTCTTTCCTCCCTCCCTCTTGGTACACACCTCATCCTTCTGCAGTACTTTTCAACTCAGAACAGTGAAGGGGTTGACATTTCCCTAACCATGACCTCTTCATCTGGGCAGGCTGGGAACTGAGAATAATACCCACACTGACAACAAAAGGCGTCTGGCACCATTCCTTCCTCTAGAGCCTGCAAGAAGTAAGGCACTGGACCCAAATGGGACAGTGCCAGGGAGGGAGGGCTTCATCCATCTACGTTTTGGCAAGACTGAGTTCTTCTGTAACAGAATTAATCCACAGTAGGCTTCCATCTGATAGAGGAGCAGTGAGATGTGGCATTTGATGTTTCAAACCGAGTTTACTGCTGAGGATGCTCTGAATGGTGACAACGGGTGAAGTAAGCCAGCCAGCACAGGAGATCAAATTTGGAATACTAGCGAAGAAATCAGCCACCTTGGACAGAGTCAGGGTCTGGGTCCTGGGCCCAAAAGCTGGGTCTATTACAAAGCCTTTCCCAGGAGTGTTAAGTGTACGGTAGCCCCGTGCATCTGCTGAGTCCATCATTGCTTTAGGCATATGGACTTTTGCTCTGGAGAGCAATGTTTCAATAGTGGGTTTCTCAGCCATCTTGTTGGGCCATGCTGAGTGGTTCCAGTGGTTTCTGATTCTCCAGTGGGTGAGAGGGTTACAACATTGTTTTAGGTCTCCCAAGCCCCAGGAGAGCTAAACTTTATCTATCCAGGTCTGTCTTTTCACAGGTATATTCGTATTACTTTGAATGTGTTACTTCAACTGAGACTATAGCTAAGATGAGTGGCCTGTAAACTCTCCTTCAAAGGGTCTGTTGGTGTATAGTGGGCTCTGCTTCACCTGGTATTGAAGTGTTTCTGCCAGGGACTGCCCATCAGTCTGGGCTACTATTAATAGATAATTAGAAACATAGGCATCATCTATCAGGGAGCCCGTGGGCTGTTTACGGTCATTCATCAGCAGAAGTCAGACATCCATGGCACATGGTAATGGACTTAGGCAAGAAGGCAGCTGAGGCCAAGTGACCTGATGTAAAATCAGCACTGGAAGCCCTATATTTAATTCTAATGCTAAATTATCCCAAGCATATTCTGGGCAAGAAAAAAGTAAAATTCTCCAACATAGAGTAATATCCACGTATTCAATGTTGAGTATTGTTTGAGTATGCTAGGCATTATTCTAGATGGTGGGAGTATGGTGATAAACAAGACAGAAAATAAGAACCCTGCTTTCATGAAGCTTATGAGCTAGTGGAGAGATACTGACAATAAACTATAATATTAATATGTTAAATAAAGAAAAAAGTAAGCCAGTTGGGAATAGAAAGTTATGAGATGAGCATGTTGCTTTGGATAGGATAATCAGAGAAGTTCTCTTCATGGACCTGAGATTTGAGCCAAGAGAATGAATGAAGTGAAGAAGAATGACATGGAAATTTGGGGGAGAAGAATATTCCAAGAGGGGAAATCATAAATGCCAAGGGCCAGAGTCAGGGATAAGGTTAGCATGTTTGACAACTGCAAGGTCAGAAGGGCTGAAGCAAAATGGAACATCTCCATTCATGCATCCACCAAAGTCTAGCACTGAGAGATCAAGGTCATGGACTAATATAGATGCCACAGTCTTGAAAGCAAGTTCAAGCTCAGAGTAGATAGTAAAGAAATAGTCAGGAACCAGCCATAGAGGTAACTCTTAAAATAGGGCAAATACAGAGACAAGGCAGCCAAGAGTTTCATGAGTAGTATCAAGGATAACAGACCTCAAAAAACCATCAGCCTGTGTTTAGCGAATAGGAAAGGTTGTGATAAAGAGCTGACCTTCAAAAATACATTCAGTTGAGTCTTAAACAGTAAGACCAAAACTTATCAGTTAATTATCTGACTTAAAATGTAGGGTAGGAATAAAACAGTGTATGGAAAGAGCAGCTAGGTCATGGAAAGGAAAAAGAATCAGTCAAGAGAGGGAATAAAATTAATTATGTTGTATTTACTTATTTATTATTTGTAAAATAAACTATTAATTTTAGAACAGTTGTAGGTTTACAGAAAACTTGAGAAGATAGCACAGAGAATTTTGACATAAGCTCTATTTTAGATTCCCCTCATATTAACATCTTCCATTAGTATGGTAATTTGTCACAATCAATGCATGAATAATGATACATTATTATTAACTAACGTCCATGCTTTACTCAGATTCCCTTTTACTGTTGCAAGATTCTATCCAGATACGATATTACCATTAATTGTTTTATCTCCTTAGACTCCTTTTGGCTGTGACAGTTTAGAAGACTTTCTGAAGTTTGATGATCTTGACAGTTTTGAGGTGTACTGGTCAGACATTTTGTAGACTATCCGTTAATTATGATTTTTCTGATTTTTTTCCTGTCATTATTAGACTGGCTTCTGAATTTGAGGGAGGAAGTCCACAGAGGTAAAGTGCTACTTTGATCACATATCAACATGATTTCTGACTGTTGCTGTTGATATGGATCTCCTGGCTGAGGGCACATTTGTCAGCTTTCTCCCCCTATAAAGTTATTATTTTTCCTCACCATTTCCATACTGTACTCATTGGAGAAAGTCACTTACGCATAGCTCATACCAAGGGGTGGGAATTTATGCCTTCCTTTTCTTGATGGTGGAGAATCTACATAAATTATCTATAGTTATTCTGCACTAGAAATTTGTCTATTTACCTCATTTAATTATTTATGCCATCATTTATTTATGTCCACATAGACTCATATATATTTATTTTATACTTTGGGTTATAATCCAATATTACTCCATTGATTTTATTGTTTACATTTTTCTAGCTTGGCCATTGAGAACACTTTAAGTTGGCTCCTGTGTCCCTTTGCCATAAGCTCATCATAGAAGGTATTAATATTTTTCCAGATACATCCTTACTTTCAGGCAATAACCAGATTCTCCAGACTCATCTTGTATATTTCATGTGTCACTCCTAGGATCTACCTTTATTTACAAGAACCCGTGTATCATTATTGGTAAATGGTATTAGGAACCAAGATCTGAGTAGCAGGTATGCTCATTGTTACTGTGGTGTCATTGCTTCTATTATAGATATACAGGCACATATCTATAAAATGTATAATGTAGCCGTATGTATCTGTATTAAGCTAAATATGAGTTTGTACTAATGTCTCTCACTTTAATTCATTACCACATGGAGCATTCTACCCTCCTCCCTTTACTTACTAAATAATCCTTCACTCAACAATTAGAATTGTGATTCCTACCATTCACTGTACATTTACTTAATATTCCAATTCCAGTATAAATGTGTATTGGTAACAGACTCATTAACCCATGCATCCATGAAAATTAACTTTATCAACTAAAGTGTTTATGTACACTTTCTTTTGTCTTTGGTCTTACAGACTCCACTTATAACCAAAGTTACTGAGTTCAGCACCTTTTTCCTCACTCTGTTCAGTGAGGTTGTTTCATGCATTTGAAATTTAGTTAGATTATTTTGTCACATGCTGCATCCCATCATGGGCTTTCCCAAACTCCTAAATTATTTTTTTTTAAATTTGCACATATTATTGTTTATCCTGTGTACTATAAATTTCCATAGGTTTTAACATATGCATAGTTTCATGTACCCACCATTATAGTATAAAATAGATAAATATCTCTGCCATAAAGATACTCCCTGTGCGTCACTTATTCTTATTCAACTTTCCTTCACTCCCCCCAACACCCTGGCAAACAGTGACATTTTTATTGTAACTATAGTATTGCTTTTTCCAGGACATCATATAGTTGGAATTATGCAATCTTTTCACCATTTTCTTTCACTTAAAATTATGCATTTAGGATTTACCCATGTTTTTTCACAGCTTGATAACTCATTTTTTTCTATCACTGAATCATATTCTCTGGTATGGATATGCCACAGTTTGTTTTTCCATTCACAGGTTGAAAGGCATCTTGGTTGTCTCTAGATTTTTGTGATTTTATAATAATAAAGATGCTATAAACATTCTAATAAAGATCTTTTTATTTGGATATGTTTTCAAATCATTTGGGTAAACATCTAGGAGCATGAGGGCTGAGTCATATGGTAAGACTGTGCTTAACTTTATAAGCAACTGCTAAACTGCTTCTAAAGTAGCTGTACCATTTGCATTCCCACCAGCAATGAATGAGAATTCCTGTTGCTATGCATCCTTCCCAATATTTAGTATTGTCAGACTTTTGGATTTTTGCCATTCTAAAGCAATATGCATTGGGTATGTAGAAATACCTCATTGTTGTTTTAATTTGGAATTCCCTAAATACGAATGATGTTGAACATGTTTTCATATGCTTATTTGTGATGTGAATATCTTCTTTGGTGAGATGGCTATTTAGATCTTTTACTCATTTTAATTTTTTTCTCATATTATTGAGTTTTAAGAGTTCATTGTATATTTTGGATACAAGTCCAAATATTTTCTCCCCGTCTGTGACTTGCCTTTGATTTCTTTTAACACTGTCTTTGAAGAGCAGAAATTTAAATTTTAATAATGTCCAATATATCAATATTTTTTCAAGGATTATGATATTCGTGTTTTATTTAAAAATCCATCATAGGACCCAATGGTCATGTACGTTTTCTCTTATTTTTTCCTCTAAATGTTTCATAGTTTTGCATGTGAAATTGAGGTTTATGATCCATTTTGAATTAAAATTTTTGTGTAAGATCTGTATTTAAGATCTGTATTTAAGATATGTATTTAGGCTCTTTTTTATTTTTATTTATTTATTTGCATTATGGGTATCCACTTGATCCAGAAAAGACTTGATGGTAAAAAGACTATTCTTTCTCCATTTTATTGACTTTGCTCCTTTGTCAAAAATAAATTAACTATGTATGGGGGTCTATTTCTGGATTCTATTCTGTTCCACCAATTTATGAGTCTATTCTTTTGCTAATACCATGCTGTCTTGCTTACTGTAGTCTTACAGTAAGTCAATATACAGCAACGTGACTCCTCAAACTTCATTCTTCCTTTCAATAGTGTGTTGGCTATTCTTTGAGTTTTGCCTTTTCATATAAAATTTAGAATTATATTTTAAATATATATTAAATAGAGTGCTGGGATTTTGTTGGGATTGTGTTGAATCTATAAATCAAGTTGGAAAGAATAGATATCTTAATAATTTTGAGTCTTACTGTCTATAAACATGGAATATCTTTCCATTTATTTAGATCTTCTTTTATTTCTTTTATAAAAATTTTTCAGTTTTTCACATTTAGATCCTGTTCATATCTTGTTAAGTGTATACACAAGCATGCCATTTTTTGTGCAATTGTAAGTGCTATTATCTTTAAATTTTTAAATTCAAATTGTTTATTGCTGATATATAGAAAATCAACTGACTTTTGCATATCAACCTTGTATCCTGTGAGCTTACTGTACTTGCTCATTATTTCCACAGTTTTTTTGGGTTTTGTTTTGTCAACTCTTTGAGATTTTATACATAGACTATCATTTCATCTGCAAACAGGGACAGTTTCTTCCTTTCTAGCTTATGCAATATATATTTCTCTTTCTTGTCTGATTGCATTATCTAGAACTTCCAGTAGGAAATTAGATAAGAGTGGTGAGAGAGGATATCTTTGCCTTGTTCTCAGTCTCATAAGGAAAGTGTCCAGTTTGCCACCATTAGGTATATTAGTTGTAGGTTTTTGTGTACATTTTTTATCAAGTTGAGGAAGTTCCACTTCATTTCTAGTTTGCTGAGAATATTTATCATGAATGGGTGTTGGATTTTATCACATGCTTTCTCTGCATCATTTGTATAATAATTGAAATTTTCTTCTTTAGCCTGTCAGCATGTGGGATTACACTGACTGATATTTGAATGCTGAATCAGCTTTGCATACTTCAAATAAATATCACTGTTCACAGTGTTTAATTCTTTTGATACCTGTCAACTCCATTTGCTGTTTTGTTGAGAATATCTGCAAGTATGTTCATAAGATATATTGATCTGTAGTTTTTGTATTTTGTAAAGTATCTAGTTTTAGTACTAGGGCCACAAAGAATGTATCAGAAAGTCTCTGCTGCTATTTCCTGGGAGACATTGTGGAGAATGGGCAATATTTTTTTTACTGTTAAATATTTGGTAAAATTCACCAGTAAAATAATATGAGTATGGTGCTTTATTTCTTGAAGGGTTATTAAATATTGATTTAATACCTTTAATAGATTCAGTTCTATTCAAAATGTCTATTTCTTTTTGTGTGCATTGTGGTAGTTTGTGTTTTTCAGGGAATTGGTTCATTGCATCTAGGCTATCAAATTCGTGGGCATAGAGGTGCTTATAGCATTCCTTGTTATCCTTTTACTGTCCATAAAATCAATAGTGATGACGCTTCTTTTATTTCTGACATTGGTAATCTGTGTCTTGTTTCTTTTTTTTCTTGATTAGTCTGGCTAGAGATTTATCAATTTTATTAATTTTTTTGAAGAACCAGTTTTTGGTTTCATTGTTTTTCTCCATTATTTTCCTGTTTCAATTTCATTGATTTCTACTCTAATTTTTATTTTTATTGTTTTGCTTAATTCAGGCTTAAATTCCTCTGCCTTCTCTAGTTTTCTAAGGAGATTAGGTTGTTGATTTTTAATCCTTTTTTTCCTAATATCAGCACTACGTTTTGAAATGCTATGCATTTTCACTTAAGCACTGCTTTTATTGCATCCCACAAATATAGATAAGTTTTCTTTTATTTTAAATAGTTCAATTTTTGTTTTGTATGACTTGAGATATCTTATTTGCATGTTTTATTTAGAAGTGTTTTGATTAATTTTCAAATATTTGGGAATTTTCCAGCTGTCTTTCTGTTATTGATTTCATTGTTGTTGTTTAATGCCATTGTGGTCAGAAAACATACATTTTATGATTTCTAGCCTTTTAAATTTGTTAAGGCATTTTTTATGGCCCAGAATGTGTGAATATTCTTGGTGAATATTCCACGTGAGCTTGAGAAATGTGAATTCTTCTGTTATTGTTTGGAGTGTTCTACAAAAGTCATTTAGATCAAGTAGAGTGAGAGTGCTGATTCGGTCAAATATGGCCTCACTGATTTTCTTCTTCCTTGATTATCAGCTACTGAGAGGTGTGTGTCATAGCCTCTATCAATAATACTGGATTTGTCTATTTCTTCTTTAGTTCCGTCAGTTTTTGTCTCATATACTTTGACACTCTGCTCCTGGGCACATACATATTTAGGATTTATTATGTCTTTATGGACAATTGACCCCTTTATCTTTATATAATGTATTTCTTTATCCCTGATAATTTATCTTGTTCTGAAGTCTGCTTTGCCTAAAGTTAATATGGCTATTCCAGATTTCTTTACATTTCTGTTAGCATGATATATCTTTCTCTATCCATTCATTTAAAAAAAAATGAATCATTTTAAAAACAGTTTTTTTGAGATAGAATTCATATACCATGCATTTTACTCACTTAAAATGGAAAATTAAGTGGGCTTTCATACATTCATACTGAGATATGCATGAAAATCACCACATTCAATTTTAGAAGTTTTTCATTATCTCAAAAAGAAATCCCTTACCCTTTAGCTACTACCCCCATCCCCTCATCACTGTCATTCTTAAGCAACCATTAATCTACTTTCTGCCTCTTGTTTTGTCTTCTAACTTTTTGGGAGGAGTTGGACATGCATTGGCTAATAGGAACTGTGGTAAACAGGCATTTGGAGAGAGAATCTGTTGAGTCTAGCTAGAATTTGGACTATGTTTAATGTTTTCTGAGGCTATAGGTGTCAGTGGTTTCAAAGACCTCTTGTGTACTAGAGTCATTATTTTTGTCTTCTTTTTTGATTTTGGGCTTCCCTCAGTACTCTTCCTCAGAGAGAGTCTGCACCTTGCAGCTGTTTTAGTTTTAATCCACTGTTATTATCTGGAGTGGTCTTGGTGTGATAGTGAGTGTGTGTGTGGTGGCGGAGGGGAATGTTCTAAAATATTCCAGTTAAATTTCAGTGCTTTAGTGTGCCTGGGCCTCTGGATAGTGACCTTCAAATATGTTTCTCCAGTGGTCTAGATTTTTCCCCTTTCCCCTCTTTCCCCTGCTCCCTGCCCTGGTTAAAAGCATTCAAATCCCCTTTTTTCAAGCCCTGACCCTTGTTGACTATGCAGTTTTATTCTCTCTTAGGTGAAGTAGGAATATAAAGGGATTGGGATAAGAGAAATGATTTTTCAAGTGGGGTAATGCTCTGGAAAAGTATTTTCCCCTGAAGACTGGGGTTTTTTGAATTAATTAATTTATTATTTATTTTATTATTTTTATTATTAATTTTTTATTTCACAATATTACAAGGAAACAAACATTTTGGTTATATATATTGCTTTTGCACCACCCAAATTGGAGCTATAAGCATGGCCAACTCCCAGAATAAATGAAAAGCAGTGACTCTTCTTGGATCAATTAGAGAACTGAGATTTCAGGGCAAAATACCACCCTGAAATCTAGAGAGACAGATAAATCCAGAGAGTCACAACCAAGCTTTGCTTACTTGGAACAGAAACCATTTTAGTCATAAACTAGAGGAAACTCAGTTGGTAATGTTGACACGTTGCTGAAAGCTGAGTGTGTACTAATGAAAGGAAGAATCTTCTGGAGGTGACAGTTTTGAGGATACCTCACATTTTCATGGATTTTACCTCCAGGAGCCCCACCAGATTCTTGGGTTAAAGATCTAAGAGAGATACCCTCATGACCTTGGTAAGGCAGAGGAATGGTATGGTGGCAAGGCACCATCCCCATTAGGCATGAATTTAGCCATCCCCTCCTCCTCCCTCCTACCTGCCCGACGCCCTATGAATATTACTTCCATATGTGCACATAAGTGTTGACCAATTAGTACCAATTCGATGGTGAGTATATGTGGTGCTTGTTTTTCCATTCTTGTGATACTTCACTTAGTAGAATGGGCTCCAGCTCCATCCAGGATAGCACAAGAGGTGTTAGTTCACCACTTTTTCTGGTGGCTGAGAGTGAGTGGGGTTTTGCTGTGAAGAGTGCACTGGGTGCATTGCACGATAATTAACGTTCCTCTGCCTTTCATTTATTCTCAGCTATTTCTTATTGTAAAAAGAT
This sequence comes from Cheirogaleus medius, assembly GCA_008086735.1. Taxonomy (NCBI): domain Eukaryota; kingdom Metazoa; phylum Chordata; class Mammalia; order Primates; family Cheirogaleidae; genus Cheirogaleus; species Cheirogaleus medius. The sequence goes on along the minus strand of VBSM01001118.1, from coordinate 20,871,587 downwards.
GACAGTAACAACCACCTCTCTTTACCTGTGAGAACTAAAACAGAAAGTCTATTTATTTACTTTATTTTAAAATTAATATACTTTACTTTTTATTGTGGTAAAATACACATAACATAAAGTATACCATCTTAGCTATTTTTTAAGTATATAGCTCAGTAGTGTTAAGTACTTTCTCATTATTGTGCAATCGAGCTCCAGAATTTTTATCTTGCAAAATTGAAAGTCTAGACCCATTAAACACCAATCCCCCATTCTCCCATCCCTATTGCCCTTGGCCCACTATTTTACTTACTGTCTCTGTGAATTTGACTACTCTAGGTATATATGAAATACATACTTCTTTTTGTAACTAGCTTATTTCACTTAGTGTCTGTAAGGTTCATCCATGTTGTAACATGTTTCAGAATTCCCTCCCTCTTAAAAACTGAACAATATTTCCTTGTATGTATGTACCACATTTTGCTTATCCATTTATTCTGTGATGGACATTTGGGTTGCTTCCACGTTTTGGCTGTTGTGAATAGTGCTGCTGTAAATGTGGGTGCATAACTATCTCTTCCAGACCTTGCTTTCAATTAATTGTTTTGAGTATATACCCAAAAGTGGAATTGTCAGATCATAAGGTAACTTTATTTCTAATTTTTTTTGAGGAACCACCATACTGTTTTCCATGGAAACTGCACCATTTTACATTCCCACTATTAATGCAGTAGGGTTTGAATTTCTCCACATCCTTACCAATACTTATTGTTTTCATTTCTTTATAGTTAGGTGGTTTTGATTTGCATTTCTCTAACAATCAGTGATGCTAAGCATCTTCTTGTATCCTTATTGGCCATTTGTATATCTTCTTTGGAGAAAGATCTATTTAAGTTCTTTCCCTTTTAAAAAAAATCAGGTTGTTTGCTTTGTAGTTAATAGACTTTGTTTTTTAAATTTACAAAAGAAAAAAATCAGTATGATAAGAAAGTGCAGAGTTCCCATATACTCTCACCTTCCCCACCAAGTTTCTTCTATTATTATAATCTTACAGTAATGTGGTATATTTCTTATAATTAATGAGCCACTATAGATACATTGTTTGATGATATTCCATAGTTTACATTAAGGTTCACTCTTTGTATTTTACAGTATTTTATGGATTTTGACAAATGTATGATAACATTTATCCACCCTTACAGTATCATAGAGAATAGTCTTACTGCCCTAAAAATTCCCTGTGTTCCACCTATTTATATCTCCTTCCCTGACCCCAAACCCCTGACAATCATTAATCTTCCCTTTCTCCTAGTTTTTCCCTTTCCAGAATATCATAAAGTTGAGATGAAACAAGATGCAGCCTCTTCACACTGGCCTCCTTCATTTAGCAATTTGTATTGAAATTTTCTTCACGCATATTGTGGCTTGGTGGCTCATTTCTTTCTATCAATGAATAAAATTTCCATTGCATGGATGTGCCACAGGTTGTTTATCCATTCACCAATTAAAGGACATCTTGGTTGCTTCAAAGTTTTAACAATTCTGAATAAAGCTGCTGTAAACTTTTACGTGCAGTTTTTTATGCATACGTAAGTTTTCAACTCACTTGAGCAAATACCAAGGAGTATGACGGCTGGATCATAGTAAGAGTATGTTTAGTTTTGTAAGAAACTGTCAAACTGTCTTCCAAAGTGGCTGTACCATCTTCCATTCCCACCAGCAATGCAAGAAAGTTTCTGTTATACATCCTTGTCAGTTTTTGGTGTTGTCAATGATTTGGATTTTAGCCATTCTAATAGGCATGTAATAATAGTATTTCATTGTTTTAAGTTGGAATTCCCTAATGACATATGGTGTTAAGCATCTTTACATATACGCATTTGCCATCTGTATATCTTTGGTGAAGTGTCTTTTCATATCTTTTGCTTATTTTTAACCAGATTGTTTGTTTTCTTATTCTTGAGTTTAAGAGCTCTTTGTATATTTTAGATAACAGTCATTTATCAAATATGCATTTTACAAATATTTTCTCCCAGTCTATGGTTTGTCATTTCATTTGCTAAGCAGTGTTTTTCACAGAGCAGAAGTTTTTCATTTTAATAAAGCCCAACTTGACAATTTTTTCTCTTAGAAATCATACTTTTGTTACTATATCTAAAATGTCACCACCAAATTCAAGGTTACCTAGACTTTCTCCAATGTTATCTTCTAGAAGTTTTATAGCTTTGTGATTTACACTTAGGTCTAAGATCCATTTTGAGTCAATTTTTGTAAAAGAAATTAAGGTCCAGATTTCCTTTTTTTGTTGTTGGATGTCCAATTGTTCCAGCACCATTTGTGGAAAAGACTATTCTTTCTTTACTGAATTGCTCCTGTTCCTTTTTCAAATATAAGTTGATTATATTTGTGTGAGTCTATTTTTCAGCTCTCTTTTCTGTTTCCTTGATATATTTGTCTATTTTTCCACCAATAACTAACTGTCTTATTTATTGTAGCTTTATAGTAAATCTTAAAGTTGGGGAAAGTCAGTCATCTATTGGTTTTTAAACTCTAAATTTTGCACTTTGAAAAACATGTTCTGCAGATCTTTATAAATGCACCTTGTTATTATCAGAGTCTAAATAGATAACAGAGGCTATCACTCCTTTCTGTCTGTCAATATACCCCAAACCATCACCAGCGTGTATGGACTTAGGATTTCCAACCACTAATTAGTGGTACCAATATGAATGTGCCAAGTATCTCCACTTATTAAATGTTAGGAAATCCCGTACAGCTTTCCAGGGCCTAAGGAAAAATCTGAGGCACAGAATGTGGTGTCTGGAGGACATCAGATGACATGGCCACAGTATGGATGTATTGGGGGACTCAAAAGTAGGGTGACCACCTATCTTCTGCCTGTTGACCCATATTTAGAGATTGGTGCTGGATAGGGCCTCTTTGCTGGTGTCTACTGTCGGGCCCTAGCTATCTGCCATCCTTCAAGGTCCTGTGCTATGCTCACTGAACCCAACTTTCTGGGGTCAGTCCAAAAGTCAGCATCTTCCAATACTTAATGTCCACTATTCTGCTTTTAGGGTACCACAGCCATTCCTCTTAGATCTCCAAAGTTGTCTGCCTGAAAACTTTCTCCCTTTGACCCTCAAAGGCAGATAGACACACACACACACACACACGCACACGCACACACACATGCACATACACACATTTCCCTGCCTCCTGTCATGGGTAATGGAAAGAAATAGATTTTGGGCTTCCAAAGTGAGGAATCATCTTTCTCTAGAGCTTGGCCAATAAAAAGAAGAGAAAGTTAATCTCTGATTAACATTCTAGCTGTTGTACACATTTTTATTTGCTAGTAATCCTGACATAATCCACACTACATATTGAATTTCTCATCTCTTTCATTTTCTCTGTCTCCTGAGCACCCACTCCTGCTGTGGGCAGCAACGTTGATCTTATATTGCCTTTTTAATCCAAAGTATTCCTTATCAAAATTCACCCAAAAGAAACAGCCAAGTGCTGAAATGTATACAAATGGATTATACCGCTAGCTATGGTAGCCATGCCTCAAAACAGCACAGTCTGATAATATGTTCCATCAAGGTAAGAAACTGAAGACTTTTGCTTCATTGCACAGCGAGATGCAAAGAGAAGGAATGGGTATTCTCTTCACCTTGGAAAATGGTAGTCAGCAGTTCTCTCTTTCTCAGAGGACCATTTCCATTCCCAATGACAATGTCATTCCAGACAAAATGTTCTTTGTAAGATCCAGGATCATCAACTGATTCAGTCATGAGGAAGTGGAGTTGGATAGAAAGTGGGAGAAATTATTTTTCATGATCACTAATATACCTTAGAAATCTGTATTCCCTGTAAAGAAAAGTTTTACAGTGTAAGGACATATTTCCAGTGAAAAGAAGATGGACATGGTGTTCAGATAAGTATTCAGTTCCTAACTCTAAATTACATACTGTAAGTAAAGAAACCTTTTTTCTCTTGTCATCACAATGAATAGAAAGTTTCTCATGCTGATTTTTTTCTCTTAGAAAAGAGGCATGGAGGATGTTTGTTCATAACTGCTTCGTGCCAGTGTAGACATTGAAAAGGCATCCATCCCCGGTTTGAGGCACTGACGATTTTCTACTCTTTTAGCTGTCACTAGAGTACAGGACCGACAGCCGGATAAGGGGCCTATTTTCTGTTCACACTTTTTCAAATACCAATTAACCAGTTGGTGGTTTGTACCCTTCTCTTGATTCTCTTTTCACTTACCCATGGTTTTGCCATTTCATTTTTCATCATGTCAGGAGAAAGCTACAAAGAAGTAATAAAATTGAGAGTAATCAACTTCGTCACTTTTCAATATATCTTGTAAAAGTCTGGATAGGAATAGATTTTGAAGTTACCAGCTAAAATTGGAGAGTTATGAATATTTGAGTTTCCTTTCGGTCCATGTTCTCCTGTCTTTTACAATTCTTATCATGATTGAGAGGCATAATTGCTCGCATACATAAGCAATTGATCATTTAATAAATAACAACTGAATGAATTAACATATAATGGCTAGACCCCAAGCCCTTCTCTTCTCACATCTTACCTGACTTAGTCTGGGATAGGCCCAAGAATTTGCATTTCTAACTTATGCCCAAGTGATGCTCAGGCTACTTGTCCAGGGGAACCACACTTTGAAAATCACTGCTCTAGTGTGTGTGTCTTCTTCTTTCTATGACTTCTTTCCCTGTACATAGGAATGTTCCCTGCAGCAAACAATTTTATTCCTCCTTGCCACATCCTCTTGCCCCCGCCACAGATTTCAGCCACAGCTGTGTGGGCAGCTTCATTCAAGACTCGCACCGCCAGGGACCCCTTTATCTGGGTATTTCTCTGCTCTTCTGTCTCAGAGTCTCCTGTGAAGCTATAGGAGCCACTCAGAAGTACAAGGGAGCAAAATCTGTGGGGGATGGGAATTGGGGGACAAATGCCCCAGCCACCTGTTTGTCATGGGGACAATTTCGAAAGGTATTCTGTAGGAGTTTCAGAGGCCCGCAGAACAGGGCCCCTATTTCCCAAGTGGTGATCTTGACAGAGCACATCCATACTGACTGTTCCACCGTCCCTGTGTTACTCTCTTTGTCCTCATTCCTGCCTTCTAGGCCACATTCCAATAAAGTATCTGCACTAGCGTCTTTGTCCCAGGTTTTGCTTTCAGAGAAATTTAAACACAAACACCTTCCCTGATTCTTAGTGACTGTGAGCTACTGTCCTGTTTCTCTCGCTCCCTTCACCACCCGCTGTCTCGATGACCATACATTCAGTTCCTCCATTTCCTCACCTCTTAGTTGCCTCTCAAATTCTCAAAGAAAAGATGATCTCCATCTGATGCATTTTCCCCAAAACCCATCTCAGGAAAGTCACTTTCTGTATTTCAGATTCCATGTGCTTTATCCCAGGCCCCTTCTCCTCCACTGTGCAAGATCTTAAGATGTTAATTCTTCCTTGTTTTTGAAACTCATATAAAGTGTCATCCCTCTTGTAAAACTGGACAGTCCACTCCTCTGTCAATATGGATTTCTTTCCAACTCTCTAACACTTGATTGTGCTTCTGGGTCACATGTCCTGTCTCCCTCTAATGAGGTCCTTGGTCAAAGGTTCTCAAGTTTTCTAGATTCACAGCATTTTTTTTCTTTTTTTTATTTAAGAATATTATGGGGCTATAAACATTTTCATTACATAGAATACCTTTGCCTCGCCCAAGCCAGGGCTACAAGTGTGCCCTTCCCCCATACAGTGCACTCCACATCCATTAGTTGTGAGTTTACCCATCCCCACCAGCATTCTTAGTCTTAGCACTTTTGTAATTTTTTCACAGTACCCTTAGGCCAAACGAAATGCTAACAGTTCCATTTATCAAGGAGTTATGTGAAAACAACTTTATAAGTATTACCAGTCAGTAGCCATTTGGAAACATGGCACGTCTAAATATTGGTTCAGTTCTGAATAAGCACAGTTACCAATGGCATGTGTATATCTATTGACAACTGCAAAACGTTTCAAAATCAGGATCAGATTAGACATATTCACACTCATTTTCTTTTCCATACTGACTTTAATGTATTTTTATCAGAAAACTTAGCTTTTCAAAGATACAGCATCATTAAAAGGAATGCAGCATGATCTAATGTTGAAACTCTTAACTACTTTGATTTAAAAATATGTGTGATGTCTACTACATGTCAAGTGAAGATGTGTCTCCCTCAAAATTTTAAAAGATCCCGCTTTACTCTTGCAAGTTCACAGTAGCACCCTGGGGTGCCTCAGTGCACAATCTGAGAACACAAAATGCATTGTTATGGGTTGGATTGCTTCCCTGGAAAGAAGATATGTGAACCCCAGCACCTTAGAATGTGACCTTATTTGGAAACAGAGTCTTTGTAGATTTAACCAAGTTAGGATGAGGTCATTAGGGTGGGACTGCTGTCCTTATGAAAAGAGGAGAAATTTGGACATAGAGACAGACAGACCCACAGGTCTAATGCCATGTGAAGACAGAAGATTAGGCTGATGCATCAATAAGTCAAGGAAAGCCAAAGATGATTGGCAAACCACCAGAAGCTAGGAATAGGCAGGAAGGATTCCTCCAGCAGTTTCAGAGGGAGCCTGGACCTCCCAACACCTGATTGTGGACTTTTAGCCTGCAGAATTCTGGCACAATGAATTTTATTGTTCTAAATTACTCAACATGTGCTACTTTATTATTGCAGTCCTAGGAAATCAGCACAGCACTCACAAATCAAATCCTCTCCTTTCCATGTGTATGAACTGCTAGGTGCAGAAACAACAATATTCTACCCTCACTTCTTTGTTAGCCACAGAACTCTTACACTGTTAGACACATCAATGACCAGCTAGATATCAGTTTTTGCTAACTTCTGCATACAGGGTGACCAATGAGGTATGAGTAGAAGTCACTGCATGGGGCTTTTTAAAAAGGTCTTAAAACAGGCTGACTCAGCTGGAAGGCAGGTCCTTTGCCTCTTCACCCTCATTTCTACCTGGAATATGGATCTTATGGCCTGAGCTTCCACAACCCACTTGTAATCGTTAGAAGACCTTGGGGAAGTAACCTACGTCTAAGGATAGAAGATGCTTGCATCCCTGAGCTGTCATATATTAATAAGTTCTGGATGGCTGACCTCCAGATTTCTTTTTTATGAAAGAAAAATAAACCTTTATTTATCTTATTTAGGCTACTTTTATTTGATTTTGTTGTATGCTTCAATTTATATCACCAGCCCTAACCTTTATTGTAAAGTTCAGTGGCATTTTATAACTTCCTTGTGGACTTTTCTATGATATAATGTTTATCACTTTAAATTTAATAAAACTAAAGTCAATGCTCAATAACTCTCTAAACTAGGTCTACAGCTGGACTCCATTATTTCTATCAAAGGAATCAGTGTCCTTTTGGCATTAAACTTAGACTTTGGGGCCATTTTGGCTTCTCCATTTGCCTAGAATCCCTCCCAATTCATTAATTTACTATTGAATGAACAAATACTTATTCTCCAGCTACTATGATTCCAATCCTGTTGTTATAGGTGCTGGAGGTAGAGCAGTAAATGATACTGATAAATTCACACTCCCAAAAAGCTTGTGTTCTATTTGGGGAGACAGTTAATAAAATTATAAGTAAATACATGTATAAAATAATGTCAGGTTTGGATCAATGCTATAAATGAAACTAAGAGGTTATATTAGTTTGCTTGAGCTATCATAATCAAGAACCACAATCTGGGTGACTTAAATAGCATAAATGTATTTTCCCACAGTTCAGAAGGTTAGAAGTCCAAGGTCAAAGTGTTGGCAGGCTTAATTTCTTCTAATGCCTCTGTCCTTGTTTTATAGAAAGCTATATTCTCCCTCTATTTTCACGTGGTCTTTGTGTGTGTGTGTGTGTGTGTGTGTGTGTGTCCTAATTTTCTCTTCTTAAAAGGACATCAATCGTATCATATTAGAGTTCATCCTAATGACTTCATTTAACATTAATTACATCTTTAAAGGCCCTGTATCCAAATATAGCCACATTCTGGGGTACTAGGGATTAGGACATCAACATATGAATTTGCCACCAGGGAGTGGTGCAGAATTCACAGTGTTACAGGAATGAGGAAGGGAGAAAGCACAGTTATGGGATGCTATTCTACATGGGGTTGTCTGGGAGGGCCTCTCTGAAGAGCTACCATTACAGCAGAGATCTGCAATAATAATATTAATTGTGAATTATTATGAATTGTAAAATACTACAGTGTGTGAAGCACTTCAACATTCACTGTCCATCTGTCCTTTGCGCCAGCACTCTGCTGTCATATTTTCAACTTCTCCACTTGTAATTGAGGACACTGAAGATGAGCTGGCAAAAAATAAGGCAAGACTCACAAAAGGCTTTTCAAACCGTACCATGTTCTCTTCACATCCAAAGTCACACACTGCTAGGCCAGCATGGTGTTTTATTGTGTGTGTCAACTTGACTAGGTCTCGGAGAGCTCAGATATTTATTCAAACATTCTTCTGGGTGTTTCTGTGTGGGTGTTTTTGGATGAGTTCAACATTTGAATTGTTGTACTGAGTAAAGCAGATGTCACACCCTGATGTGGGTGGGCCTCATCCAATTAGTTGAAGGCCTGAGTAGGACAAAAATTCTTGTCATCATGCAAATTAGAGGATATTTCATCCTGCCAGACTATTTTGACCTGGAGAATCTTTTTTTCCTATATTTAGACCCAAACTAAGACATCTACTCTTCTTGGGTCTCATGCTGGTCTTCAGACTAGAACTATACCATCAGCTCTCCCAGGTCTCCACTTTGATGTGTGCAGATCTTAGGGACTTGTCAGTCTCCATGATCCCATGAGTCAATTCTTTATATTGGTTCTGTTTCCCTAGAGAACAACAAATGCAACCTGTATTTTTTATCCTGTAAATACACTCAAATATATTCCTTTCATTCCATTTCTACAGTCATCACTCTGTCCTGGGCCTTTATCAACTTGTCTTTATATGATTAATACAGATCTTATCTGGAGTTCCCTGACTCCAACCTCTTCACTGCTCCCAATTTAATCTCCCCAAGATGCCATTTCACACAGATGCACATGCAAACACACACACACTCACACACACACACACAACACACAGTCGTGTATACTCAAAACCTTCAATACTCAACCTAATACTTAAGATCACATGAACTATGACTCCACTGAAAAACCCACAAACTTTCCCAATAAATTTATTTCCCTGCTATTTGCTAAATATGTCTAGCATTTGCCAGCCTTAGAACAATATTGTCCCCTCTGTTCACGCTCTCTCCTCTTCTTTTCCTTTTATTTGCCTCTCTCAGAGTTCTGCTTTGCCCCTCTGCCACCCTTTACTTAAGCAAGACATTGTTAACTGACCACAGACAAGTTTCCAAAGAGTCCAAGCTCAGAAGCATTGGATCAATAGCTCAAGGGACAGACAAGTTGAATAGCATGGTCAGATCTGACCACGAACTACTCTGACTTTATGGCATAATTTAATTCTACCTTAAGAATTAAGACATAAGGATTATCTCTCCTTTAATAATTCCCTTCTCTAAATTCTGATGTAAATCAGAAATAAAAATAACATCTCTGTATTCCTAGTAGAATTAGGATTTAATTTCTCAGTGATCCGTGTCATAATCAAACAAGATAAAGCCAAAAGCAAGTGTTCTTATTAATTAAAATGGTCATAGGGCTTGCTCTGAAAAGAACAGCCAAGGGGCCAGGCTAGGAAACTGGAAACAATTTCATTTGCAATAGCAACATACGTATTGCAAATATGTATATATGTGCAGCAAATAATGATGTGAATCCTACCTTAGCAATTACAGTATATAAAAATGGATTAAATGCAACAAAAGAAGGAGCAGAATAAAAAAGAAAGAAAAAGAATAAACTAATTAAACATAACATTAACAAAATAAATGCAAGACTTGTACACTGAAAATTATGAAACATCATTAAAATAAACGAAGGAAGACATAAATAAGTGAGAAAACATGCTGTGTTCATGGATTGGAAGATGTAATACTATTAAGACTGTAACAGTCTCAAAACTGTTCTTCTACATATTCAACACAATCCTTATCAAAATCTCAGCTTGATTTTTTTGTAGAAATTGACAAGCTAATTCTAAAATTCATATGGAAATGCAAGGGACCCAGAATAACCGGGAAAAAAAATCTTTTAAGAAAAGAACAGAATTGGAGGGCTCACACTTTCCATTTTCAAAACTTATTACAACTCTACAATAATCAAGACTGCATAGTAATGGCACAATAATAGACATATAAATCAATGGAATTGAATTGAAAGTCCAGAAATAAATTTACATGTTTATGGTCAATTAATACTTGAGAAGGGCCAAGGCAATTCAATAGGAGGAAGAATAGTCTTTTTAACAAATGGTGCTGACAGAACTGGACATCCACATGCAAAAGATTGATGTTGGATTGCTTCTTCATACCATATAACTCAAAATATTAATACAAAATACAACCAAATATGGCCTAAAACTATAAAACTCTTAGAAGAAAAAATAGGTATAAATCTACATGACCTAGAATGGTGATGATTTCTTAGATATGACACCCAAATCACAAGCATCCAAAAGAAATAATACATAATTTGACTTAGTCAAAATTAAAAATTTTTATGCCTTAGAGGACACCATAAAATAATGAAAAACAACCCATAAAATATGGAAAAATATTTGAACATCATATGTCTGGTGAAGAACTTATACCTATAATATTTAAAGAATGTTTACAACACAATAATAAAAATAAAAATAACTCAGTTAAAAATGGGCAAAGGATTCTAACAGGTAGACTCTTCTCCAAATAAGATGTACAAATAACCAATAAACACATGAAAAGATGTGTCATCAGTCAACCTCATTAGCCATTATTCAAATGTAAATTAAAGCCACAATGAGATATCATTTCATACATACCAGAATGTCTAAAATTAAAAACATAAACAATAACAAGTGTTGGCAAACGTATAGAGAAAATAGAATACTCCTACATTCCTGGCAGAAAGGTAAAATGGTACAGCCCTTTGGAAAATAGCTTGGCAGTTCCTCAAAAAATTAAGCATATAATTACCGTGTTTCCCCAAAAATAAGGCAGGGTCTTATATTTATTTTTCCTCAAGAAGACACCCTAGGGCTTATTTTCAGGGAATGTGTTATTTTTTCCCCTCAAAGCCTCAGCTTGCAGCACGCACAGAATGGCCGGGACCTGACAAGAGGAGCCAACCTTGTTGGTGGGGCTGCCCGCACCTTTCCGGTCACCTCTGGGATAGTAGCTGTCACAATGGGGCAGATGAGAAGGGCTGCTCCTCTTATTTACTGCTCCGCGCAAGCAAATGCATGGGTTGTGCAGATACACTGCATAACCACGCCCATCACTAGGTCTTATTTTCAGGGTAGGGCTTATATTACGCAAATGCTTAGAAATCCTGCTAGGGCTTATTTTATGGATAGGTCCTATTTTCGGGGAAACACGGTACCTTATGACCCAGAAATTCCACTCTTAGGTATATGCACCCAAGAGGATTGAAAACATATATTCACAAAAAAGTAAATAAATAAACTTTTACATAGATGTCATAGCAGTATTATTCATGATGGTTAAAAAAGTAGAAATAATCCCAAAGTCCATCAAATAATGAGTGAATAAACAAAGTGTGTTTTTGCCTTACAATGGAATATTATTTGGCCTTAAAAGGAATAAAGTACGGATCTATGCTACAACATGGATGAACCTTGAGAATATTATGCTAAGTGATAGAAGTTAAAGCTAAATGGCCACACACTCTATGACCACATTGATATAAAAATATCTGGAATAGGTAAATTCATAGAAACTGAAAGTAGATCAGTGGTTGCCATGAGCTGAGGGGAGAGAGGCTGTGTTAACTGCTGAAGAGTATGGGGTTTCTTTTTGGGGTGATGAAAATGTTCTAGAATTAGATAGTGGTGATATTTGCACAAATTTGTGAATATATTACACACCACTGAATTGTCTACCATATAAGGGTGAATTATATGTTATGTGAACTACATCTCAATTTTAAAATGTCCAATCTTCAAACTCCTTGCTCTGGCCAAGCGATCCAATGAACTCTAAACTCTAAAGGGGAGCCTTGAATTTTGAACTAATCCTCCACTAGTAATCACAACTTGAGGTGGAGTCGTTTATGTCGAGCAAGTGAGAGTGAAAAACACAGATAAGTTAGCCATGACCTTCTTGGCAGAAAATGCTTTTGAAGAACTAGAGAGGCTTTTGCTTTGCCCAAATTTAGCAAACTCTGCTGAAGCATGAGCTGACCTTTTTCTGTTAAGCTCTGCCTTTTAACCAGCAAAGAGTGAAATGAAAGATTAAGGAGGGAGGGTAGATTTGCAAAGCAAAGTGGCGAAGAGGCCAGATGCTGAAACCAGAACTTCTAGGTTTCAACCTCAGTGGAACCATTTCTCTCTGTGAAAGCTCAGGGAATCACTTAACCTCTTTGTGCCACGTCTCTTCATTTCTAAACTGTGACAGTTAGTTCTACATATTAGGATTTTTATAAAGATTTAATGAGTTGATATCTATAAACCATTTACAACTGTGCCTAGCATTTCATAAGCATGATATAAATGTTTATTAATGAAATATGTTATATTAAAAATAAATAAATTAGGTGTTGGTGTGCACAGTTGTATACAGTATGAATACACATACATATGTAATACAGTACTTATTAAAATAAAACATAATGGCAATATATGTAACCTTAACATTTGTACCCCCACAACATGCTGCAAAAAAATAAAATAAAAAATAAAACATAAGTTGCTCTTTATTGACCCTCATAAATCATAGAGTTAACTTCACTTGACTCAAGCTCCCACTTTTGTAGCTTTTCTGAGGCTGATGCCCCCAAATTATCTCTATGAATTCCTAAACCTACAACCCTAAAGTTCCCTCTGTATCCTCTCCTCTGTTCTTGGAGGTTACCTGCATTTCATTCCTTCCCTACCTACTACACTACATAAACTTTGCACAAAACTCCCTTCCCTTGTGCTTTAGACTGAATTGTGTCTCCCGAAATTCATATATTGAAGTCCCAAGCACCAATGTAATGACATTTGGATTGGCGGTAATTAGGTTTAGATGAGTTCATGAGGATGGGGCCTTCCTGCTGGGATTGGTGTTCTTACAAGAGACACAGCGAGCTTTCTATTTTTCTATCATTCCCTCTCTGTGCATGCATGAAGAAGAGGTCATGTGAGCACACACAGTCATGCCAGCTGCCAAAAGAAGAGGCCTCAGAATGAAACCTGTCTTGCAAGCACTTTGATCCTGGACTTCCCAGCCTCCAGAACTGTGATAAATAAATTTCTGTTGTTCAAGCTACTTAGTCTATAGTATTTTGTCAAGGCAGCCAAAGCTGCCTAGGGAAGTTTCTCCCTACTTCTGTGAGAAACACAGTTTTATAGAAAATAGCTCTTATTCCTCAAACTTGAGTAAGTAGGAATGTTACATATCTTTATTTTCTTTATTTTAAATTTTCTGTATAACTAAAATTGAATCTACTGCCAAGGCCCTATTCTATTAAACACTTCCAGAGCCCTCCCTCGGAGTCATGTCCTGGTTTTGGATGCATGGCAGACATTCACTGAGGATCCACTGGCTCCCAACTGACTAATGGTGTCCATTTCATGCTTTCATACCTCAAGGTACTTTGATGGCTGGCTTATGCATGGGAATCTTGGTAGAGATTGAAAGTCCCAGCCTCCTATCAGACAGCAGTGTGCTGTCCTGCTCTCTGAGTCTGGGTCCCCAGGGTACATGGTACAAATTCTAATCCCTTGGTGCCCTCCATGTGGAGATCTAACCAGAAGAGACTGAGTCACATCAACATCCCACTGGTCAGCCAAGCCTGGACCAGAGCCCTCTATTAAAACCTTGCTGGCCAATTTCTCTTATTATTAATACTTACAGGCTGTCTGCACCACATGCCTCTTTCTCTCAAACATGCTTCACAATGAGTGAGAATTCTGGAACCCTCTCAGATGACATCCAAATTGTGTATCATTCCTCTTGTGACTAATTTTAGTTAAGTCCAATTATCTAAAGTATACATTCCAGCATGTGTCATACTGACTGTAGTTTCACATCTCAATACATATGTATTTTTACCTCCTTGTTCATGTATGGTCACCAAGTAGATATACAAATCCGAACAACTCTTCCAATTGCCACATACATGGGCAAGTCTTGTTAGGCATTCCCCTAAAGAAACAAATGCATCTGAAACTTGGAGACCACAGGGCAACACTATGTAGTAGAGTTTTATGTAATGGTGGACATGTTTTATGTTTGTGCTGTTGAATGCAGTAGCCACTAGCCCCAGGAGATTTTGAACACATGAAATATGGTTAGGGGAATGTGGCAACTGAAACATTTGAAATGTGGGACTAAGAAGTTGAATGTTCACTTTTCTTTTCATTTTAATGCATTGTATTTGCATTTAAGTAGCCACTTTTGGCTGGAAGCTGCTGTGTTGGAGGGTGTGGTCTACAGAAGGCATTCCCAATGTGAGACCACACAGCTTTTCTAACACCTTCTCCCTAGAGCCCTGCCCCCTCTTGTGTCATTTCAGTGCTATATTCTAACCCATTATTTCCAAAATATGAGTAATTTATAGATATCTTTTCAAAGAAAAATAAAATTTCTGGACCCTACTGTCACCTCTAAATTTGATATGCTTTTAGTGTTTTGTGTTAATGTGATGGCTCAATTCTCCCACCACTTTTCTAGTAAACAATCACAAACCTTTACTGGTACCATATAACGATGTGGCTACCTCTGGTCTCCACAAATGCCAGTGGTGACACTGCAATTGTAGGATAAGACTGACTTACAAGGGGTTGGCTGGGGGAGCCAAAGTAGACTTTTAAATATTCCTCTTTTATTCAGTCATCAAATTTCTTTAGAGAATTCATGAACCCCAGTTCGACTGATATTATTCTAACATCCATTTTAAAATGTCCTACTTCCTGGCATTGCATTCCTGGCAAATATCCCCAATTTCTGGAAATTAGTAGCTTTGACCAGGGCTCCAGCAATTGCTAACAGCCAGCCCAGTGTCTCATATGCAGAGAACTCTCTCAACAAATCAGGACCCGCTATGCAGCTCCTTTTCTACCTAGAATACTTGCCAGTTTTTTTCACACACACACACATACAAAATTAATAAAATATCACCAACTTCCAGTCTGAAATATCACGATTCACTGGTGATCTCACATCCTTCGCCTGGCTCCTTCACGCATCTGAATTTCTCTGAAGCACCAATCTTGGAAGTGCTTCCCCAGAGGCCCTGATGTTAATTTCAAAGTCATTTCTACATCTCTCCCACCATAAGGAACATCGTGTCCTCTGTGGATCAATGTTTACTCCCTGAACAATGAGTTGCTGTTTTGCAGTCCAAGTTTGGTGCACTTAACTCAGTTCAAAGGGATTGATTTAATGATGCTACTGGACATTGCTTCTTATGACTCATAGTCTGGGAAACCTTCTCCAATGTGCTGCCTTGTGAATAAATTGGAGCCCCACTGCCTGTCAGAAATTTAAGTTGTCTTCATCTGAACATGGAGTTTCACATTGTGGGTGGTTCCAGTCTCTCTCCACAATTTAATGAAATCCTCAGTGCTAACATCCCACTGTGTTTTTTTCTCATCTCCATACCCATAACCACATCAGCAATTTAGACTCACTGACATAAAACTCCACCTCTTACTTCAGAATATTGCCAGCACCCCTACTCCACATTCTTCTTTGTTATAAGAAAAAAAAAATTCCAGCCAAGGGTTTGTTTGCATGGTCTGAACTTCCATTCACTGGATCACATTTTTTAAAGGAAATGTTTCTGTAAGAAGCTTCCACCTTCTGGGTGCATTTGAAGTAGGATGCTTAATTCTTCAAGCTGCTAGGATAGCCAAGTTTCACATGACACATCACCGTCACATTCAATTCTAGCTACATTAAAGCAGGCACAATTTTCTTGAAGGGGAACGCAACTCCAAAGAGCACCCTGATTATGGTATTATCCCACTGAATCGGAAATAATATCGGCAATTTGTCTGCTAGGGGATGGAGTTTAATGACTGAACTCAAATCTTGGGAGGGCATAATAAAACAGTGGAAAACATTCTGAAATGATGAGAATCACTGATGTGATATATGTTTTTTTTTTAATAACAGGTCTTTTCAGTGCTAACTTGTCTAGAGAGAAAATTGTTTTAGAACCTTGAACATCAGCTGACATTAAAAGCATACAGAACTAGATGACTTACAGCTTCCTAACTTTTTGTCTTCTAGATTTTCAGTATTATCTAAAATTAAATTGTTTCCTGGACAAGAAATATGATTCAATATTCAAATAGTCTCACCATTTACATGTTACAAAGGAGCTAATCAGCAATAGTCACCCAACCTTAGAAACTTAGGTGCTATCATGCGGGAGGGAAATAAAAGAAGTAGAGGACACTACCAGTTAGCTTTTGGTGCATAACAAATCACCCTAAAACTTGGTGGCTTCAAACTGTCATCATTAATTTAGCTCATAATTTTGTGAATCAGTAACTGAGTTCAGGCTCCACTGGGTTGCTATTCTGGTCTCAGTTGGGCTAACTCACAAGTCTGTAGTTAGCTACCAGGTGTTTGGAGCTGGCTGTTCTAGAATGATCATGCCTGGGACAGTTCATTTCTGTTCCACATTTTCTTTTAATCTTTCACCTGGTACCCTGAGCTCATTCTCATGGTAGTCATGAGGTTCCAAGAGAAAGACAGAAGCATGCAAGGTCTCCCAAGGTCCAGACTCAGAACTGGCACTCAGTTATCTCTGCTACATTTGTCAAAGCAAGTCACCAGCCAGATCAGATTTACAGGATGGGGAAGTGAGTTTCCATTCTCCATGGGAAAAGCTGCCAAGAGGCATAGATGTAAGAAGGGAATAAATGGGTCCAATTTAGAAAAAAAAAATCTACGACAAAGATATTTCCTAACTTCATATTATTTAAAACTTAAAAGAAAAAGTAAAAAATTTACCCAGGAAATTCCTGAGATAAAACAACAGGTTCATCATCCACAATTACTGTTAATTGATGAGGAGTTACTCAAATTGCAGTGTCTCTCTGAAGAGATGTTTTATTTGCTCTCTCAGTGACGTCGCTATGCCAACCACATCTGATCTCTTCCATCTTCTTTGGTTTTCTTCAGTCTTCTCAAAACAACACAGTGATGGATACCCCCATTATCCTGATTTGATTAATTCACAGTGTATGTCTATATCAAAACATCACATGTAGCCTATACACCTATTATGTACCCATAAGAATTTTTTTAAAAACCCACAGAGTTAATGGTTGGTTATTGGTAATTGCTATCCAAAACTTTACTGTGATAGCTGATGTACATGACAAATGTTTTTGACATTTGACCTAGGTGGAAAAGTACTACAACCCTAGAGATTTAATAAGTGGCTTATATTTTCCCTGAAGGGATGCCATCTTTAAAGCTTGTCACACATTTATAAAAAAGAAAAAAAACTTCTAACATGTTTTTATAAATAGCACTGCACTTGAGCTGCAAATTTAGATAAGAACTTTGAGGATCCTATATGTCCAGACTGGAAAGCTAAATACCACCCATCAGATTCCTGGCTATGTACTAAGTCTGCCAATGAATAACACTGGTAATGAAGCCCACTTCTGGAGTTTCACCAGTGTGAGAATGGACAGCAAGCCAGTGACCTATGTATGCATGGACAGATCCCCCTAGACCTGTGTTGTTCAAAGAAATACAGCATGAGCTACTTGTGTAACTTTAAATTTTGTAATAGTCTCATTTAAAAAGCAAAAAGAAACAGATAAAATTAATTTTATTTAACTCAATATATCCAAAATATTAGATATTCAACATAAAATATGACCCTTATTTTGCCTTTGGGGGCAAAAAGTAAGTCATGGTCCTTTTTGTATGGTCTGTGCTTAGTGCTTGGCACATAATAGGTGACCAAGACATGTAGGCTAAATGAAAGAATAATGCACAAATCAACAAAAACCATTGGGTATTTATTATATATATTAGGTGATTCAGTCTTTAAAGACTATGTTGCCATTGTCCAGAGGAATAACTATTATTTCCCATGCATTTTGGGTTTAAAATCTTGAAACTAAATGTTGGCCCAGTTGGCTTAATCATGTACTCTTACTCCTTAAATTATATAAACAATTTACATTGTCCCTGAATTCCACTTGGAAGCTTAGTGAGAGACAGAAATTCCTTAGACATGGAGTAAGTTTTTCATGGAGGATAGTGTTAAAATAACCTGGAGTACGTGGCAAAAGACAGTCCTTGGTTGCCTCAGGGCTCTTCATAAGGACATGTATTTATTTTCCAGTAAATGGATTTCATGTAGTTTATACTTTCAACTCCCACTTGACTCTGAGTTCTGTGACAGCTATTTTTTTCCTGCTATAAAAGCACATAGTCTCTTAACTCCACTTGATAGGCATTCCTTCAAATATTCATAAAGTTTTCTGTAAATGTCCAAATTTTCTTTCTGCATTCATAAATACATCGGTAAAAGAAGAATCACATATCAAGCCAAGACAGGTTCAAACTTTAGCCAGAGATTCTTTTTGAAGTTAAAAATCTCTAAAGCACACATCACAGTTTTTAAAAATGCTTTTTTCTAGAGAAGGAAAGGCTGGGTCTAAAGTGAGGGGAAATGTGAGCAAAAGGAAGAATTCTCAGAGGCTGGCAGACCCAAAACATTGTTTATACTCACCCACCCGACTAACACAGGTGGCATGTTGCGATGGGTATGCACTGAGGGGAAAATACAAGTCCTCCACCATTGGCTTTTAATGATTCACAGAACTCACGCAGCTTTCTTTTGAGCTTAAAGATATAGATCAAAACAAAACAGCTGAAAGAAATACAAAACACAAAAGGTGTTCTTAAGTAGCTCATTTTGCGTAGATGGTCGTAAGTCTTAAAACCAGTTTGAACCGTTTTAAGCTGCTTTAGTTGCCTTAGCACCCTTTAGTTAATTGTAATACTAAAGTCTCCACCTAATGGGAAGTACTGTGCATGCTGCGCATGCTTAACCTGTATTGTATATAAATATATTAACACAGTGATATAGAGAGAGAGCTCTGCAGCACCGGCAGGAAAGAAATATAAGGCTGAGCAAACAGGCAGGCAGTGTGGATATTACCCTCCGAAGAACTCCGGCCAGGAACGAGTGCCAGGAGGATTCCCGTCTTGAGTAGGAATGAGAGCCCTGTGTGAGGAACTTCTAATAAACTCATCTAACTCACCAAGGTCGATGGGTCTGAGACATTTCTTTGGTCTCTCAACACCATCTCAGTTTGAGGGGTGGTTTTTCTACATCATCCTGGGATTTTCCTGAAACATGAACTCACATGACTAATGAATCCACTATCAACAACAGAACTCCCTGCTTTTTATCTCCCCAGTCATTTAGTCAATAAATAAAAAATTATTGAGTATTTGCTATTGAACAGTGCTGGGTGAGAGACAATAGAGAGTGCCCTGGAAGCACAAGTCACAATCCCTGCCTTCAAGTTGCTTAAATTCTATTTGGGAAATAAGTCCAAGGTCACCTCAATGCCACCATTCCTCTCTATTTACTTTTGGTAAGATCCCATTAGTGGGGTGGGTTACCTCCTTAAAAGGCTTTCCTATCACTGCAATAATATACCATGGTTTGCTTTATTATTTTAATTATTGCTGTTATCACTACCTGGAAAAAATGATAGACAGATGACAGATAGATAGATAGATAGATGTCTCATTGGGGATTGTTCTATCTTTAGTTTTGCTAATGTCATAAAAAGCTGAGAATAAAACAACAGGTAGCAGGTACTTGCACATTCTGCAATGAGGTAGTCAGCTACTTATGTGTGACTTGCAGAGAAGAGTGGGGAAAGAAAAGTTTCCCTGGCCTTAGCCCAACATTCATCTCAAATGGAGGAAACAGTTAAGACTAAAAATCTTAGAGAAAGACATGAAGAGAGTTGTTGGTTTGCTATGGATTTTCCCCTCCCTCATCCAGTGTTAGAGGAAAGAAGGGTAGTTTAACCCCAGCCTGAGATAGAGGCTTCAGGAAATCTTTTAGAGACTGTGTCCCCTAGGTGGTGCCAAACCCTCAGGTGGAAAATCTCTGGGAGAGAAATTGATTACCCCTGCTCCAGCTGCCCTGCCAATAAAGAGAGAAGATGCGGCCATGATGGGAATGGCCTGAACTCCTACATTTTCCATGGACCAAAAGGACTAGCCATGGAAAGTGCCTAGGATGGAATTTCTCTAAGGCAGATGCTGACCTAGAGGCAAGTCACTCAGCTGAAAGGATCTTAGCAATTAGTAGCTCCAGGCTGCACCCTCAGAGGAAAAAACCTCAGGGATAGTGTCATCTATGCATTTCCAGCAAAAGTCAGCTTTGTGCATTGGCCACGCCCAGGGCATGCCAAAGCCAGAGCATGAGAGTACCCACGAGGAAAACCTTTCCTGTTTCCCTGCACCCCTCTCTAAAGAGGTGAGAAACTGACTATCAAAGGGGGTAGAGGAAGAAGACAGGAGAAGCACAAGATGAGAAAACAAGTAAACAGTTACCTACAATCCTCTTTCCCCATTACGGGATTCTATCAGTTGGAGAAGTGAGAAGCTTTAGCTATAAATGAAGAAGATAAGAGTTGTGATTAAGTCTGTGGGTGGGTACTTTAACTACTGAAATGAAACTGTTTTGTGCCACAAAGCAATTGGAGAATTTTGTTGCCTGAGTTAGGATATAAGAAGACGTTCTGTGATTGGACCAACATTTCAACCAGGAAAGGGTAAGAACCAATTTCACAGAGTTTGAGTAAGTTCTGGGTAGAAAGAACAGAGTTATTTTGTGATTCTTCTTTCTAGATTTTACTTAACATATTTATGTATATTTATGTCTTGCTTATATTCTATCTTGTCCACTGGAACATAAACTTCCCAAGGGCAAGGACCTTATCTCTTTTATTCATCACTGATTCCTCTGAGCCTAGGAAAATGTTAAGCACAGGGTGAGCGCTAAATAAATTTTTTGTCAAATGTCTACATAAATGGGTAGCTGTGGACGGGGGATTAGAGGCTCTTCTACATCTTAGGGAAAAATGTCTTGCCTGAAATTTAAGAGCAAAAAGAGATAAAAACATTTAAATAATCCTTTCAAAAAGAATAGTCTAGGAATTGTGCTTTCCCAAATTAGCCATAATTTACACTGACTTTAGTGGAAGAAACTTAGAAGTCACATTTAGGCTCTTCTTGTCTAAAATCTCAGCTGCTTAACAATATTCAGCTTGTGTAACCAATTACTACCGTGGCAGCTTTTCTTTCTCCTCTGCATTTTCTTGTATGATATTCTACTGCTAATAAAACTGTCAATTTTCTTTTACTTCAATAAAAGGTCACACATGACAACAACCCCCTTTGCCTACTAACAGCAAGAGCCTTTATTAATATTTTAAATGTACACAGTGATATTTCCGAAAGGTCAAATTTTTTAAAAGACATAAAATGTCAGTCCTAATTCTTCCCGCCTCCCTTTCTCTGCACCCCCATCACCACTACTTTGCTGTTCAGCCTTAGATAGTGTGCTTATTATAAATTGTGTTCAACCAGGCAAACATCAGGTGGGGGTACCCAATAGGGGGCATAGCGCAGGAGGTGCTAAATGTACAAACATGGCCATCATGGGCAGCTTTCTGAACATAAATGTCTTATGAGCCATCACCAATAGTTCTTGTGATCCTAGTCTTTTTTTTCCCAAATACTATATTACTTATCTATTGCCATGTAACAAATTGTCCTAAAACATAGTGGCTTAAAACAACAGACACTTTCTGAGTCAGAAATCTTAGTGCGACTTAGTGGGTTCTCCGTAGGCTACAGGCATCTCAAGGCTTCACTTCCAAGGTCACTCATGTGGCTGTCAACGGAATTCCGTTCTTTACAGGCTGTTGAGCTGCAAGCTGGATTTTGATCAGAGGCGTCGCTCAGGTCCTTTCCCCCTGGGCTTCTTCATAGGACAGCTCAGAACATGGTGCTGGCCTCCCTCAGATAAAGCAAGTGAGAAGGTGAGGGCGAGAGAGCCAGATGGAAGTCACTGCCTGTCTGTAACGGAACCTGGGAAGTGACACCCATCATTTTTGCTGTGTTCTGCTTATTAGAGATGAGTCACTGGATTCAGTCCACATTCCAGGGGAGGAGATTTCACAAGGGCATGGAAACCAGGGGGCGGGAATCACTGGGTCCCATCTTACCATCTTAGAGGCTGCCTGCTACAAATACTGAGAATGAATTTTCACCAAACACTTAAAAACATTAATAGCAACAACAAAGAACCAACTGATTGTTTACTATGTGACAGGCACAGTGCTAGGGTTTACATGCAATAACTCTTTTTTTAGAAAAATTCTATAAGTTGGATGCTACTCCTATCCACATTTTATAGATGAGGAAACTGAGGCTCGGAGCCATACAGCCGCTTCTCCAAGATTCCATGACTAGTTTGAAGCAGAGCCCACTCTTAATCATTACAACACATGGCCTCTGCAGCCCTCTGTGATCAGGGGTAGATATCTACGAAGGTACCTGGCTAGGAGTAGGTCACATCTGTGTCAGTGAGAGAGTATGAAGGAGCTAAGCTCACTCACATGGTTCAGGAATTGAACCGTAACTTACATATAGCAAACTTTTTTATCCAATGCTGGCAACTAAAAATAGAAGTGAGTCATATATGAACATTACTTTCTGGAAGCTGCTATGTTGTGGGGTGGGGTACTAAGATGTGAAAACCCTGATAAGGGACTGGCTGATCCATGATGACTCTTACCTGGATGGCACAGGCATGGATACCAGGATTTGCCTACTCAATTTGTCTAAAAAAGCCAAAACGTGGTTTCCAACTATGAACGATTCATAAAAGTCCTACACTGTTCCTTGCAGGGACATGCCTTGAAAAGTTTCCTAATCAATGCTGTGCTTTACTAAACTAGCGCCAGTTGGAGAAGTGCGAGGGAAGTTTCTTCAGCAGTTAAAATTCTCTAGAGGAGTAATTTTATTTCATTTGGGACATATAGAGCACTTTAAGTGTCTACTTAAAACCGAGAAACTTCTCCTCAGACAAATTAAGATATTCACAACACTATAATATCAGGATTTCCTGTGTCACCAGATGTCCAGATCAATACATGGCAGCTTACAAACACCTCCTTCTTCAGCATTAAGATAAAAAAGTCAATAAATCATTTAATTTAAACATCAAGATATTGATGAAAACTACTTATTAATAGTTATCACTATCCTCTTTATGCACCCTGAAATCATATCTAGTTAAGGAAGGCATGCCAACATATGCCAGGAGGAATTCTTGTATTTTTTTATACCATACAAAATGAGGGTGGCACCCCACTGTGATATCAGTGGAGTCCATGAGGGGTAATGGAACTTCCACTACTACCTACCAGGAACAAGGACAAATATTTAAAGAATAATTAATACCAGTTCTATGCAATCTTTTCTAGAGAATAGAAGAGAAAATAACATTTCCTAATTTTATTTTATGAAGCTAGTATTACCATGATACCAAAACAAAAACAGTACAAAAATAAAAAGCAATAGTCCAATATCCTTCATGAATATAAATGCAAAAGTCTTAACAAAATATTAGCACATAGAATTCAGCAATATTTAAAAATAAGTATGCACCATGAGCAAATGGGGTTCATTTCAGGAATGCAAGATTGGTTCAGTATTCAAAAATCAATCAAAATAGTCCATCATTTTAACAGGCTAAAAGAGAAAAATAACATGATTACATCAATCAATGAAGAAAAGAACCCTTAACAAAATTCGATACATATTCATGATAACACTCTCAGTCAAATAGGAAAAAAAGGGAATCTCCTCAAATTGATAAATCACATTTACAAAAATTCCCCATAGCTAACATTATAATTAATAGTGAAAGACTGAATGTTTTCTTCTTAAGACTGAGAATGAAGCAAAGATGTCCTCTTGTATCACTTTTATTCAACATAGTATGTAAGTTTTAGCCAGTGCAATAAGGCAAACATAGATCCATCCATCAATCAGTGACATACTGATAAAAAAGGAAAAAATAAAACTGTCCCTATAATATTTGCAGATGACAGTTTTCTATGTAAAAAGTTCCAAGTAATCTACAAAAACAATCCTACAACCGACAAGTGAGTTCAGCAAGATGCAAGATACAAGATAAACATACAAAACTCGATTGCATTTCCATGCACTTCCAATGTATGCATGGACACCAAAATTAAATATAATATGGTTTACAGTCACTCAAAAAATGAAATACTTAAGTAGAAATCTAACAAAATATTTATAGGACTTGATTTCTGAAAACTGCACAACATTGATGAAAGAAATAAAAGAAGATATAAACAAATGGAGATAGATACCATGCTTGTGGATTGAAAGACCCAACATAGTAATGATGTCAGTTCTCCCCAATTGTTATACAGATTTAATGCAATTATTACCAAAATACAGCAAATTTCTTGGAGATATGGACAAGGTTATTCTAGGTTTTCTATGGAAGAGAAAAGGAACTAGAATAGCTAAAACTGGGTAACAATTACAGGGGATCTCTGTGTTATTTCTTACAACTGTATGTGAATCTACAGTTAGAATAAAAGGTTTAATTTATACAATTGGGGAAAATCCATAAAAGAAATAAAACAAGGATGGTATCTTTGTCTACTGTGAAGTCTCTAAATAGAGATTTGTACCACCCTGCAAATTCAGAACTACCCCTGCCCTCTAGATGAAGGGAAACTAAGTCCTGCTGATAAAAGGTTTTGTTTTGCATCTCTATTTAGGAGTAGTGAACTTAGAGAAGTTAGATATCATTGAAACCACAAGGCAGCCACACAAAATGATAACATGAACACAGTGTAACCCACCTAGACATGCTGTACAGACACTGAAACTGAGATTTAGTTTTTACAGAGATTCAGTAACTATATACATCATAGATATCTTCCCCTTTCTCTTATTTTATTGCATATAAGAGAATCCCACTTTACAGAATCGTAGACATCATGCTTGGCAGACACAGTACAACTGGTCACCATTCCAAGATTTTAGGAATCACCATCTAATATTATAGAATTATGGGCAACATTGGAAAAAATTGAAAAAGATGTAGAGATTGAAGCTCTGATGAATTAAGTGATTAGGTTTCTGACATTAACAGGAAGACCTAAAAGAAAATGGAGCTAATACTTGAGCTCATTTTCAGTCTTTAATCTCGTGATCTTTCCACAATACTATACTGGCTCTCTCCAGAGGCAATAGTAGGTCATATATTGGTGTTGGTCAACCTTCTTTTAATTTCTTTGGCTGCACCCTCCAGGATAATTTACTTAAAAGTAAGCAGATGAAATATATGTATAATCATCTACAGTCTGACATAAAAGAAACATAAAGAATAGAATTTGGCAGCAGAAGACCTGAAACCAAGTCTCAGTAGAGTTGTTAATATTCTTATGACTTTAGTAAAGTCCACTATTTTTCACAGTCTCACGTTCTTTAAATGGGCTTCCTGTCTTTATTTCCTGTTGTTAGAGTTCTTGTTGTAAGATCATACAAAATAAAACAAATAGGTGGACCTTGAAGACTTAAAGGTACCATACTAAAGTAAGTTCCATCTATCATTAAGTAATAATTGTTGCAATAGAGAGAAATTACAGCACCAGGCACACAATAAGAAATGAGTCTCCTGCCTAAGCATGCCTGTTCCAGATTATGCCTGAATTCCTTCCTTTCTCTACCATCTAAAGTCTCTCAGTTGTAAATCTCAATAAAACCTTTAAAAAGCAATTTGGTAGAAAAATGTTTTAGCTAAGTGCCTTCTGCAATGATATGTCGAGAGGATTTAATTCCTCCTGCTTATGCTTCTCTCATCTTATAAGGATGTTGAATACCCAAATGTCCCCTTCTGGATGGTTCCTCAAGCAGAACAGAAGTTGGCTTCCAGATGATGATTAATTTAACTCCCGGGCACACTAAAATGTATTTTTAAGAACTGCACTGAAGTAAAAAAAGAAGGAAAAGAAAGTGTGGGGGAAAAGCTTATAACAATTAGAGTTCTTCTTTTCACTCATTTCTCAAGAATAATTTAAGTCTGTTTTTATGAGCAGTGTTTCATGGATGTGACATGCATGCCTTGCTGTATTTGTCACCCATGTTACCCATAGCTGATAAGCAACAAGTCATCAGTGATTAATCCAACGGAATCAACACCAGGGGTTTGAATAGAAAATTTTGCAGAAATAACATATGAAAAGGCATTGAAATAAATGAGTTTGGCTTATTAAGAAAAATGTATAAGGTAAAATCAGTGCAGTTTAAAGTAACTGGTAATAGCAATTGAGGAAATTGAATTCTAAAGAGATTATGTCAAGGTCCTATTTTCCTAAGTCTCGTTTTTGCCTTAGGCATAGCTGTGGAGATGTCACGAGGTTTTTACAGGTACGCCTTCTCTACAAGAGTCATTGGTAAGATCATCAACCTAGAAATGTGGAAATGTCTAACTGGCTGCTGAGTTTTCAATGGAATAATAACATTGAGGACTTTACAAAGATGGAAGGTACCAATTAGAATGTTGGAAAATGGCCTTAAATAGTAAAATTTTAGAGCTCTGTCTTCCATATAACGGACTGGAATTGTCTTGTCCTGACACCTACTTAGAGCAACACCACCGCTCTAGAGACACAGAAAAGGAAGCTTCTCCCTGTCATAAGACAAAATGGATGCTGCCTCCACTCCCTGATCCCTGGAGTGTACACAGAAAAACTCTTGTCATCTTTTCCACCGGCAACCTTTCAAGTGTTCAAAAAGAACTATCACCTTTCTTTCTCTTTTCTTTCTCACATCTGTGTATAAAAGTATAAAATTGTATACACGCTATAATTTTGACTACAGAAAAACAGTGTTCATAAGAAAGAATGAAAGAGGCATACTAAAATGGAACAGAGAGGATATGATGGAGGATTTTTTTTCCTTTTCTCTATTTTCCAAATGGTTCCTAAGTTTGTGAAATTGCTTTGGTAATGGGGAAAAGGGGGGCATATGAAAGAAAAAGCCCTATTATCTTTTCCCCTGAAAAAATGTAAGGAGAAAGAGAGGTGAATAAATGTGCTGAATTTTAGCATCAGAAGAGACCATATAATACAGCCTTTTTGTTTTCATGGTAAAATTGAGGCCAGGAGAGATGAGGGGTAAACCATGGTCATTGCTGTATGTGGGGCAGATCATAGACTCAAAACTAAATCTTCTGACCCCTAATCTAGTGTTTATTTTATTATACTAAGATATCTAAATTGTCTTAGAGTGACACGACTACTGTTTCAATTTCCTTAGTCCTTACTTTTTGGTATTTCTTAGGTTGCCTCTCTGCTTTTATTTTTTAATAACAAAAATTGTTGTTATCAAATTTTTTCCTTGATGCTGCTATAAAAATCAAGAAATGGAACTTGGAGAGATGGCCCTGCTTTCCTATGTCTCTCCTCTGCCTTGGATACATCTGCAGAGATGTCTAAGGGATTTCACCTTTATGTCCTCCCTCAATGAGTCAATAGTAAGATCATCAACTCAGAAATGTAGAAATGGCTGCTATGAGTTTGATAATGGAAGGACAACTTTGAAGACTTTATAAGGAGGGAAAGTGACAGTTGGGAAAACTGTCCAATATTTCTGTGTTTTGAATTACAGAGATGCCCATTTTAATGTCCAATCTCAAGAACATTAAGTAATAACCAGAACATTACACCTAACCAATTTACTCACCAACCACAGATTTTGAAACTCACCCATCTACCTTGAAGAGACAGATAAACACAGAAACGGAAGGGCCTAAGTTGGAGAGTGTCCACATGTAGAGTGATGCTACTAGCAGCTTGGTGAGGATAACCCTGAGGCACATGCTGTACGCTGGCTCCCTGTCTTTCCCAGCAGGAATGACCCCCAGTGGCCCACGGTGATCACCTGCTGCTCAGTGACACACCCTTTTCCTTCCCTGGCTCACTCTCAACCTCCCTACCAGTGCTTCTTGGGATCACTTTCCAAACAAGCTGCTGACATTCAACTTTGTCTTAGGATCTACTTCTTGGGAAACTCAATCCATGACAACCTCTTCACACGCACACACCTGGACAGACATATCTAGGACTAGAAGACATGTCATCATATCTATCAGTTGGAAGTAAACCAGAAGCTAATTAGGAAATAAATGTCTCGGCTTTTCTTGAACATGACTGAATAGGGCCCTGTCTTGATTCAAGTTCTGCTGGAATTTGAATAGGAGGCAAATGACTTGGGGAAGAGTTAAGCCCATGGATTCTAGCAGCACATCCCTAGTATACCATAACCCCCTTACAGATGTGTCCTCCTTCCTACTGTACCATGTAACAGCTTTATTTACCAACTTAGATGGAAGACAGATTTAGCTTGTCAAAACAGTCATTACAGGAAACTCAATGGAACTCACAGGAGTATACATAGCTATAAGCCGCCTCCTACTCAGGGGTGACACCCTGCCTTTTCCTCCCTTCTCAGAGTGTGTCACTTTACAGTGAGTCACAGGCTGTTTCTCTAAAATTTCCCATTAAACACCTAGGTTTAGAAAAGAAGTGAACCCACTTGCTATTAAAAGTCACTTTATTAAATCATTCTAAGGACATTACTAAGAATGTCCTGGCCTTCCTACATAAGGAAGATAAATTAGTTTATGAACATCCCAAAATGAGCCCCCTTTGCTTTGCTGCCTTTCTTAGTGATTTGGAATGTATCCCTTTGAGGGAAGTGCTTGGGAAGTTGTGTACCATTTTATTAAAGTATTAACTAACAACTTAAGAAATGATCTACTGATGATCTAGAAATCCCATCCATAGGTGATACCCTGAACCTTCTTCAGCCTCTTTGGTAGAACACTGAACAAGCAAATCAGTAACCAGTAGCCAATGAGAACATCAGGAGAGTTTTGGAGGTGGGCTTGGGGCAGCAGAGTGGTCATGGGACATTCAGGGAGTTCAAAGCAATAGCTCTTTACCAACGTGTTACTGTCCAGAAGCATTTGAATATAACAGCCAGTTTGACTGTCCTGGTGGGTGCCAACTGAATATCATACCATGAGTGGCCATATCTAGGCTCTGGCCAGGTGACTGTGGCCTCCAGCAGGTGCTCTCTGCTCTGCTTCTGGTTGCTGCCATATAGTGAGAGTGGAAAGTGACGATGATGGACCAGTGCTAGGTAACAAAAGCCAGTTCCGTTACCTCAAGGGAGGCACAATCTGAGCTGCAAATTAGGCTTCAGAGGTGCATGAGATCAGGCTGAGGCCGAGGCCGAGACTTCTAATATCATGCCCCTGCTTGGCTTCTACCCTTCCTTTCCCTGTGTTTCTTCCCTTTTCCTATGTCTTTTCCCTGCCAGTTTGTCCTGGGAGCTCACAAATCCAGACCTCAGGATCTGATTCTCAGGGATATAATCTAACAAACTTTCTAAGCCACAGTTAATTTTTAGCTCTGAATCTCAAGGATTCAATCTGTTCCCCTCTTGTCCCCTTATGAGGCTAGATTGGTCCTTGTCTCACACTGATCTTACTTATTTCTGTCTTAGTATTTACTTTCTGATACAGAATCTGTGTTCTAAGTCCAGAGGACATCATGTCTCCAAGTCTCAGGGTTCGGTTTTAAAAAGTCACCAAGTCTGTCTATTGCTTTAGCTATTTCTGTTCGGAGTAGTTATTGCCAAATTTTATGCAAATTTGGAACTGTCAGAGCACGATGTTCCTTCAAAGCAAATGGTACTCCTATAGTGTTCTGAACCAATGTACAAACATCTTTCATAGTTGTGGAAATACTACCAATAATAACAATAGTAGCTATCATGCACTGAACACTCACTAAATGTGGGTTTCTGACAAGAATGTTTTATGCATTATCTCATTTAAGTCTTGTAGAAACACTGGGGTATCATTAACCCCAATGCACTTTGAGAGAAATGAGGCAGAGAGAGTTTAGGGACTTGCCAAATGTCACGCTGCTGCCATGTAGAAGAGCCAGACAGTGGGCTCTGGTCTGTCCAGAGACTGGTTCTAACCTCACTGCTGATTGTATCTCCCCATAGGAAAGGGGAGGACAAAGCTTCCTGGCATTGGTGGGACAAACGTAAAGCCAGGGTTACTTTCCCTGGTAGTTAAAAGCCATCTTCTGCCTTGCTATGGCCGTGCTCTAGACTCCTCTATCTTAGTCCATTTTATGCTGCTATAACAGAATACCACAGATCAGGTAATTTATAATGAACAAAGATTGATTTGGCTCATGGCTTCCAAGGATGGGAAGTCCAAGATTGAGGAGCTGCATCTGATGAGGGCCTTCTTGCTGCATCATAACATGATAGAAGGCATCATATGGATGAGAGAGACAGAGAGAAAAGGAACCAAATTCATCTTTTTATCAGGAACCCACTCCCGCTACAAATAACCCACTCTGGGTTTGATGGCATTAATCCATTCATGAGGGCAGAACCCTTGACCTAATCACCTCTTAAAGGTCCTACTTCTCAACACTGTTTGCTTTGGGGATTAATGTCCCAACACATGAATTTTAGGGGACTCATTCAAACCATTGCACTCACTCTCACTCAATTATATTATTCCTTCATGTGGTTCAAACAGCCAGTTGTCTCACTATTCTCTTTTCTGAAGTTCTCAAAAAGGACACTCACACAAAAGCATTTCTAAGCAATGTAGCAATTTACTGAATCAAGTATTTTAACAATTTATATAGGAAACAGTGTAATAAATCTCTCTAGGGGCAGGGGTCTTCTTTCTCCTTGAACTCCCTTCATACTCACTGCTCAGACTGTCCCTCCCTCTTCTACCTAGAAAATTATTAAAGTTCTCTGCCATTTTCTTTTATGTGAATGCACAAGCCAGCCTAAAACTGACTTCCAAGCCACAGCCATATATCAAAAGCTTTTTTCAGAAGAGCTAGCCTTTCCCAACAAATGACTTTCTTGCATCTGTTGCTAAGAAGATAAGCATTTTTTCCTATGTAACATATGTAAAGCTAAGGAAAGCTATCTATGTGAGGTAGACAAAGCAGCCATTTACTCCACTGTTTTGGCCCCCAGAAAATGCAGATGAGGGACATATGCCAGGTATTCAAGCCTAGAGAAGGCCCTAGCATCTCTTGAGGTTCTTAAGTGAAATAAAGGTCAAAACAGAGTTCAAAAATTGTGGCATTTGGAGATGACCCAGTCAATTGTGAAACAGAGGTGCAGCTTGCAAACCTTAGCTATTTAAATTACTACTGAAAGATAATTGTGAAACCCTCTCCTTAAATTTAAAAGCAATGGCCTCAATACATTTGTCTTATAAATAAGCGACTGTAGGAGATGGTAAGTGATTCTATGAGGGTAGAAATTCTTCAGTTGGTATAGGCTTCAAAGTTATTTTGAGTCAATTGGAGATAATTTTTATTTCATCTTTTCCAATGCTGTCTCTTGATATGGACTTTAAATTTGAGGATTTTAGATCTTTAGGAGTTTCCTCAACCCTCTCATATTTTCATTCACATGCTTTTCATTTGAATAATTAATGTTCAGATTATTTAGTGGAGTAATTTTTAAGTGAAAAAATGAACTCTTACTTTATTTTTTTATACAATTCATATTAAATGATATATATTTATTTACTTAAATTGTATTAATATTTTTGTTATAGATTAACAGGAGTAGGCAAACTTTTGTGTAAAAGATCAGAAAGTGAATATTTTAGGGTTTAAGGGTCACATTTAGGGTTCGTATGCACACGATGTACATGCTTCCTTTTCTTTTCTTTTTCTATTTTCTTAGCTTTTTTTTGTTTTTTTACAATCTTTTAGAAATGTAAAAAAAATTCTTAGCTCCACGGTAAATGAAAAGGCTGTGGGTCACTTAGTCCATGGCCATAGTTTGACAACCTCTGATTTAGAACAAAAGTCTGTATATAGAATATATAATAGCATGAGAACTTGATGATATTTCATGAATAAAAATCATATGTTAATTTTAAATTGCTGAATTAAACAAAGTCAAGCAAGTTTCTTTACTGCAGGACTTCTCAGGGCCTTTAATATGTGAATGTATATTGCAGATCACCAAGAGTTGAATGTAATATCCAACACTTCTTAAACATATTTTTAGCTTTATAAATATCATTTGCAAAATCATCCTAAGGGCATAGTGGTTTCCATAAAGCACTCTTGGAAGCACACATCTAGACTAATGAAACAAAATCTGAATTCTAAGAAAATTACTGAGGAGTATGTGTAAATTAATGAGAAGGCCAAAATATCAATTTTATTTCAGTCCAGCTAAGAGTGGGCTCTGGTTAGCGTGGCACTGGCAAGAATTGTTTCCCTGTTGAAATTTAGTTTCTGAATCCATCCTGGATTAAGTAAGTGCCTCTTGTACACTGCTGTGAAGCTTATCTTTTCACAGAAAAGTCTTCTGGGAGGTATCTGACAATTTCTTATGGATGGTGGGCCAATGTTTAGGTCAGACCGAAATAGCAGCATTCACACTCAAAAACTAACTGCTGACCTAGAAAATTACCTCTCTGACCAGAAAGTTGCTAAAAACAAAGTCATAATTTTCTTTCTTTCTTTTTAAATGTATCTGACAACTTTAAAATAGAAACTAATAGGAATGCTATTTTCTACCTGATGTGATAAAAAGTGTGGTAAAAGAGAAATTAAAATGATTGACTTAAGGTGAGAAACTTTGATATTCTCAGCTTTTGTTGCCCATAGAATTTTTTAACCCTTTTATTTAGGGTCATTGATATTTTACTCTACCAATAGCACTTTTACTTCTTTGCAGCTCTTCATTTTGTCATCCGAGTTACAAGATAGTATAGTAAAAAAAACACAGGTTCATGTTGCAACTCAGATACACATTAATGATGTGACTTTAGGAAAGTCATTTAACTTCACTGACCTTGTTAGTTCTCTGTGAAATTGAAGTGATAAAAATTAAATAACATTATGTGAATATTTTTTATCATATCATATACATAATAGGTGATTAAAAATGATTTATTTTCTCTGCTCTCTTCCTTTACTTCCCTGTTGCCTAATTAGCTCCGTTCTAAGCCTGCACAGCACAACACATTTTGAGTAGCACAAAAAATTGATCCTATAGATATGAGCCCATGATGGGAGATGGTAAGCAGAAACAGCTTTAGCTATGGAGGGTTGGTTTTCTACATTTAGAAAGATGTACCGAAGCTTTGCGAAGAAGATACAAAATTAGTGATCCCCAAGGGTGGGAGACTGAATTTTAGAACAACAAGTGTTGGGAAGATTGGTTTCTGCTAAGCAACTTTCTCGTGGACAAGACTGTTTTTCTGAGCTATGCAGCATCTTAAGAGCTTTCCACAAGCTCTGAAAACCTTCCCTGTGTTTTCCTGTCACTCAAGTATTCCTGCCAATTTCCCATATTGGAAGGCAGCAGCCCATTTACAGTCAAGATACTCCCCATGCTTGTTTTAGCAATTCCATGGCACATGTTTTGAATTTACATTTTTTATATGTCTAACTTTATAAAAGCTCACCAAGGAAATGTAAAATGCACAAATAGCTATCAACAATGTTTCCAATAATATGATTTCTGTACCGTTAACTGATTCTCAGTGGCTGTTGCTGAGCAAAACTTGACCAGAACCAATTCCAGAAAAGATAGAGAATCTAAGCAATCCAACGGGAAAAATTATTTCAAAGAACTGACTTTCCATAGAAGCATCAAGCACAGATGGTTGCTCAGGGGATTTCAGCTAAATTTAAAAATAACAGAAAATTCTTATGTTTATTGTTTTAAATTTGTCTAAGGCACAGGATAAAAGAAAAATATACTTCAAAATTCTTTCTTTCTTTGAAAATATTATAACATTGCTACCAAAACCTGAAAAAATCAATACAATAAAACTCCAGATCAATGCCATCATGAAAAGTATTACAAAAATCCCAACAAAAATAATAGCAAACAAAATGTAGCAGCATGTCAAAAAATAACACAGAATACCAAGATGAGATTCAACAGAAACATTTAAGAAAGTATCAATATTAGTAAATTTATTAATATAATTTACCACATAAACAGACCAAACATGAACACTATATATGCTATAAAGGCATTATATTAATATATACAAATCAAAATCCTCTCTTATTCAAAAAAGACACTATAAAGTAATGCCATGAAATATGAATGAGAACAGCCAAAAGTCAGCACTAGGTTTACTGGGAAACACTAAAAAGCATTGTCATTAATCTCAGGAATAAAAGGATGCTGCTATTACCATTATTATTTAACATTGTTCCAGAAACACCAATTAATACAATTAAACAAAATAAAAAATTATAGTGAGAATCAAGAAACAAAACGATCATGCACAGATGTTTTTATGGAAAATTGGAAAGAATCTAATAAAAAACTACCACAAACAATTCAAGAACTCCCAAAGCATCTAGGCACAAAAATAATACACAAAATTCCATGGCCTTCATACATTCAAATAATCAGAAGATATAATGGAATAAGAGACATCCTGGAGAGCAGCATCCAAGATAAAAAGTACATAAATAAATTTAACAAAAATGTGCCCAATCTATAAAAAATACTTTGCAACATAAAAAAGAAGATAAAAAAGCATTGAAAAAAATCCCATGTTCTTAACACTATAAAGCTATAAGTACCCCTGGGTTAGCTATAAATTAAAGGCTATCCAGATAAAAAGATGAATAGTATTCTATTTGGATCAAGAAAAATTCACTCTAAACTTCATGTGGAAAGATAAGCAAGAGAAAATACTTTTGAATATTAAGTAGTAACAATAAGGTTGGGAAGACTAGGCCAAACAAAAACCAAAGCTTATTATACAGCTACAGTAATGTAAATAGTGTGGCACATGACTAACAGAAGAATTGTAGAAGCCCAGAAATAATATGCATATAGTATATGGTAATTAAATATGTTACAGAGATAACATTTCGATATTTCAATTTGAGGGCTAGACTTAATAAATACCTTGGAACAGCCTAATAGTCTTCTTGAAAATATAAATAAATATATATATATATGGGAGCTGTCTGGAAAGTATCCAGCAATTGTTAATATAACAAGATCAGTTACATGGCTGGATACTTTGGATACTTTCCGGACAGCCCATGTGTGTGTGTGTGTGTGTGTGTGTATCTTAAATACATATATATTTTATATATACCTCTTAAATATATATATCTTATGTATAATCATATATATCTTATATATACCTCTTAAGTATATATATCTTATATATATCATATATATTTTAAACTACAGATGAAACAAATTGCAGATTGATTTAAAAAACATTTGTTATAGCAAAAATATAAAATTATTAATACTAAAAGAAAACACAAGGAAACAATTTTGATATAATCTTGACGTGACCAGAATTGCTATATACAAAGTCAAACAACAAACTTATAATGTCTATAAATAGTAGAATGAAAACAGACAATGAAATAAATGATGGTATATTATAAATGGAATACCAACCACATGGTGAAAAAATGAAAAATCATGGCTACACTCAACAAAAGGTAGAAATCCTAGAAACCCAATGCTGAAGGAAAGATGCCAGACACAAAAGTGTAAGACTGGATGATTCCATTTGTAGTAAGTTCAAAAGCAGGCAAAATAACTTTTGTGTTTAAGGATGCATAATTAAGTGGTAAAGAATTTAAAAATAAAAAAGGAAGATTAACATGAAGTCAGGGTGGTGGCTAGCTTTGTGGCGGAGAAGTAGGTTTTGGGAAGGAGAACACAGGGGGCTTTGAGGGTTCTGTTTCTTGACCTGAATGCTGGTTATATGTATGTTATATTGATTTATTAAGCTGAATATTTATGTTTTGTACACTTCCTATATCTGTGTCATATTTCACAATAAAATAGTTTAAAAACTAAAAAAACTCTCAAAATATTTGTGCCTTATATCACAGAAAATTAATTCCCTTAACGTACAAAGAGTTTCTACAAATCAATTTAAAAATCCAATAGAAAAACTGAAGAAAGCATTGAAAAGCTCCAAATATATTAAAAATTCTAACTTCCCTTACAATAGAAAAGCTGCAAATTAAACTTTCAATTAATAGGTTAGGAGAGATCCTAAAGTTTTAAAACACACTTTATTGGTATCATTTTGGAGAAAGTCAATTTTTTTCACTGCCAGTAAAGCAAAAATTAGAACAACTTCTATGCAACTTAAAAAGATGTATCAAAATTAAATATATATATATATCATTTGAAATGACAATTCACCTCCTAGAAGTTTACTCTTTAGATACACGTGACAAATTAAGGATATACAGATTTGTTCCTTGGAGCACTGCTTGAAGCTGCCAAATATTATAAACAACCTACATATATATCAACAAGGGATGATTGAATAAATTATGGACAACTATAGAATAAAATACAATACAGCCATTTAAAAATAATCTTGCCGATTTATTTGAACTTATATGGAAAAGTAACTTCTAAAGTATCCAAGTGCAGAATTGCAGGTTTACTGTTTGATTACGGAATAAATAATACAGATTTGTGTTTGTAATTGCATAGATTATCTCCATAAGGATACACAATTGACTGGGAATTGTTATTATAATACCTCAGGGAAGGGCAACAGCTGTGGCTTAGAGACAAAGAAGTACTATGCAGCTTTAAGAAACAATGGTGATATAGCACTTCTTGTATTTTCCTGGATAGAGCTGGAGCCCATTCTACTAAGTGAAGTATCCCAAGAATGGAAAAACAAGCACAACATGTACTCACCAGCAAATTGGTATTAACAGATCAACACCTAAGTGGACATATAGGAATAACATTTATCGGGTGTCGGGCAGGTGTGGGGGAGGGGATGGGTGTATACATACATAATGAGTGCGATGCGCACCAACTGGGGGATGGACATGCTTGAAGCTCTGACTCGAGGGGGGAAGGGAGGCATGGGAAGTATACGTAACCTTAACATTTGTACCCCCATAATATGCTGGGGAAAAAAAGAAGACGTAGAGGTGACTTATGCCTGGTTACTCTCCAGTAACTCTCATACCCTTTCCATCTATTCTGATTCAGCATTTCAATTGCCCCAACTTCATCTAATAAGGAGTTTGCTTTTCTGTTCATCCTTCTTGTGTTTTAATTCTTGTTTCAGGGTGATTTATGAAAAGAGAGAGGGTACATGGCAGCTTTACACAGCCATCTTCAAATCAGAAATTTCTATTTCCTTTTGTGTCTTTTGAATTTCTAACCATATACTTATATCATCTATTAAAAATAAGTAAGAATGATTTTTAAAAATAAAATAAGGAAAATTCAAATGTTTAGCTTTGTTTTTTTTTAGCCTTCCTAATTTGGGGGTTACTATTATGATCTAGCAAATTCCATGGGGCTCAGAGATGACCATAAAAGGGAGAGAAAGAAAGGGATGTTCATTCTCGTTTTCATTTTAAGAAGAATGTTTGGGGTTTTTTTGGCTTTACCTATTATTGTTTTCAGTGAAAAATGTCAGTAAAAATGAGTTCTGTTGCCAAGAAGTGTTTCAGACCCATGAAACACTGCCCCTGCAGTTTATGACACTGTGGAGGCACTTATATTAATAGATAAATGTCTATCTTACATTTATGACTACTGAGCATAAAACATCATTTTAAACTATTTTCATGGTTTATAGTTGTTATATGTTTGCTATTAACACTTATTTTTGATGGCTTTTAGAGGTACTCAATGCTGAGACCTTGGTGGGAAATGAACCCACCCCGTCCCCCATTTCACCATTACTGCGTTAGAAATCATCTTCTGTTTCCTGCCAGCTCATTTGCTACTGGGGCCTCCCTAAATGCCTTGTGGTAAAGTTGGGAAGTGGCCTTGCTAATGCTTAAATTTTGGAAGAAAATCCATGATCCAATAAAATATGCAGTACAACGAAAAGTTGCAGTGACCTGACTCCATATGTTCTTAGTATTTAGCTTAGTTGCCTCAGAAAATAATTACACATTTACTTTTATTTATATAAAGACAACCAACAGTTTATGGATTGCTATGTTCTGGGGAAACATGCCAAGCAGACTTCTTAAGTCAATGTGAAACTATAATTGGTAGAGCAGTTTCAATCAAAGACTGAATATTGTGATGTAGATTCTGAATAAAAAAAGTAGAGGTGAACAAAATTTGCTCTGGATTTATAGGTTTTCTGATTGCTATCTCTTTATTCTCCCAAAGGCATGCAGTCCTGAGTCACATAGGGAAACTGAGGGCAAGATGAGGTTTGCAGATATAACTGTTGTGATTCCTGATCAGATTTGATGTTTCAGGTAAGGACTAAAGAATGGGCAGAGGATGTGGCATCTCTATTCCTGTGCATCCTATGCCACTATTAGTTCCAGAGTTCACAACTTACCCATTGGAGGTGAGTTGCATGTCAGAAATAGCTATACGCTTCGTTAATTAAAAACAATTTTAAAAGAAAGGAAAAGAAACACCATTAGATTGGATAAATCTTGAATTTACTTCAAGATTCCTTGGTGCCAGAGTTTTAAATAACTGTCTTATTTTACTCCCACTTCCTTCAGCAAGCATCTTTGAGTCTCCACCATCTGGAACTGTGCCTACAAGGTGCTGGAGACCAGAAATGAAATGTGTCATGGAATTGTTACCTCCTAAACGGAGAGGTGTGCTCTCTTGGCAGATATCAGGCCAATAGACACAGCCAAGTTGGTTATAACAAGGGGATTTTGTTTCTTGGCACAAGTAAGGAGCACACTGGTGATAGGTCCCAAAGCAGAGTCTCCCCACTAGAAGGCATAAGAGGGTTGGGCTGGGTTTATAAGCATAGGGTAAGGAGCCCTGATCTGACTGGATCCTGCCATGGAAGACACCAAGGCTCAATCTGATTGGACCTGGATTGCCCACAGCTGGCACTCATAGTCCACACAACAGTTCATGCTGTGCATTGACGACGAATCCGTTTTGCTCTTGTGTGATGAGGAAAGCTTTAAAGCACTGAAAGCTTGTTTTACTTTATAGGCAGCTTTACTAGTAATGTAAATCAGAATAGGTAACATATACATATATGTTTACATTACATTATTTTTAAATGTTCATAATTTTATTTTGATAAATGAAAAATTAGAAAAGTCGTATCACGGCTGTCGGCTAAAGTCGACGCTCGCCTGTGCGTCTTCATGGCTGTCGGCTAAAGTCGCTGTGTGAGTTCATCTGTGGCTATCGACTATAATCGACGCTGGTACTGAAGTGGTTAATTCAGTCCCCACTCCTCAGAAAAGCACTTAGGTTCCCCGCATGGTTGCACACTTGGCTCATCTGGGCATGCTCAGGTTACATGACCTTCAACCTTGGGGTCCATGGTCACTCCATTGCTGAAACTCTCTAACATGTGCCTACACCACTAACAGAGAGAGAGACAGAGACAGAGAGAGAGAGCGCGAGCGAGCAGGAGCGCATGCATCTCATATGACCATACTTAAGAAATGTTGTTTCTGCAAACTCAATCTTGCACTAAGTTTTTCAATGTGGTTCTGGGTTCCACATATATTTGGTGACTGTAAGGCAATAATTGGAAAACTTATAAACTCAGAGCAAATTTTATTCAGCTCTAATTTTCTGATTTCCAGTCTACATCACAATATTCACTCTTTGGTTGAAACCGTTGTGTTCTACAAATTATATTTTTGCAGCTCACCTTTTTAAAAATGCACATTCATCACTGTCATCTTAGACTCTACCCAACATCACCATTCCTGAAAATATGTAAATTCAACTTTTGTGGTGGATTCACTTAATCAAGTATTTATTAATATATTATGTGAGTCTGTTTGCGTGTATGTGTACAAGTTGTGTGTTGCACTTCATCGACATTTTTCTCTGCACCCACAAAAACGATTGCACATAGTAGGAATTTAATAAGTTGAAAATATAAAATACCTGGTATTCCCAGTAAAAGGAGATAGTCATATTGAATTAAATATACATAACCATCTGGATCTAGAATTAGCCATCCAGGATAGACACCCAGATGCTATCAACCTACTATCTGCAATGAAAAGAGGGGCATTGGGAAGTTATTCAAATTCACTTATTTGAATCATTTGAATTCAAATCCAAATTATTTTTATTATTATTATTTTTTTATTTCAGAATATTATATGGGTAAAAATGCTTTGGTTACATATATTGCCTTTGCACCCATTTCCAAATTCTTAAACAGGAATAAAAACGGAAGCATATTTTGTCAGACTGTAAAATGTCATTTTGAGTATCATAATTGTGAGCAGCATTTTCCCAACAAATTATAGTACACATCCACAAGCAGCTGTTTGTGGCTTCATTGAGCATAGGGACACCCCAAGAAAAAGACAAGCTGACCATTATACAGTTCTCTCCCAGGCACTCTAGCCGCTACCCACCGCAAGTATGGAAACCAGCTGACTTGTGAAAGTCCAGCAGAGTGACCACTTGAGAACTGATTAGAGATGGCCAATAACTGTCTCCCGGGAGTTCTGCTGAACTCAGCTAATGTGATTTTTCTTGGAATTTAAATCAAATTTTAGTCTGTCCATTAGGAGATAAAGAAGCTAATGTATCCTAAACCTGTCTTGCCTCCCTCCTCCCCTCACTCTCCCTACTATCCTGGCCAAGATTCCTTTAAGGTAATGGGAAAAGAGTCAGCATTTATTGCTTCAGGTGCTGAGTTCAGACAAAACTTTTCCTTTGTCCACTGGGGTGCTTTCATGTTTGGAAAGAACTCTTTCTGAAAATGCAGAATTAGCCCATCTGTTCAGCTTTCTTTTTCCTGTCTATGGAGACTCTCTCTGCTTATTCTATCTAGACTCTAGTCCAAAACTTATATTCATGGTATAACTATTTTCATCTCCTAAATCCCTATTCACACACTTCCCTGTCCAGTAACATGCTATTGAAACTATGGGGAAAAACCCTAAAACCATAAAATTGACCTCTTTCACTTGATAATTATTCTATGATGGAATTGCTATAATATAGTATTATATAGTAACTATAACCAGTTACAAATTTCCAGAGTATCTTAAGAAGAGAATTTCATTGTTTTCCAT
Organism: Cheirogaleus medius; assembly: GCA_008086735.1. Taxonomy (NCBI): domain Eukaryota; kingdom Metazoa; phylum Chordata; class Mammalia; order Primates; family Cheirogaleidae; genus Cheirogaleus; species Cheirogaleus medius. Next base: position 20,830,187 of record VBSM01001118.1, on the reverse strand, counting down.
AACAATTATAAGAAATGCTTTCAAAGAATACAAGTAAAAACAAGTTGTCAAAAATTAGTGCAACAGCTTAAGAGCTTTACAAATGCCTTTATACAAATGTAAATTCCTTATAATAGGAATTTATTAATATTAAAATAATGTGAACATTTAAAAAGTCATTACCTATAATAAGTAATATCTCTGTCCTGAGTTTAAAATTGTTTAGTTATTTGTGTATTTTATTTAAAAATATTTCTTTACCTATTATAATATGTACAGACCAAGCAATTTAATAATAAACAATTATTTCAGAGAAAAAAACACAATTTGGGAAATGTCCACTGTATGATTTGTGTTTCTTTTTTTTAATTTTTTTTTATTTCAGCATATTATGGAGGTACAATATTGCTTTTGCCCCACCCGAGTCAGAGTCCATCCCCCAGACAGTGCACACCACACTGATTTGTGTGTTTCTGTTATCACCCAAAAGGTCCTCCAGTTAACTGCAATAGGTAGCATTTATTGCTTGCTTAATGTGTGGCATATTTTGTACTTGGCATTGCATATGTATTAATTGGTTTGTTTTCACATCAACCTTAGAAGTAGGTGTTATTATCTTGTCCATTTTACAGATAAATAAACTGAAACACAAAAGGTTTAAATAACCCATAAAAGTTCTCATGGACACATGAGAGAGTCAGACCAGTCTCTCTAACCCCAGCCAGTCTCTGAGCCACTTTCATATGCTGTCTCTTTTCTGCATGCAACCTTGCTAAGGAGTAACATACAATCATGACCATTGGTCACCTCTTCACAGTGATGTAACAAATTCCTCAGTCGATGAGGCTGATGGTTCTGGGATCCTGGTTTCTCACATCAGCCAAATACATGCACCTTTTTTTAAAAATAGAGAGCGTTAGGTTTCTAATTCTTTATTTTACTTTGAGAAAGTATTTTTTTAGAAAAATATCCATCCATTATTACTACCATTGCATAAAGGAGAGAACATTTTAATATCAAAATGTTGGGAAGATATAATATCAGAATAGATGTAGTTTTTCGCTACACCATCCTTTTATTTTTCTTTCTGCCATGGACTAGGAAAAACGTTGTCACAGTTTAGCATTGATCCAAAGACCCATTCCCAAAAACTTCTGATCAAAATTATATAGTCCACATTGTCTTTTGCTCTTCTCCTCCTTCTTAATATTCTTCATTCCCCTCCTTCCTCCTCCTCCTCCTCCTCTTCTTCTTCTTTGTTTGTCCACCAATGGTGTCACCAATGATATGGTCAAATAGAAGCCAACAGGAAGAAACATAGGATCAGGGCCTGGAAAACCTACATACTTAACAACTATTCTGTAGATATTTAAAAATTAATAATAGTAGATGGTTATTTTTAAGACAAGACTCCTCCCTACTGCTGAATCAGCATATCAGATGTTCTTCCATCCCTGTGATACTTTTTTGGCTTCCTCTGCTTTATCTTCCTATACACAGGATTTCCCCATACACACACACTTTCCAAACTCATCGTCATCTCCAAAGCTCTTTTCTGGTATCAGTTCCTTCAACACAATGTCATCATCTTTAGTAGACCCTGTCACCACTTCCTGTTTCTCTTCTGACTCTCCTTGCCTGTCATGTAGGGTAAATCTGAGGCATATTCCACACCATTTCCCAGAGCTTCCCAATGACATTGAGACCCAGTTGCCCCCAGCAGTAATTTACTTAAAACCCCATGCTTTATCAGTTTCCTTCCTCCCATGCCTCAGTGTTTCCTGGGAGTGCATTCCCAATGAACCACTTGCTCTTGAATCCTCATTTCAGAATTTGCTTCTGGGGGAAGCTAAACTAAGATACTATCTTAATTGATTTCAGGGTCCTGGTGATCTCCTGCCAATAAATGATATCAATCTTTACTAAAATCATGTCCCTATAAAATGAGTGCCATAGCAAAAGAACTTTGTAAAACAAAGAAACTGCCCTCTGTGGGGACCTAGGCAGAAGTCTACAAAACAGACTGGAACTTACCCTGACATTCCTGCAGCCACCTACAAATCAGTGCTCTTTGCCAAGTAACTTACTGTTGCCTCTCAATTTTGTTTCATTTCAGGCATTACACAAAAAAGTAATTTGAGAACCTTGAACTTAGACTCTACCTTGGCTGGTGTGAAAACTCCAGCTGTGTTGAGATGGTCCTGAACAGTCAACAAGCATTTCTGAATGTCTGGATGCTATGACTATGTATGAATCCTCAAACCTTTTCTAAATCTGTACGGAATGATTCATTAAAAGCCTTTCATAAGCCTTGCTTCACTGCCCTTCAAGGATGAATTTTCATGATAGATAGAAGCCATTTTTTCAGATAGATAGATAGATAGATCACCAATTTTTTCAGCTATAAAAGAGCAAAATGGGTGTCCCATCTCTGGATATACTTGGTTATGCAAGAACTTAACATTCACTGATGCTTTGTGAATGATAAGTTCAAGATCTTTTGCCTCTGTAAAACCGGATCCATCCATCAAAATTTCACTTTGGGGTGCTATATCTGAAAAGGCCATACTATATCTCATCTTATTTGGTTTTTGAAGTACATAAAATAAATCTCAGATAGTATAATTGGAGTTAGAGAATTCCCAAAAGCTGCCCAAATATAAAGTCTGTAAAAAAAAAAAAA
>VBSM01001118.1:20809879-20827425 GCA_008086735.1 Cheirogaleus medius | reverse complement strand
ATGTTTATCACAGCACTATTCACAGTAGCAAAGATATGGAATCAACCTAAGTGTTCATCAACCAATGACTGGATAGAGAAAATGTGGTTTATACACACACACACACACACACACACCATGGAATACTACTTAGCCATAAAAAAGAATGAAATCATGTCTTTTGCAGCAACTTGGATAAACCTGGAGGCCATTATCTTAAGGAAAACGACTCAGACACAGAAAGACAAATACTGCATCTTCTCACTTACAGGTGGGAGCTAAATAATATGTGCACATGGATGAAGAGTGTGGAATGATAGAAAATGGAGATTGGGAGGATGGAGGGGCTGCAAAGGGTTGGATGATGAGAATTACTTAATGGGTACAATGTACATTATTAAGGTTATAGATGCCCTAAAAGCCCAGACTTCACCACTACATAATCTATCCATGTAACAAAATTATAATACACTTGTACCTCATAAATTTATACAAATAAAAAAAATTATCATATCACTAGGCAGTCAATCTGTTGATAAAGAATAGAGGAAAATAGGTGACACAACAAGCTAAGCCTGTAATAAGACTGGAGGGACATCAGCAAAGGAGAAGAGCACTGAAACACCCTACCAAGAACCCAACTTCTGAAGTCAGAAGTCAGAGACACAGAGACTGAACTAGCATCTAACACAGCTGCACTTTTAATCCCAAAACATTGACTTGACACCTAATCTTTTGCACACTGTTTTGGATAGAAATTCACAGGTTATGTTGTTAAGAAGTGACTAAAGAACAGTTTAGGACCACATAACTGAAAATGCAGAGGTAGAAAAAACTATGAAATTATTGCTTCAAGTCTTAGTCATTTCCTACAATTATTCTAAATTCAAACTAGTCACTGATGACAAATAAGCAATACTTTCGAATTTTGTTCTCCTTTCTAAAACTCTGCTTAACATTTGAGATCGTGATTAGCTAAAATAGATTCTCTGACTCAACGCAAAATTACCTTCTGTTACCCTTGACATTAGAGCAGTTGGAAGAAGGAGACTTCATGTTAAATCTATGACTAGTTACCAGCTAGAATCTGTTATATTAATCACCGTCTTTTATGAAAGTCTATTAAATAGAAGGATTTTAATTCACTATCTCTAATCTTCATGCAACCAAGCAAGTAGGTATTATTATTACTTTGTGTTAGACAGAAACCAAGGTTCCAAGAAGTTACATGTGCCCCACACACCTATTAGCTAATAAATACTGGAGTTAATATATGAAGTCAAATCTTGTTGGCTCCAAGACTCAATGCTCAATCTACTACTGACCTATAGTTGTCTAGCTTTAATTTACAAGATACTTGAATAAAATGAAAACTTATATGGAGCCCTAATAAGCAAAGCAGATAAAAAAAGAGAGCCTCTGGGGAAGGAGTCTAAGTAGTCAGGCTTTTCCCATTCGAATGGGAAGAGAAAGCCTGACTACTTAGACTCCTTCCCCATTTCCCAACCCTCTCTGAAGAAGCCTCAGGAGCTTTTATGGAAAGTTGGTGCACTAAGGCAGTGGTCCCCAACTTTTCTGGCACCACGGACCATTTTCACGAAGGACAATTTTTCCCAGACCTGGGTGGGGAGGATTGTTTTGGGATGATTCAAACACGTTACATTTATTGTATACTTTATTTCTATTATTATTACATTGTAATATATAATGAAACAATTATATAACTTACCATAGGACGCCTGCTCTAAGGAATCCCTGTGTTAGGCCTTTTATCCCAGCGATACCTCCAGCCATAAACATGAGGTCCTTAGGCATAATAACGGTAGATCACAAACTTGGATGCTTATAGTCACTCCCAACACAACCCTACTGTACCTCTGAAGTGAATAGAAATTTCTTTTCCTCTCCTTTTAAAGATATGGTCTCTGTGGACCAATATGGCTATTTATTTTATTGGATTTTAATTTCTTAATGCAATTCCAAACTCAGAATGTTAAAGGATAATATTAATGAAAGTGATATGTCAATAAAAAGAAAAGACAAAGTTCTCATTTAACAAACACACATGGTACAGGACCTATAAGGTTGATACTATTTACATTTTTGTACTTTATACTCATAAATGGTATATATACTACATGTATTTCAAAGTATGGTATGCATACATATAAATATAAAAAAGTAAAATTGAACTCCCCCAATGTTTCTCTATGAATTAAATATGAATTTTTTTTTTAAAGAAAACTATCTGCTAAGGAATTCTCCCCTGGCAATGCTGCTCAGGGCAGAATGATGTTATTTTAAATTCTTCTCTCATTAAAAGAAAAAGGAGTTTGCTCCTTCAGAGTTTGTGTGTGTATTTATACCAGAGCTTAACTGGCATTTTCGTCATGGTGTTTATGAATCGTAATGCAGTTCCACTGCCGTTTCTGACACTCTCATTAATTTGTTCCCAGCGGCAGTTCATTACCAACATCACAAGCAAAACATGAGCTCTCCCTGGGCACGGAGGGTCCACCGGAAATTAAGCAGACAGGGCTGAAAAGACCTCAGAGCAAAGCCAGCCAGCTTCATCTCCCGCAGCAGGCTGGAGGCAAGCGCACGGAGGCAGCAGGAATGAAAGGCATCCACGCCTTCCCCGGTGCCTCTGTGCCTGCTGCATTTCCAGCTGACATGCAGCGGTGATGCCTTGAAAAGGATGGGATTTTGCCGCCTCCATGATGGGCCTTCTCTAATCAGCCTGCTCGGGATGGGATGGGGCAACAGCTTCAGATTTTCAGTGCAGAGAAGACTCAGGAACTTTCCTTTCCTTCACCTGTGGTTCTGCTTCCTGCACTGACCCTTTCTGGTCAACGGAGAACTTTGAGCTCTGAGCTGGAGCCCTTTACCCAAATCTCCTCTGAGATGCATTAAGTAAGCCAGCAGACTCCACAAGGACAGACAGCCTCCCCAAATTGAGTTTCCCAGAAAGCCCTGTTTTAAAAGGAACTCAGAGTTTTAGCAAGATGCTAAATTAGAAAATATCATGAATTTGTTAATTCTTTGTTATTGTCAGCAGCCTCCCAGGTCCCTGGACGATGCAGGTCAGCATGGCACAGAGTAATGGAAGACCCAAGTCCTCACCGTGACCCAAGCAGCATGAGCTCTGGGGATCTCAGTATGTCCTTCTGAGCTTCACTTTCCTTGTTCACATCATGTAGCTATTTATATCTGCTCCACATGACAGGCAAGGTCATTGTGACATGTGGATGAGATAGGGCATGGGGAATGGCCCAGGAGGTTCATGTAAGATATTGTATGGTGAAGCACAGAGATAAGAGGGCTTGGGTTCAAATCATAGCTATGCCACATTAGAAGAACCACGTTAGGGTTTAGCCCTGAGCTGCTTCACCCACAAAATCAGGATAAGAAGACTTAGGATAAGAAGACAACATGAAGGCCGGGTGCAGTGGCTCACGCCTGTAATCCTAGCACTCTGGGAGGCCGAGGGGGGCAGATCGCTCAAGGTCAGGAGTTCGAAACCAGCCTGAACAAGAGCGAGACCCCATCTCTACTAAAAATAGAAAGAAATTAATTAGCCAACTAAAAACATATATAGAAAAAAATTAGCCGGGTATGGTGGCACATGCCTGTAGTCCCAGCTACTCGGGAGGCTGAGGCAGAAGGATTTCTTGAGCCCAGGAGTTTGAGGTTGCTGTGAGCTAGATTGACGCCATGGCACTCTAGCCGGGGCAACAGAGTGTGAGTCTGTCTCAAAAAAAAAAAAAAGAAGACAACATGAGTTCTTTCTGAATATTAAATGACTTATTTGAATGGCATCAACTTTTATTGAATTCTAAAGGTACAAATATGAGTTTTGCGATTAGGCAGGTTTCTGGGAGAGCAAGACATCACCTAGCAGGCCTTCTCCAGAGCTCACCTCCAGATGCAGATCAGGAGACTGGAAATGACTGTGAAAAGAGCTCTTCTAGGAGCTCAACCAAAACCAGGGGATCACCCTTGCCTAGCATCTGAGCCACGGGCAAATGTGATCACCTCCATCTTTAGAATGCCCAACGTGGGACTACTGCTGGCTTTTCCGCAGCTTCCATCCCAGACCAAGCCGCTATAATCTCCCCTTGAACTTCTGAAAGGGCCTCCTAACTGGCCTCCTGCTGCCACCCTTGCTTCCCCTGTCTATAATCTTCGCAGCAGCCAGAGGGATCCTTGGTAAAACCTTGTGAGATCATATCAGGCTCCTGCTCAAAAACCTCACAGGGTTTTAAGCAGAGTAAAATCCACAATCTACACCACAGCCAGAGGGACCTCAGTGTCCTGGCCCCTGCACAAGTGTGTCTCCCTCTGCTGGCCCCTCGCTCCCTCTGCTCCAGATGCACTGGCTGACTCGGCGCACACACGTGGGAACGTGCACACCACACATGCTCCTGCCTTGGACCGCTTTCACCTCTGATCCTTCTGCCTGAAACACTCCTTCCTGGGAATCTCCAGTAGTTCATGGCCTCTCTTCGCTAGGGTCTACTCTGGCTGAAATATCATCTATGCAGAGAGGCCTTTCTTAACCACCCTATCTTACCACCCTATTTAGACTAATGTGCGTATGTGTGTGCACATCCATGTGTGTGTGCTCTCCGTCTCCTTACTTGATTTATTTTTATTTAATATACTTATCACTCTTTTCTATCCATCCATTTGCTTATTTATCAATCACCTGTTTTACAGTTTTGCCCCTGATTAGAATATAAACTTCCTAAGATCACAGAGTTGGTCTGTTTGATTCACTATTCCAGTGCCCAGAATAATGTATGACACATATCAGGTGTTTAATAATTACTTGTGGAAATGACAGCATGAATGAATTAGTTCAGATATTGCAAGCATTGTTTTGCAGACATCAAAGGGCACCATGATGAAGCTATTAGAAAAGCAATTAATTGGCTTTGATGGTGCAGAAGGTAGTCGTGACCTCAGCTGGCAGGTCCCTGCAGAGAGTCACATTAACTGTGGTGTCATGAGAACAACCCTAGGTTGTATAGCTAAATCCTCTATGATCTTGTAAAGAGATACCCTCCCCCACAGCAAGAGGAGCCACTCCTTAATATTCGTTATGAAGCAAAGAGACTAAGTGAATAATTTATATGCTACCTGTATTCTTCCCCCTGCTAGTCCTGATGTGCTTTCAATATTCCATCCCTCTTGTTTCCTCAACTATGTCTCAAGCAGCAATTTCATGCCACACAGAATATGAATATAACAGGTGAATTTCCATCCAGGGTATACTTCCCGTATTATTGATGTGGAGAAAAATGTAAACAAAGCTCCAGTAAAGCTTCCATGTTGAGCCTGAGAAAAGCCAGCAAAAAAGCAAGAGAGAGCTGACAAAACATTTAGGAGATGGGAAAAATAAATAAATATTCCTAAGTCACTTTCTTTAAATGTTGTGTAATGTTTAATACCATGCATGCACTGTGATGCATTCAACTATTACCTTTTTGATGCCTTTTCCAGCTTACATTCCATTTTCTTCCTCTGCAACGCTGCAATAAACCCTCTCCTACATATATCATCACCTTCTTGTGCTTTTATTTCTATAAGCAAGATTTTCCAAAGTGAGCTTAGGTAGACAAAGGGTATCAATATTTTTAATTTTAAACAATATTTCTAGGTAATTTTCTCAAATATTAATATGTTAGCAACTTACTCTCCCACCAGAAATGTATGACAATGTCTCTTCACCTTACTTCTCCCTCCCAATAAAAGCATTAGATTGCAAATCTGATGACTGATAAAATGGTAATTCATTTTGTAATTTGCATTTTCCTGCATACAACGAAGCCTCTTTTTTTTTTTAAAACATTATTGACTTTTCCTGGTTCTTCTCTGAATCGCCTAGTCATACTTATTGGACCTATTTGTATTATTTTTATTTTATCAATTGAAGGAGTTCTTTGAATAGCAAAGCCAGTAACCTTTTTCTTGTCATTTTGGTTGTAGTTGTGTTAACAATCTATATGGTTTACCTTTTCACTTTACTAACAATATATTTGCCATATTATGTTTTGATATCTATACAAATGTTTCCATTTTATAATGGTTTCTGAGATTCCTGCCTTACTTAAGAATGTCCCATGATCTCAAAGTTATGAAAACACCTCTCTATAATTTGTTCCAAGATGATCATTGAATTTGTATTTAGCTCTTTATCTGGAATTTACATTTGTGTGTAGACTGATGAAGGGTATATTTTCTTCCATATAGGTAGCAACTTTTTTTAGCATGATGTAGTCAGTAAACTATCCCCAATTAAAAGGCAATCTTGGTCATATGGTAAATTCTCATATATACCTGGAGATAATTTCTGTTTTCCCAGGTGCTCTGACAGAAGCAGCTTCCCTGAGAGCCATTATGATTACCTGAAGCAAAATGTAATTTGCTGGCAGAACCTGACCAGGTAATGGTCCATATACTTTGTCAAACTTCCAAGCAGAAAGTTCTCTGACTTAGGTTAGGTCAATCCAAGCTCCTTGATCAGACACTTTTCTAAATACTTTTTACAGATTACTTCTTTTACTCCTTATATTAATCTTATATGGCAAGTAATATTTGTATTCCCATTTTCTCTACTGAAAAACTGAAAATTAAAGAGTTAGTTTCCCAAGATCACAAAAATGGTAGATGTTGGGGCTGAGATTTCTAGCTGTGAGTATGACCCTCAGAGCCTTGACTCTTAAGAGCTGGCTTCTACTGAAGATGCTTTGTGTGTGTGTGTCTTAAACACTCCTCTTATCACATCACGGAAGGTACATGGTGAATATTGTTTGACTGGGTTGAACTGAAAAAAAGAAATACAATTTTTTATACTATAGAGTCTTATAACATTAGGAAATAATGACTTGAAATGAGTTTGCTTCTTGAAAACCCTAAGTAATTTCAAAATAGGGTAATTTCAGTAGCTGAAAAGGAACAGCTCTAATGAGTTCTGCTCGAGAATCTTCTTCTCACCAGGAAATGATTGAAGACAAGGAGATAACCTCTCATTAAATCCTTATTAACTATTTTAATCAAGATTACATCACTGTCTCACTCCAAGCATGGACAATTGCCAGCAGGCGATGGCGCTCAAATTCATTAAGCTGACAAGGTGGAAAGGTCTGTACAGCCAGAGGGGTCATTCCTGTGCCCCTGGGAGCTGTGTTTGGTGAAGACGTGACTCCCTCGTTTCTCAAGGTGGCAATCTCCACTTCTGGTTCATTGCCATGCATCCCTCAAAAGTCCATCATAAATGGCTTCTGTCAATGAGTTCTGAAATGCCTGTGCTGTGGCTGGAAGCAGAAAGTCCTTTTGGGGTGGAGTCGGGGGAGGTGTCAGACTGATCCAAGCAGTGAGTCAATCATCTCCTACAAAGGGATGGAGCCCCCATTCAGTGTGACACATGGAGTGTCCCCACACCCCAGGTTCACAGAGGGTTCAGCCTATTCAGGTCCAGCACTCTGTGGGAGGGACCAGCCCTATTCCACCGCCCAGAGCTTCAGGGAACCTGCTGTGTCTCTGTAGGGAAGCCCATGCTGCCCCAGGGACAATCACCAAGCCCGGTGGCTTGAGATTCCTCTATAGTGAAAATTACAGCTTTCACAGTACTTAAGTAATAGCTCTATCCTCATTTTTTTAGTGTGATGTGGACAGGACATGACAATGCAACTTTAGGATGCAACACTAGGCTCAGGCCTGCGTGATGGTGGCCACAGGGATTGGTTCAGAGAAGGACACATGTGGCCCAATCAGAGCCAGTAAGATGCAGGAGGCCTTCTGGGAGATCACGTGCCCAGCCCCAGAGAGCAGCCACCTGGGTTGGAATTCTTGCTCTGCCAATTATTAGATATGTGGGTTTGGAATGTTATTTAACCTTTCCCTACCTCAGTCCCATTACTTCTAAAACAGGAATGATATAAGCACATGGAAGAGGTAAAGATTAAATGAGTTGCTACAGGTAAATTACATAGTAAGTAGCAAATTAAAAATGAATTTAAATATTATCTTTTTTTTCCCCCATCGAGGCTTCCAGGAGAGAATTTCGCATCCTTTTCCATGAATTTAAAGCCTAGAATATATAAGGTCTGGAACTGCTGTAGCCATCTAGGGTCTATGGGGCAGCATTGTGTGAAAATAAAGTGAACGTGCAGGAAAGAGAAGATACATGTAGAGAGTGAAAGCTGGGCCTGGTGATATCATTTGAGGTACAGATCAAGCTGTGCCCAAAGCAAGCCTTTTCCATGACACACACACAGGTATACACACACACACACACACACACACACACAGTCTTTAGTTTTCAGAGCAGTTTTAGGTACACAGCAAAATTGTGGAAAAGGTATAGAGACATCCATGTACCCACTGCCCCCACACGTGCATAGCCTCCCCCATTATCAACATCACTCACCAGAGTGGTACATTTCTTACAACTGATGAACCTAGGTTGACACAATATTATCAACTAAAGTCAATGGTTTACATTAAGGTTTACTTTTGATGTATACATTTGGTGGGTTTGGACAAATTTATAATGACATGAATCTCATCACTGTAATATACAGAAGAGTTTCACTGCCCTAAAAATCCTCTGTCCTCACTTATTCATCTCTCCCTTCTGAACACCCCTGGTAACTACTGATCTTTTTACGTGTCTCCATAGTTTTACCTTTTCCAGAATATTATCTATTCATAGTTGGAATTATACAGTATGTAGCCATTTCAGATGAACTTCTTTCACTGAATAATATGCATTTAAGTTTCCTCCATGTCATTTCATGGCTCATTTATATTTAGCCCTGAATAATATTCCATTGTCTGGATATATAAAACCACAGTTTGTTTATTCATTCACCTACTAAAAGATATCTTGGTTGCTTCTAAGTTTGGTCAAACATGAATGAAGCTGCTAGAAGCATTCATGTGCAGGTTTTTGTGCGGACGTAAGTTTTCTACTTATTCAGGTGTGTTTAGTTTTGTAACTAATTGCCAAATTGTCTGCCAAAGTGGCTGTACCATTTTGCACTTCCACCAGCAACAATAAAGAGTTCCTGTTGCTCCACATCCTCACCAGTGTTTGTCGTTGTCTCTGTTCTGGATCTTGGCCATTCTAATAGGGTACAGTGGTATCCCATTGTTGTTTTAATTTGCATTTCCCTGATGACATACGATGTGGAACATCTTTTCATGTTCTTATTAGCACTCTGTACATCTTCTATGGTGAGATGTACTTTCTCAACTTATTAAGCCAGTTTGGTTTGAGTTTTCTAGAATTTTCACTCCAATGAGTCTTAGCTGCTTCTTTCTGTGTTGTGGGGTTCTGAAGATTCCTGGACTGGCTATGGGGTCTACATGATGCAATGAACCAAAGCCTAGAAAAGAAAGGCTGAGCTGCTCTTCCACACTCATATCTCTCAAACTGAGTGTCTAAGAATTGATGCATGTGCTATATGGGCTTTTAAATATAACACAGAGTTGCCTGGGCCTCTATTCTTTTAAGTCTGGAAGAATAATAGTCAGCGTTTAAAACTTCTGCATGAATTAGCAGGTGGGCAGAGTATACACTGATGAAGCAGTGTAGTGAAGAAGCAGCCTACAAAAAATTACAAAGCTCTGGGCCTGAGTGCTCATTAGCGCAGGCCATAATGACCTGCGGGAGGTACACAAACATTGAGCTGCCCTCAGAGAGTGGGGCGGGAAAGAGGCAATCAGGCCATCTTTGAGCCAATATAAGAATCATGACACCAGCAGGACAGGTGTGGGTACATATGCACTAATTTGCTCAGAACCCCAGAGCTTTGCTAAAATCTCATCATCTGCCTACAGAAATCATTCTCATCCTCTCTACCTTTCTGAACTATAAATGGTTCTATTCACAGCCCTTGAACTCATTTTAAATGTCTCATTTATACTTCTTTGTTTATATGATTTCTTTGACCAAAAATGTACATTTGTGCACCTCTACTCTCTGGTTTCTAAACCCTTCAATCTTTTAAGGTACATTTTTCCCTTCTTCGTTGTGCTGGTGGCACTTAAAGACTTCCTCTACCACCCCCCTAAAAGGCCCCAACTTGTAGTATTTGCTGATTTCCATGGTCCAATACACCCACCATGGCCAATTTCAAGCTACTAACTTAAGTGCATTCAGAGTTGGTAAAAGATGTATAGTAGTTACCATTATGTAGATTTTCTACCGTGTAGATACAATAGACACAAATAATCCCGAGAACATAGATAAGAGTGAAATATAATAAAGCAATTAGATGGGGAGTGATGGGGATTATTACTTTTGTTTTCCATATAATACATTTAATTATAAGCTTACAGAATTTATTTTTTGTGATGTCTGTGTTTTAAAACTAGCTCTCAAATTTCTTGGAAACTTAAGAGTTGGGTCTTGCAACCTGGTACAAGCCAGGTACTGTACACCACTGTCCCTTCTCTAATGGCAATTATCTTCTAGAAAAAGACATTGAAAATAAACAGATAAACAAAACACTAAACAATAAATAAAACAATAAATAATATAAAATAAATATATAATAAAATATCTGATGATAATAAATATTATGAAGAAAAGCAAAGCAAGATTAAGACCCTATCAAGCACCAGGCAAAGGGAAGTTTATTTTAGGTAGGTGAACAAGAAAGTCTCCTCGGGGAGTGGCTGTCCTTCATGTGAAGAAGTAAGGGAGCAAGAAATGAGAAAGTCTACAAAAGTACATTCCATGTAGAGAGAACAGCCTGTGCAAAGGCCCTGAGGAAGGGGCAGGGAACAGCAGGAAGGCCCATGTGGCTAGAGTGAAGTGCACAAGGGAAAGATGCTAGGAGAGGGATTTGAAGAGACCATCAAGGTCCAAGTCACATACAGCGGGAGTCCCCAACTCCTGCTGTATGATGAGTTTTATAATTATTTCATTATATATTACAATGTAATAATAATAGAAATAAAGAGCACAATAAATGTAATGCACTTGAATCATCCTGAAACCATCCCACAACCCCAGTTCTTAGAAAAATTGTCTTCTATGAAAATAGTGCCTGGCACCATAAAAGGTTGGGGACTGCTGATGTAGAGCCTTGTACACCATGATGAGGATATGTTCTTTCAGTCCAAATAAGCTAAGAAGTCATCAGAAGGTTTGTTTAGGGAGTGGCACAGTTTAATGTATGTTTTAAAATAGTACTCCCAGCTGCTATGTGCAAATAAACTACAGAAGCACAGTGTGGCGGAGGTAAAGTAGGAAGACCAGAGAAGAAGCTGTTGTTGAGTTCACACGAGAGTTGATGGTTGCCTGGACTGATTTGGCAACGAGGCAGATGGAATAAAGTCACGGGGAGCCAGATATATTTTTGAAAACAGAGACATGATAATAAATTAGGTTTAAACTAGAGGGTGTTAGGAAAGAGAAAAATCAAGACTGACCAATGGATTTTTGGCTTAGGCAACTTAGTAAATGTTGATGTCATTTACCGTCATGATGAAGATGAAGAAGAAGCAATTTTGGGAGTAGAGGGGAGAGGAACTAAGTTTTGAGTCACAAACAATTTATGTTTATCCATCAGGACATACACCTGGAGGTGTTCAGTTGGCAGTTAGAGTCAGGAAAAAGAGGAGAACTGGAGATTTAAATGTAGGTTTTATCAGAATATACATGGTATATAAGTTGATGGGGCTCGATAAGATCATGCAAAGAGTGAATACAAATAAAGAAGAGAAAGTGCTAGAGTATTCCAATATTTAGGAATCTGAAAAAGGAGGAAGAACCCCCAAAGAATTTTATAAGGAATGATCAAAGAGGTAGGAGAAAAGCAAGCAAAGAATCCAAGGGAGGAAAAGCATATCTAGAAGAGGAATGCTCAACTGTGTCAAATGCTAAACAGAAGTTGAATATGAAAAGGACTGAGAATAGACCATTGGGTTGCAAGATGGTGGAGTGGGTTGAAAGATGGCGGAGCAGTTTCTGTGGAGAGGTGAAGATGAAGGGCTGATGGGTGTGAGCTGAGGAGAGAACAGAAAGCTGAGGATGTGAAAGTAATAAATTTCAACAGCTCTTCAGGGACTGTTGCTGCATGGAGAGGCAGAGAAATGGTGTGGGAAGAAGAGGTATATGTGGTCTAGTGAAGGTCTTTGTTTTGTTCTATTTCTTAAGATGCTTAAAGTTATAAAATGATAGGTGATAGGGATCACCCAGGAGAGAGGGAGAAACTGATATCGGAGGAGAAAGTGGGATATTTTCAGGAACAAAGTTCTTAAGTAGGCAAGAGAACACAGGATCCAGTCCACAGAGGAAGTTCTACCCTAAAATAGGAAAGGAACAGCTCGTCCACTGTAACAGGAGAGAGAGTACAGCAGGGTAGATGTACGTGGGCTGATAGATTCACTGGCAGATAAATGGGACAACTCTCTTGGAATTCTTTTTTTCTCAATGAAACGAGAGGAGAGATAAACTGTGAAATAAGAGGCAAAATCTCAGGATGCCTCATATGGTAGAATAGAGTTTTGTGGTGGAATAGAGGGACCTGAGTTTCAACCCTGGCTCTGAGGTTTTCTTTCTTCAGTTTTTCCACTAGTCATTGGCGTCGAAAGAACATTGTATCTTGGAAAATTTCCAAGAATAGAGCATCGGTTTCTGACTCTACCCCTAAGTCGTCTGGCATCTGGAAAATTCTCAAAATAATTTTATCACAGTTCTGTCTTCTCTGTGACTGAGATTCAAGATCCTGAAATTGCAACCTTTTTAACAGGCATTGAATATACATAGCAGTATGTATACCTACTATGTGTCTGAGACTTTATGAAAAATGAAGAGAACATGGCCCTTCTCCCTATCATACTCCAAGTCTAGTTGGGGGAGGGAGTGGGAAAAGATCACCAACGATTATTGCAATATGTAATAGGAAAGAGAATACAACAGATGGTCAAAATGTAATGAATTCTTCAACAAGAATAGCTAAAATCAAAAACCAATGATACCAAGAGGAAAAACAGCCATGGACAAGATATAAACAAATGAGTGTGGTTGTGTTCTAATAAAACATTATTTATAAAAATAGGCTGCAGGCCTGATTTGATTCATGAACCATAATTTGACAACCTCTGCTCTATAGCATGATTGTCTATTGGAAATACAATGTGGGCCACAAATATAATTTTAACTTTTCTAGTAGCCACACTAAAAAAGTAAAAAGACATCAATAAAATTAAGTTTCATTATATTTGACCCAACATTTCCCAAATACTATTATTTCAATATTATTATAATGTTTGGCCTTGACAACTTTTAACTTGCATTTGAAAGAGAAATGGGTCTTTAGCCATTTTATAAATAATACCCTTCTGTCTTCATATTTTATGCAGGAGATTTCAGTTTTAGCAGTTAATTCTCATTGGGAAAGCTCTATTGGTTTTATTCAATATATTTCTATCTCAAGGTTATCTGAGAAACTTTGGAGATATGATCTTCTGTCCACATTGTTCCAAAATATCATAGTTTGTGGTAATAAAACTCTGTTGAAGGGAACACAAAGTCATTAGGCATGTTAAGCCCCTGCAGTGAAGTGAGCAGTGGTAGGCAGTTAGATGGCCCATGCTGATCTTGGCATAATGTTGCCCTTTCTCAGGGTCTCATTGGAACGTGGCTCATACAAAGGAGCCTGTATTCTGCTTTTATAGTGCATGAGAGTAAATTCTTAACTTAACAGATTCTTTATTCTCTTTTTTATAAAAATACAGTCTTGACACCTATCTTTCTATTGAATTGCTGTCAGGGAAGGCTTTGCTCAAGGTCAACATAACAAGCCTCTCCACCAGGTACTACGGCCGACTTTAATACATCCGGAGGATTTATGTCAGATTCCAGCCACTAAAGATTGAACTGATAATCGTAGTATTTGGCAGATACATTAGCATTTCTGTCTGCGCAGATTTCAACGCCCTATTAACTATTCTGAAGAATCATTTACCCAGTGGGGAAAAGTACCAAGTTGAGTTAGAGATTGCTCCCTACCCACAACAGGCAGTATCATAGGAATTTCTATTGCTGTCTGCATGGGGAAATTAACCAGGGTGGCAGATTGCTTTGACTCCTAATGAATATGAATGCACAAACATGAAGATTTCAAAAAGCAACATTAGGAGCACAGAGAGAAAGAGAAAAAAAAAAACATGCTTTGATGTGAGATCCCTCTGTGAAGGTCCCTGTGAGTAATTTTCTTGGAACAGAGTGAATAATTTCCTGCACTTTCAGAGAACATACACTCTGTGCTATCATCCAGGATGCCTCCCAACAGGACCTGGAGTGCAGGCCTCCTTTACAAGAGTTGCTCTCTCTTCAGGTATAAAATGCTACAAAAAGGAAACCATGATGTTGATAAATAATGATTTAGAAGATGCCGTAGAGCAAAGTGAAAAGAAGAGCAGAAGCATCAATCCCCCCCCCAAAAAAGCCAATTTAACTATTTTAATAGAAATACAGAACCATTTTAATTTCTGAGGATGAAAATTGATCATGGTTGGTTCGTTGACTTTAAATGAGCTTTATGAATATCATACGATGAAGCTAATGTATAATTCTAGCAACTAAGTTGTACAAGAGAAATAGAGGCAGCTACTGTAGTAGTAATGTATGGCCAATAAATACATGTATCTTTAAAACAAGTAGTGAATTTTTCCTCAATAATTTCAAATGATCATCCTTTGCACTAAGAAACAACTAACATACTCTCTGAATTGGCACCTTTGGGAAGGCAAATCAGTTCTTGTGGGTCACCAGGCTGACCTCAGTGTGGCACTGGGCACTCTTCAATGACCTTTTCGCCCCATAAGGTGCTTCGTTTACTGTTTTTATATATTCCAAGCCTCCCAGCACATTGCTATGCACAACACAGAATTATTATTACTGTGGGTATTTTCCAGAGGAATTATAAGAAATGCAGATCTGATTCTTAATGGTTGAACATATATTGAGGCCTGATTTTTTCTACCCACACTTGCAGTCTTAACTCAAAATCTCTACTGATAACACCGATCCTGAGCATGAACATTGTCTGTTCATGTTGTTCCAGATTCTAAAAGACGGAAGGAGCTTTGCCAGTTTGCAGGTCGGAATTGCTACTCTCTGCCATAAAATGTATCCACTCTGAGGATGCTTCCAGGAGCAGACCCAGCTCCCCACTTTGCAAAATGAGAAGAGGCAATTATGAAAAGCAGATATTTGTTACATACTTCTTATTAAATGTAGATAGAGACTTAGAAGCATTTACTCTTTCTTTAATTTCAACCCAAGATAGCACAGCACAGGAAGTATGTTTTCTTCTAGTATTTCAGATTCTTTTAGGAACTCTGCCTCCTACTTCAGCAAATGCACATTGGATCCCTATTATGTGTACAGCACGATGCTTAATACTGCAGGGCATTCAGAGCTGCGCATTGCTGAGCCCCACCTCATAGAGGTAGCCCAACAGTACAAGGAATAAGACATGAATACTTTTTACTCCTGAAAAGATGATTTAATGAAACATTTTTATAAGCAAAGGAAGACTGACTTAAAAGTGTATATAGTATATAATTCTATTTATATGATGTTCCAGAAAAGGCATAATTAATCTATGGTGAAAAAAATGAGAACATTGGTGGCCTCTGGGGTGTGGGCATGATTGAGGAAGGGCACAATGGCACTTTCTGTTTTCTATCTTGGTAGAGGTTTGGGTTACACAGGCCTACGCATTTTTCAAACTCATCGCATGATATACTTTATATGTATTCATCTCATTGCATGCAAATTTCACCTCAATAGTAAACTACAGCTGGTAGTCAACTTCCAATAGTTTGATTTATGACTTTCCGGCTTTACAATGGTGCAAAAGCGATACACATTCAGTAGAAACTGTACTTCGAGTAGCCATACAACCAATCTATATTTGTATGATTCAGTAGGGCAGTATTGAATAAATTACATGATATATTCAATAGTTTGTTATAAAATAGGCTTTATGTTAAATGATTTTGCCCAACTGTAACTAATGTAAGTGTTCTGAGCTCATTTTACAGTAAGCTAGGCTAAGTTATGATGTTTGGTAGGTTAGCTGTATTACATGCATTTTTGACTTAAGATATTTTCGATTTACAGTGGATTAATTGTGATATAGCCCCATGGTAATTGAAGATCATCTCTATAAATATTGAACTCTGGATAATGATAGGAAACTGCATTACTTAGGGAGAAATGTACTAAAGTCTGCAATTCACTTTGAAATGCAGAAAAAATAAGAGGGATTGATAGAAGGATAGAAGATGGATGGATTTAATGCTAGATATGTAATAAAGCAAATAGAGTAAAGTGTTAATGGTGGAAACTCGGTGGGATGCATGGGGGTTCACTGTACAATTCTTTTAACTTTTCTGTACACTAGAAAGTTTTAATAATAAATGGGGAGTGGATAGAACAACTTTCTACATGAGGAGGAATTTTGGAATGTTCCTTAAAAACACAAGAAGGATTTTGAGTGGTTGAAACAGAAATAGAGAGCATTCGCCACTGAGGAAATAATGGAAGCAGAGGCCTAGGAAAGTGCAAGAATGCTCAGGGAACTAGAAACATGCCCACATGTGGAACACCAAAGGGAGAAGGGGAGGGGGAGGGTAGCTGGAATCACACCATGACCTTCAAGGCCAACCTGGGAAATCATGTATCTCTGGATACACATGGGCTGACACTATTGAGGTTTTCTGAGCACAGGATCAGTGGGATCAGAATTTCCATTAAAGAAGGGGACTTGGGTGTAGTTGGGGTCTGAATCGGGAAGGCAGCAAAGGGCCAGAAAGGAGTAATGCCTGGAGATGCAGCGAGGCAGGTGGGTACTGGACCGGCCAAGGACATTGAGGGTGGACAGGGATTGAAACATGAGCCCATGTTTCCGCCCTGTGACCAGAGGGCATTTGCTGATGATCTGCTTTACATCAAAAGGGAATTAAAAATGGCTGATTTACAGAGTAGAACATGATAAGATTGATATGAACAATTTTAAAAAAGATTCACCAAGGGACAGTAACAATATGAGATGTTCGATTTTGCTAGTACTCAAGGGAATCCAAACTCAAATAATAAGAAAACATTTTCACCCATCAGACTAGCAAAAATTAAGAAAAATAATAATATACGGTGCTGAGGAAAGTGAAGGAAGAAGCAAAGGACGGACTAATACATGGTTTGTGAGAGTATAAATTGTTAATGACCTTCTTGGGAAAACTTGGCAATCTCTAATAAAACCTTTAAGTGTTTATATTCTTTGACACAAAAATTCTATTTGGGGCCGGGCACGGTGGCTCACACCTATAATCTTAGCGCTATGGGAGGCATAGATGAGAGGATTGCTTGAGCTCAGGAGTTCGAGTCCACCCTGAGCAAGAGCAAGACCCCTTCTCCACAACAAATAGAAAAAATTAGCCAGGTGCAGTGGCATGCACCTGCAATCCCAGTTACTTGGGAAGCTAAAGCAGGAGGATCACTTGAGCCCAGGAGTTTGAGGTTGCTGTGAGCTAGG
>VBSM01001118.1:20690120-20800004 GCA_008086735.1 Cheirogaleus medius | reverse complement strand
TCTAGAACATCATCATAACTCTCCAAACCCCAAATTCCATCCTGAATTTCTTGCTATTCTATTTCCTTTAGAACCAGTGGCTCCAATCTCTCGTGTCGAGCAATAGAGCCCTCATGGGGCAGATGAGAAGGGCTGCTCATCTTCTTTACCACTCCGCGAGAAAATGCATGGGGTGTATAGATATGCTGCGTAGCCATGTTCATCTCTAGGTCCTATTTTCGGGGTAGGGCTTATATCGCGCAAATGCTTAGAAATCCTGCTAGGGATTATTTTATGGGTAGGTCTTATTTTCATGGAAACACAGTACTTAGTGCAGTAGAAAGCATAGGTGTTAAATCTATAGCCAGACTGTCAGAGTTTGAATCTTGGCAGAAGAGGGTACTTTGTCTGCTTTCTATTGCACATAACAGAATACATGAAACTGGGTAATTTATAAAGAAAGGAATTTATTCATTACAATTACGAAGGCTGAGGAGTCCAGGGTAGAAGGGCTGCATCAGGTGAGAGTCTTCTTGCTGGTGGGGACTCTCTGCAGGGTCCTGAGGTGGCACAGGACATCATGTGGTGAGGGGGCTGAGTGTGGTAGCTCAGGTCTCTCTTCCTCTTCTTATAAACCCACCAGCCTCAGTCCCATATTAACCCACTAACCCACTAACCCATTAATCCTTCAATCCATGAATGGATAAATCCATTCATGAGGGCTATGCCCCTTCAATCACCTCTTTAAAGGCTCCAGTTCTCAATGCTGCCATCTTAGGGATTCAATTTCAATATGAATTTTGGAGGGGAGGGGTAAACATTCAAACCATAGCAGGTACCTACAGATTTCAAGCCTTATCCCTTGTCTGTAAAATGGGGATAATAATGTTTATAGCCTCACTGGTGGGTTGTAAGTATAAATGAGATAATATATTGAATGCCCTTGGCATATCGTCTGGCTATCAATCAATGTTAGCTCATTCTTGACATGTGATCAACACTCTATAGAAGATGGTTATGGAGCAACATTATTTCTTAAATCATAAATCAGAGTGTTTTCTATATTTTTGTCCTTCCTCTCTTCTCTCATGGGTACTTTGGGCACAGGGATTCTATTCCCACCCACACCAAATGGGGGAAGTATTTAAAGATGTAAATGCCTAGCAGATATCCTACTTACTCGTTTTTTCCTCTCCCAGAAACAAGAAAAGCCTGGGGCTTCTAGAAAGCACTGGAGGGGCCTCTTGAAATCGAAAGAAAATGGCTGGAGGGATTAGGTGCACTCAAAATGTGAAATAGAAAAAGAATCTTCCCTAAGGAGGCCCAAGACCAGGAGCAGAAGGTAGAAGGGCTAATGAGGAAGGATGTCCCTTGATTCACATAAGTGTCCCTGAAGAAAAGGTGGGAAACTTGGAATATTTTTCAGGGAGATGGTAGTACCAAGAGAGAGCTATGCTTCCTTTTTTTTCCTCTCCACTTTCCTGTGCTCCAACAAAATGGAACAAGCAGAATCTGTCACTACACATGGGACAGTGGTGAATTCACAGCCATGGATATGGCTATATGGCCTATGGGCCATAACCTATAACAATCCTGTCCAATATAAACATAATGTAAGCCACATACATAATTAAAAATTTTTCTAATAACCACATTTTAAAAAGTCACAAGAAACAGTTAAAATCAAATTAATAAAATATTTTAATGTATCTCAATATATCCAAAATGTTATCCTTTTAACATATAATCAATATGAAATCAATTATATCAAGTCTTTGAAATGCAATATGTATGTTAAACTTTAAGCACATCTCAGTTTGGAGAAAGCGTATATCAAGTGTTCAGTGGTCACACATGGCAGTTACTGCCTTGGATAATGCAGATCTATATTCTTCAAAACTACCCCCAAAAATTGAAGACATCATCTCTGTCTTACAGAAAAGAAAAATATGGCACAGAGGTGTCCATGACTGGGTCAGGAATTCATGTTTTAAACCAGTTTTGTCTCACTGCAGCCTCTGTATGATTTTTTCAACCTACACTGATCCCTTGGGCTTCTTCATGAGAAAATGTAATTTGGTGGGCTATGTTCACCACAAATACTGTACTACTATCACAATATAAATTTTACTTTTTGCCAAAAATCTTCTTTGCCCTTTTAAAAATAATCTGTTAAGAATCAATACTGTCACAGATGCTTATTCTGGGGACAAGATGGTAGCAGTCTGCTTCTCCAAGCCAAGCAGGAAATGTCCTAGGCCACAGCGTGAACCGTTTAATAAGGTATGACTCCAGCGGAGCAGAACTTGGAAGTGGCCCATTATCACTCTCACGGGAAGTAAATTTTCTTTAGCAGGAATCATTCAGTAGTGTAGAACTTTCAAGCTACATCCTAAATGGTCAAAGATGGTGGGGGTGGGGTGGGCAGGCAATAAGAAGCTGGAGCCCTCCCTACGGTGTCACCCACCCACCCTGTACATTTAGAGAAGCTCCTTTGCTCACCTCCTTTTTGACTTTTTGCCAGCGGATAGGAGCCCAAAATGGCAAGATCATGTTTACTGCAGCCTCAGATTCTCACATTCCTGAGACACCCCAAAATTGTGATTTAGAACCTCACTCAACCTAATGGATATGTGTAATATAAGACAGGCTCAAGAGAAATATAAAAAAATGTATGAAGATATTAAAGTCTCATTTTACTAATGAGAAAACTTTGATTTAGAGAGAAGTGAATACCCCAAGATCACATAGCCTGTAAGTATGAGAGAAGGATTAGAAATCTCTTGATCTTCAAAAGAAAATTGTCAACACAGAAAATGGGAGACGTTATTTGCAATACTTATATCAGATAAGGGACTCCTGTCCTGAATATATCAACTCCTACTAATCAATCAAAATGACAGATAATCCAATAAAAAGGAAAATGGGCAAAAGACTTGAACAGACACCTCATGTAATACAAATAACCAGTAGACAAGTTGGTGGGCTGTGCTCATCACAAGCCATGCATACACAATTTTAATAGAGGCTTTCTGGATAATTGCTAAAACCTGGAAATAACCCAGATGTTCATTAATGACCGAGTGGATTAAAAATAATTGTGGTATCTTTAAAGAATGGAAATAAGAAGCAATGAGAATTGGGCAAGAGAAGCCAGGAACAATAAACATTTGTATAAGTCTACCTATATGAAAAAGGCAAAAGTAACCTATAATGTTAGAAGTCAGGGTTGTGGTTCACTGAGGGGTGGGTAGGCAAAGAGTAGAAATGGGCAGGTGGGGTGGGAGTGTCTAAGGAGCTGCAAATATTCTGTTTCTTGACTAGGTGTGAATTACATCAGTGTACTTTATTTTTGAAAATATGCCCAGCTTTACACTCATGATAAGTGCACTTTTATCTATGGGTGTTATACTTTAATGGAAGACTTTACTAAAAGAGAAAAAAATTGCTAGAATTCTCCCCAAACTAGTTGTTTGTCTTGGCTAGTAGATTTGGAAAATTTGAACTTTCCCCTGCTTCCTACTCTTCACCCCTATGCATTTCTGACCCTTCCACTTAACAATTTCAAACAATCTAATGTCTCTGTTGGCTATGATCATAGTTTAGGAAAATGTCCTCTGGTGATTAAAAGTTCATTTTAATAAAATATCTCATTGAACATTTTAGGGAAGGAATTACATTGAGGTCACACAAGCCCCAAAGCCCTGATGAATTAGTATCAGGATGACAATCATGTTTAGAACATTTCTTCCTTTCTCTCTTGTAACCTAGATTCTCCCTGAGGTTCCCAAGCAAAACTCTGCAGCAGATATTTTGCACAAATAAAGCAATAAGGATTAGATTTATCACTCTGTTGTCTGCATCTTATATAAAGGGAAATGTCGTACTGGCATTGAGAAAGGAGACTGACTTCATCTTTGGGGTTCTATAATCTCAGCCAACTCCCCACGATGTTATAAATACAAACTGTCCTGTTGACAATATTTAGAAGAGTTTCCATCGCAGGAGAAGTGTCTGCAGTGCCAAAACAGTGCTCCAGGGTATAGTTCTGGAGATTTCCAACAGCGACAGGAACTTGATAAATTTACCAAAGGTCTAGGATTTGGTCCTCAACCTTGCAAGACAAAAACTACAGTGGTGGAATGATACGTAGAGAATGCCCCCCCTACTGAACCCCAAACCTGCAGAACCTGACCCTACAGATGGCACAGAGGAGAAAAATGAGTCAGTGATCGACCGCAAGCAGGACAGCTTTGGGGAGACTACACCTAAGCCCAGAGGAAAGACTCTACAAAAACAAAGGCTACACGTGCTAGGGTAGCAGTTGCTGATCACCCCACTCCATGACTCAGGCTGCTCAACTTGCAAGTGTCAGACCACCACATACTTTTATGTCTCCATACTATAGGTATTAAGGTTCTATGTAGAGTAAAAAAAATAAGAGCTTTGCCCCCATAGAGTCCATTGCAGACAGACACAGGGGTCCTCAAACTTTTTAAACAGGGCGCCAGTTCACTATCCCTCAGACCATTGGAGGGCCGGACTATGGTTTTTTTAAAAAAAAAACTATGAACAAATTCCTATGCACACTGCACATATCTTATTTTGAAGTGAAAAAACAAAACGGGCAAAAACACCCGGAGGGCCGGATAAATGTCCTTGGCGGGCCGCATGTGGCCCGCAGGCCGTAGTTTGAGGACACCTGGTAAAGCTATAAGAGGTAGATATGAAGTGACGTGGCTTCAGCTGCTCATGTGTCACTGCTTGTAACAACACAGCTGCCCTAAGAGCCTGTCTTTAAAGCATTCCATTTTTAACAGCTTTATTGAGTTATAATTGACAAATGTATACTGAACATATTTAAAATATGCAATTCGATGTTTTGGCATATGAAGACACTGTGAAACTATCAGCACAACCGTAATGATAAACATATACTTCACCCTCGAAAGCTTCCTCTTGACCTTTTAAAATCTATCCTTCTTGCCCCATTCCTAAACAAACACTGATCTACTTTCTGTTCTATAGATTTTTTTGTATGGTCTAGAATTTTATACAAATGCAATCAAATAGTATGAAAGCACATATAAGATTTGAGATGTATCTGTGCTGTTTTATTTACTCATAGTTTATTCCTTTTAATTGTAGCATTCCCTTATATGTATGCTCCCACACACGCACACACACGCACACACACGCACGCACACGCACGCACACGCATACACACACAGCTTTAAAGCCCATGGCAGAGACAATAACTTGGAGAGAAAAGGCTCTGAGAGATGTGAGACTGAATCCTTGAAGAATCTAGAGCCAAGATCCCCATTTCAACAACTGACATAGGAGAAGACATTTAAAAACCCTTGACAAAACTTCCTTCCTTTCTCCAGCCTGCCTGGGCAAAAATTCCACAGCCAGTGGGAAGTAAAATCGTCCAGGAAAATCAAGAGAATTAGACCATTGGTTACTCTCCACTCAGGGGTAAGGCCACGGTGGAATAGAGGCACATAGAAAAACCCTTAGATTTGGGGAGCACAGAATACAGGGAAGCAGTTAGAAACTCAGCTATTTCAGTGGTACGAGCCTGGGGCAGCCATGACAACCACGTGCACCCGTGTTAATGGCGGCAGGGAGGTACCAAGAAGTGGCACAAACACCCACTCTGAGAAGAAGCAGGGGAAGTCCCAAAATTGAATGTGAAATCCCAAGAACTGCCTTAGAAAAAGCTGCATGATTAAATTTACCCCGAACTAACTGGGGTTCATGGCTTTCTAACTAGAAATTAAGTTTAGTTATAGAAAAGAATAAGTTACATCTTGCACACCTGAGCACTCAGCTTGAGAAAGTCGCATCTGTTACATGATCTGGTGGGTGTATCTAAATGATTATAATCTGGATGTTGATTCCTATTAATAATAATAAAGCCCGTGAAATAGTAACAGGAAATTTTTTTAAAAAGATAACAATTTTAGAAATACAGATATTTTCTGTATTTTTCTGCATTTTATTGTATTTTTCTATATATGCTTGCCCACCTCACATACCATCTTTGCTTTGCTCACACCCCCATAGGATCCGCCCACCTGTTTCCAGGGCTCGCCCTTCCTCACCCTGCTCCAGCGCCTCTGCCTCCTCGATCTCCCTGGACTAGCCCCTCCCTATACTTGGAATCCATCCTACAGCTCTTCTCTTCGCTGTCTCCCTCAGACTTTTAATCAAAAGCCCTCTTCTCAAAGAATCCTCCTGATTTAAAATTTCACCCTCTGAAGCATTCCCCTTACAGCCACCCCAAAACATACACACTGTATGTGGCTTATTGCCCGACTCTCACATCAGGATAAATGCCCTGGGAGGCCATGGATGTAGGTTTGTTTTAATTACTGTTTCATCCTCAGCGTGCAGAATAGCGCAGGATATAGACAGGGCCCTCAGTAAGCATCTGTGGAAAGGACATCCTGGGACATGTTTTCCAGGAAGACTGACACCCAAATCCCTCGCCACCGCCTTCCCTTCCTCCGGGCAAGATTCACAGGTGGCTGAATTACAATCGGTGGGAGGAGTTTTCTCTGGTGAGTCCATGGTCAGATGCAAAGGTGGATTGGTACCAAGGCTCTGAGAACCACAGCATCTGTCCCCAACTCAGGATTTCGCCTGCCTCTTCTGGTCACACCCCTCCAGAAGGGTCCTGAGCAGTTACCGCCCACATTACTGTCTCCCACGACCACCCCCAACCAACCAGAGGGTACAATTCGCAGAGGCTGAGACGTGTTGCCTTCCCAACACCCAGGATCCTCGGTGCATTGTGTTGAATTGGACCTTCCTTTTCCAATGCTTTAAAGATAGACCAGCTCCCCTCTGGTGGGTAAGGTCTGTCTTTGGATATATTACAGTGTTTAACCAAGTTTCAGTCAGATCTTGGGACTCTGGATGCTATTACAATGCCTAAATATCTTGACTCCAATCCATTATAATTCGAATTTAATTCTGGAAAGGCCTTATTAATTTTAAACCTATGGGGGAATATCATTGTAGCTCCAGAGAGTGTGTTCTCTAACTACCAAGACAACTACTTGAAAATATAAAGAACCATGTACAAGGATTAATGAGAATAGTAATAATAATTGAATCTAATGATCTTCAATTATGTGCCAGAGAATGTTATAGCCATTTACATATAGTAACTTACTTAATATAATGGTCATATGAGGCAGGTGCTGTTATCTATTCCATTATAGACAAGGAAACTGAGGTATGAAGAAATTAGGTAACAGTAAAATTGCATAGTAGTGAGTGGCAGATCTATTATAGCATAATATATAATAATACAATATTAGAAAAAAATGTCAATATTAAAAATATTTGACAACAGAGCAGTAACATATATTACTATATAAATCAAAACATAAAAGAAAAAGCCTGGCTGGGTGTGGTGGCTCACTCCTGTAATCCTGGCACTCTGGGAAGCCAAGACAGAAGGATTGCTTGAGCTCAGGAGTTCAAGACCAGTCTGAGCAAAAGCTAGACCCATCTCTAAAAATAAAAAAATAGAAAATTAGAAAATAGAAAAATATTTTCTAAAAGTAGAAAAATTAGCCGGGTGTGATGGCAGGTTACCTGTAGTCCCAGCTACTCACTTAAGCCCAGGAGTTTGAGGTTGCAGTGATCTATGATGACACCACTGCACTCTACCTGGGGTAACAGAGGAAGATTCTATCTCAAAAAAAAAAAAAAAAAAGCAAGTGACTAGGTCCTTGGGGCCCAAACTTTTGTTGCAGCCACAGACAGATTGTACACCTTGACTGCTGGCACTAGCATTACCCACACACTCCAAATCCAAAGAAGTGGCACCTCAGCACCCCACCAAACATGCCCCCACCAACGCCTGTCACCTCCGTTCTGCAACCCCAGCCAACATGGGCAGCTCTGCAGCAGGGGCAGGAATGGAAAGGTACGCACAATGGTGAGGTTTCCACGGGTCACCGTATAAAGCTACCAAAAAATAGAAAAAGGTCAAGAAAGATGCACAACTTAGTCCATTGTTGTTGCTTATAATACAATACATGGAACTTGGTAATTAATTTTTTTCAGGTAATTTATATTTTTTAAAAAATTATTTCTTATAGTCATGGTGGCTGAGAAGTCCAAGGTCAAGGGACTGCATCTGGGGAGAGCCTTCTGCTGGTGGGGACTCTCTATAGAGTCCCAAGGCAGCACAGGGCATCACATGGCAAGGGGGCTGAGCATGCTAGCTCAGGTCTCTCTTCTTCTTCTGAAAAAGCCATCAATTTCCCTTCCATCATAACCCATGAATTCATTAATTCATAAGGGCAGAGCCCTCTTGATCCAATCACTTCTTAAAGGCCCCACCTCTCAACACTATCACACTGGGAATTAAGTTTCAACTTAAATTTCAGAGGGGACATTTAACTACAACAATGCACATAAAACTTGCTACCAGTGATTACCTCCAGAGATTAGGGAAGGTGGACAAAAAATATTTCAAGGCCATCTGAAAACATTTGAAAGCATATATGTTCATGGATTACTTTCATAAATAATGTTTCATAAATAAAAAGATTTCAGAAGTTAAAATTTTCATTAAAATTATTTTTATAAAGCTATCTAGTTAGCTAGAGAAAAACTGATTTTTTTAAAGATGAATATCTGTTTTTAACACCAAATTCATTCCATGGATGCACACTGTCCTCCTATAATCTAATATTCTTTGCTATTATGATCTGGACAATGATTTAACTGCAGCTCACAGTATTAGCATGGAAGATTATGTGTTGTATTCAGCTATTTATTTATTTTAAAATATTTTTAATGAGCATGTACTATATGCCAGGTATGGTGCGAGGTCATGCAGATAAGGAATGAACAGACAAGATTTGATCCCTCCTTATGCCCCATGAATAGAATTGGGGATTTTAGAAGTGAAAAATAAAATGTATATTTTTTTCTCACATGGGGTTTTCACAAGCAAGCAGAATAGTAAGGTTAAGAATTCGGGGAAGGAGGTAGTAGGGATGTTGCTTATAGATTTAGGCTTCTGACCTTATTCAAAGAGCAGGGTGAAGCCACATATGAGTTTCCAACAGCTGATGCATCTGATCAGATTTGTGTTTAAAAAACAAAACAAAACAAAACCACTGGGGCAAGTGGATTTTGAAGAGAGCAACATTTGCCAACCACACATGGTTTTCCAATCTTCATAGGATTAAAATGTAATAAAGCACAGTCAACACTAACACTCAACTGGAAATGATGTGATCCTTCATAATTAGCAAATAATGAAAAAGGGACAATTCTTATCCATAAAGAGGCAGGTTACAGAGTTTGCCATGCAAGTTTAACATGGAATCATAGCAGAAGCACACCCCGCCCCAGCCCAGATTTTCCCTTTGTAACTAGAAGATAATTTAAGGAAAACATCACTTCCATTGTAACTTAGCTTTTGGTTTATCATTTGTAGGGATATACCTAATTGCTTTCCTGTGACCCCAAAGCTCCCCAGCTAGCAAATTCTCACCTTTAATCGTTCTCTACTTCAGATGATAGGTGAGACCCATGCTCTGCACGTTCTTGCAGGTACTAGTCTACAGGGTTTTGTTTATGAACCAAATTACTATGATCTTTATCAACAAATGTTTTCTCATCATAAGTTTCTGGTTCTTTGGGCTTTAACATTAAATACTTTTATTTACAATTCAGTAACTCAGCCAGTTTCCCCTTTTTAGATGAGTGGGTGCTCTGATAAAGGATCTCAGAGGACATTGAGCTCATGATACCTAAATTATTACACTTCAGGCATCTAATCAGGTGTGTTCACCAAGTGAGACACAAATAATGTGCTTTTATCACACAGCTGGCAGATGAAATATTTTGCTTGTTTTAGAAGAAATTCCATACGTAAAACTAGAAGCATTTGCAGCCTTTCGGCCATTAAGTCCTATTCATTTACCTAAACATGTATGTTCATCTCATGTATTCCTCTTTAATAAGGAAGCCTAGAATCAGGGCTTCAAGATGACAGATTAGAGGCATCTGTCACTGGCCTCCTCTACAAAGAAGGACCAAAATATTGAGCACATGGTAAATCACATGGTAAATAGAGCATCTAAGAGAGAATGCTGAAATTCAGCATGGAAGTGACTAGGAAACTTCTTTGCTTACCTTTTCTGCATAGGAGAGGTGAGCAAAGCAGCTGCTTTTCTGGGATGGGCTTGGAGCCAGGAGAAATTTTCCATTGTGGGGTAAAGGAAAGTGTGAGATCCCTGGTAGTCCACATTCCCACCATAGACTCTTGCAATGCTAGCCACAGTAGAGCCTTTGGCCTTCACAGGCCCTGAGATGCCTGGAGTATATGTGACAGCATTCTTCCAGAAAGGGAGTCTGTTCTGGGTCTCACACATTCCCCATGACCCAGCAGCTGCAGCACAGCACCACTTTGAGAGCTTAACACCCAACCAGACTGCATCCTGTCCTGAGGACCAATAGGCTCTGCATCTCCACTTCTGTGGAGCCCCGTTGACATTCTCCTCTGTCCCTCTAGAGGGCTGCAGCATTGCAACACCAGCTACACCCAGAAGTGAGGCCAGGTTATCAGCATTCTAGCCCATGCAGGGTCTTATATCCCAAGGAACAGATAGTGCAGCACACCAGGAAGGCTCTCCTCCCACCAAGACAAAGGGTACTGAAGCATACTCTCTCCATAACCTGAGAACCTGCCTGGAACCACTGCCACTGACAGCAACCCCAACACCTCCAGCAGTAGGTCTGCCACCCACCTGCATGTACCATCAGGGGGCCTAGGGACTGGTTTTCCCACGTGCTGTTCAGGGTCCTAGAAATAGACTACTTCACCTATGACAGCCGGCACCTGAGTGCACCGCTGGGGAGACTGAGGATAGGCTCACTCTGCCTGCAGCCTCAGCTAGTGGAACCTGAGCACATTGTCCAAGGTCCTGGAGACCAACATGTCCTACCCACCAGAGCCAGCACCTGAGTGCGCAATCAGAGGACCTGAAGACAGTTATGCAGCACCTAAAGCCTCCAACAGTAGAGTCTACATGCATCATCCAGAATCTTCAGAATTGGCTCGCCTGGACCCACTAACACCAGTGCTTGCATCTCCTGCCCAGGTGCCCAAGGATTGGCATGCTCAGTCCACTGCTACCACCAGTGGGGCTTGAAGTCTGGCTTACTATGCATCCCTGTCCCCTGCAAAGCCTCACCGCAGCTTCTACTAACAACTGTAGCCTAAGCCACTGAGATACTCACAGACACCACTGACGCTGATTACAGCCAAAGAAAGCATATGAAGACTACACTACGTGTCCACCAGAATCAAAGCCAAAGCACTCTACCCAATCAATACTATAGATCCATCTATAGGAAAAAGTCTTTCCCATAAAAGCCAAAATATAAAATTGGAAGAGGTGACTATTACATTAGGTGTGCAGATACCAACATAAGGAAACAGGAAACATGAAAAAGTAAAGAAACATGACACTACCCAAAGGAACATAGTAATTCTCCAGAAACAGATCCCACTGAAAAGAAACCTATAAAATGCCTTACATAAACTCCGTGAGATACAAGAGAACAGAGATAAATAACACAAAGAAAGCAGGAAGCAATTCATGATCTAAATGAGAAATTCAACAGAGATAGATATCATAAAAAAGAACCAAACAGAAATCTAGAAATCCTGGAAATGAAGAATTCAATAAATGAAGTTATGTCATTTCATTCTGTGACATTCTATGTCATTTCTGGTCATACAAACCAGAACCTCTTTTCCCCAAAGCCAGCCATAGAACCTAAAAACATTACCTTTCCCTCTACCCTTCTGTAAAAACTGGTTATTAAAAAAAATTATTTGCCCTACATTATTTATCTGTAGTCATATGATTTCATTCGAGGGAGGACCCTGCCCCATACCCAGAAGGAAGAAATGCCTGCTCAAAGAGGTCAAGAAAAATCTAGACACACAGGTCTATCTGGATTTCCCCAATGAGTACTTATTAGCATTGGATCATACCCTTTTTGTCCAATCATATCTCCACACACCTGTCTATGCTTTATTGACCCTAAATGGGCAATTTCCCCTGTCTTTGGGTCTTCATTCTGAAGGCTTCCATGTATACATGTTAATTGAATTTGTGTGCCTTTTCTCCAATTAATCTGCCTTTTGCAAGTTGATTTTTCAATGAACCTTCAGAAAACCTTCACCCCTACATACCCGTTTTCATTTTACAAGGTTCAGAAGAGATGAAAACAGTGTAAACATGTTGAGTACTTAGTAATCACTGGGGACTCTCCTGTTTTCTTGCTAGAGTTTCTAATAAAAGGGAGTTTTAGTTTGCTTTCAGCATTGTCTTAGTGAAGTACCCAGTGTGGCAGTCACAGCAGCTCCAAGAAGTGCTTATAACAATAGCAAGTGATCAGGTGGTGGCCAAGGCAAAAGAAAGGGGCGCAGGAAGCAGGCCTGGTTATGCAGTGGGGCCCAGAGCAAAATGAAAATAGGGTGCCTCTGTTCAAAAATGATTAAGAATTTCAAGAGGGCAATGGCAGAGCATTAAGTCAAATAAGGGGTTCTTCGAAGAAAACCCCGCCTGGAAGTTCAGGACCAAGCAAGGGACAGCATTGTGCAGGCCGGGGCTCTGCACAGTGTCTGCAGGCAGGAAGCTGAGAATTGTCCACTCTGGGAGGAGATCGACGACAGTCTTCCTTAAACAAACTGGTAAGTCTCAAACCCTTTATCCATCTTTTTTTCTTGTTTTTCTTTTTATGAATTAATGGGACAGGCAGAGATCAGGAATATATTAAAATATAAACAGGGTTGTTGTGTGAAGCTATTTATTTCTTATAAAAACTAGAGAAGATTCAGCCAAATGGTTAAAATTAACCCATCTGGGGTAGGGGAGAGGGAAGAGGTTATAAACTGCAGATTTTCTCTTGCGACTAGGAAGGAGGATAAGGCCTCTTCAGAAACAGCTGGTTGCCATGGAAAAGAGAGCTTTCCTTCAGCTTTTCTCTTCTGATTTAGAAAAGCAGAACCGAGAAGGAAGCCAAGGAAGAAACTTCAAGTGAAATGGTTGTGCTTGAATCTCATGCGAAGCATCAAGAAATGATCTCAGAGGAAGGGTTAGCTGAGTGAGGGACCAGGGCTGGGAGAGGCAGCAGACAAGAATGCAAAACTCTGAGGAGCCTCCACAATTTGGAATAGGCTTATAACCAAAGTGTATTCAGCACAGAGCCTGTGTCCACAGATGTGCAGGGGACCTTCTGTACCCGACTTCATTTAATTCATATAGCCCCACAGCAAGATAGCAGAGCACGTATTATCATCATCATTTTGCAGAGAAAGAAACAGGTTGAAAAGGTCACACAATTTGGCCAAAGTCATATTGTTATAAAGTAGCAGACTCCAGCTCTGAATCTTGACAGGGCATGGCCTGCTAAAAAAACGAGCAAGTGGAACAAGATGAGGAATATGTTACAGAAATCATGGACTTTATAGCAATAAGGAAGGTTAAGAGTGTAATAAACTAGGAGAAGATTAAAAGTGTAATTAGAGATAATGGTTTGACATTAGTCCTTATGCCTTAAATATTTTTTGAATTGATATTTATGTTTTCTTGTATCCATTAGAAATGAGTTTTATTAGGTATTTGCTAAAAGCTCGTATCTCAGTTTTTCATCAAAAGAGAGACTATACACTTTTTTGCATGATACGGAGGCAAATGCTCCATCTAATGGTAGCTCAAGCAAATGCTAAAGACATTTTATACTTTTAACTCACAAGAGGCAAAGTAAGGAGGTGTCTGTGTGGGCTGAGTAGCACATACTATATGTGTGATTAATACCTATTGAATGAATGACCACAAAATGGGAGGGAAAATGAGTATAAAGGTGTATGGGGTAAAAAGACCACAGATTTCTTTTTTCTGCCAAACTTGTTGGTATATAACTTCAACAAAGACAGTATGAATTTCACAATAGTTTTCTGTATGATAAATAAGGGTTATAAACCTCAAAGCATGTCTCCTCCTCAAATAAGGATATATCTATATGCGTCTTATGGTAGAAAGAAATCAGACAACCCCTAACACTCATTGCAACTTCTTCGTTTCTATGAAGCATTGCTGTGCACATTGGTTATGAATTCTGTGTGGCAACAGAATTTCTATCTTGCCATATTGTGGGCTTCTCTCCCATCTCAAAAATGAGTCAAAGAGGGTCACTATCCATTCTCTCTCATTGTAATCCAGAAAGGGGTCTCAGAACCACCTGTTACAATGGCTGAACAGGCTTCCATCAGAACAGAGGCACACAATGCCTGGAATAGTGACTTCACAGGACCACACTGTGCCTGGGACACAGCACCTGCCCCAAAAGTGTTGATGGCTCTTCTTTAGCAATCCAAGGACACTGGCCCTTTTCCCCACCATCTCCCTGCCCAAAAGTAGAATTTTGTATATTTTGCCCTTACGTCTGTGTTCTAAGGCAGCTCTTACAATTGAAAAAAAGATCTGTCAAACTAGTCCCCACTGAAATCTTAATTGCTGACCATAGCATGATGAGTCTCCTGCTCAGGGATGTTTGCATCGTGTGGGGGTCTTAGAAATAGCCAAATTTCAGCCAGCACATAGCCCGCTGACTCTTTCATGGCTAATATTAAATAAAATGTTTGAACTAAACTTGACAAAAGAATTAATCTCTAATGCTGGGAATTTAGACACCAATACAAGCTGAGTATGGAAGATGTTCTTGGACAAGGAAGTTGTCCAAGTATAACTCAAACTTCAGAATTGAGTTAGAGCTAACTTTAATTCTGACTCTCCACATTTGTCAGAAAATCTCATACACACATGTAGACCAATGGAACAGAATAGGGAGCCCAGAAATAAATCCATGCATATAGGGTTAACTAATCTTTGACAAGGGTTCCAAGAATACACAATGGGAAAAGGATAGTCTCTTCAATGAATGGTGCTGGGAAAACTGGATAGACACAGTCAAAATTTAAAAAAATGAAATTGGACCCTTACCTTCACCATATACAAAAAGTAAACTCAAAATAGATTAAAAACTTAAATGTAAGACTTGAAACTATGAAACTTCTAGAAGAAAAAAAGTATTAAAGCTCCTTGATGTTGGCAATGATATTTTGGATATGACACCAAAAGTACAGACAACCAAGGCAAACATAAACAAGCAGGACTACATCAAATGGAAAATCTTCTGCACAGCAAAGGAAACAATTCATAAAATGAAAAGTCAACCTACTCATTGGGAGACAATATTTGCAAGCCATGTATCTGGTAGAAAGTTAATATCCAAAATATATAAGGAGCCTCTACCACTTGGTAGCAAGAAAAAATAAGTAAGCTGATTAAAGAATGGGCAAAGGACCCAAATACATATTTCTCCAAAGAAGAAATACAAATGGGTATCAGGTACATGAAAAGGTGCTCAATATCAGTAATTATAAGGGAAAGGCAAATCAAAACTGCAATGAAATATCACCTCACACACTAGGAAGGCTATTACCAAAAAGACAGAGATAATAAGTGTTGGCAAAGGGGTGGAAAAGGGAGACCCTTGTGTACTGTTAATGGGAATGTAAATTGGTACAGTCATTATGGAAAACAGTATGGATGTTCCTCAGAAAAAAATTAAAATAGAATTACCATATGATTCAACATTCTTATTTCTGGGTATACATCCAAAGGAAATAAAATCAGTGTCTCAAAGAGATATCTGCATCCCATGTTTATTGCATCATTATTCACAATGAAAACAAATTAAGTGTCCATTTATGGATGAATGGATGCAGAAAATTTGGTATTATTCAGCCATCAAAAAGAAGTAAATCCTGCCATTTGTGACAATATGGATAAACCTGGAGGACATTATGCTAAGTAAAATAGGTCAGAGTAAGACAAAGACTACATGATCTCACTTATATGTGAAACTCAGCAGAATTCAGAGAATTGAACTCATAGAAGCAGAGAACCAAAGGGTGGTTGCCAGTGGCTGGGGATTGGGGGAAATGAGGAAATGTTGGGCAAAGGGCAAAAAGGGATCTAATGCACAGCGTGGTGCCTGCAGTTTAGTAATACTGTACAATTTACTTGAAATTTGCTAAAAGAGATCTTAAGAGATCTCACCCTCTACAAACACAATAGTAACTGTGTGAGGTGATGCATGTGTTAATTAACTTCATTATGGCGATCATTTCATAATGTATATGTATATCAAATCATCACACTGAACATCTTAAATATATACATTTTTTGTCAATTATACCTCAATTAAGTGAAAAGAAAAAAAAAGAAAATCTCTGCCTTACATCTAGATGAAACTCCTTCCAGCAAAATTTAACCTAACTCCTTTCCTACTCTGCTCCATGGAAAATGCACTGCTTCCCTTTACACACAAGTTGTCATATATTTGAGGATCGTGGTACTGGATGGAGGGAGAGATTGATTTATCATTCAAGTTAAATATTTACCCACAAGAAGTTCTTCTATGGAGTATATGGAGTAATCCAAATATATAAAGCTAATAATATTGTTTCAAAGTAACTTGTACCACATATTTCATTGCTTATGCCTTTCTACTAATTAGTTGGTAGTAATTATACAAAAAAAATCTTTCAATCTTCATTATGGAATATGTTTCAAGAAAACATGGGCACATGGATTCATTTTTTTTCAATTGAATGAAATATAACAAAAATCACACTGTACTTGGATTCCAAAGAGCTGATTTTGAGTTCAGGAGTGTCTTAGCTGTATGACCTGGGTCAATGAATGTAACCTCCCTGAGCTTCAGTTCCTTTGTTGGCAAGATGGGGCACTTAATTATTTAAAATGATGTAGCGTCTACTCTGGGCACTTGTCAGAGTGCTTTGCAAATGTGAATTTATTTAATCTTAGGGGTCAGCACTGTTATCAGACTTGTCTTGCAGATGAGGAAACCAGGGAACAGAAAATTTAAGTAAATTCCCAAGGTCCTACAGCTCACAGGCAACAGTCAAGACTTGAACCTAGGTGGTCTGGCTCCAGTGTCTGGCCTCTTAGCCACTGAACATGGGACCACTCCTCACAAGCTGGAATCTTGTGTCATGGGAGAAGGAAGAGGTCCACCTCCCCAATCAAGGCTTGGATTGTGATCTGCCTGGCATGCAGAGGCCCCAAACAAGGCATAAGGGATGAGGAGGGTCTTTGTTACATGATTATAAGCATGTGGGTTCCCTCAGAAGCAGTCCATGAGACAAGAATTCAGTTTATTCATGAGATGACCATAGAAAACCCAGATAGAGAAGGGGTTGGGGGAAGTTAGACAGAGAAAGGAGAGAAGTCAAACCAGCATGTGGAAATGAGCAGGTCACCACTCTGGCATCGGGGGCTGGATCCCACTGCAGACCTTTAGGACACAGGTAGACATGAGTGAGAATGGTCCAGCCCAGAGGGCAAGGAAGCCAGGATGTTTAGCCACCACCACTCATTCCTCATCATTTGAGGATACTCCTAGGGACATCAACTCCCTGGCACTTTGGGCCAATGCCTGCATACAGACCTACACAAGCTTCTGTGTGTGAGCAGAGACACCTTTCAGGGGGGGACACAGGAGCTGCCACAGGAGGGACAGCAAACACCAGGGCACAGGGGAAAGACTTTGACAGCATGTGTGACCAAGCTCAAGGTGAAGGTATCCAATTATGTGCAGCCCATCCACTTAAGAATGATTACATGGTCTTCTGAGTGCAAAAATATCGTAGGCCCTCCCCTAGGGAGGTGTTCTCTCTTCCTGGGCTGTCACAGCTACTGGTTACTATAATAGCATCACTCACCTCCATGAACATGATGAGTAATAATTAAGAGTTTCAAGGTTTCATTAACTCATTCAACATTTTTAATTGGGCACCTCTATGCACCAGGAAGTCTTCTAGGTACTGGGAACACAATAGCAAAAAATAAAACAAAATAAAAAATAGGCAAAGGTCCTTGCCCACATGGAGTCTGCATCATGGTAGAGAAAAACAAGAAAAAACATAATTAATATGTGAATTATATGCTGGAAGGTCTGTGCTGTGGGAAATAAAAGGCAGAATAAGGAGATTGGAAAGTGCCATGAGGTCAATGTAATTTTAAATATAATGGTCAGGGAGAGCCTCATGGAGGCGAGGAGGGCATGTTCAAGTTGAGATTTGAAGAAGATGAGGGAATCAATCATGTCCGTACCTGAGGAAGGTTAGGAGAGGGGATGAGGGGCATTCCAGCCACGGGACTCCAAGAGGTGAGTCATGGAGCCCAGAGGGATGAGGCTCTGTGGCTGGATGGAAATAGCCACACGGGAGGGGCTAGGAGAGGAGAGCAGAGAGATTCGCCAGGTTCAGGTCCTCAGCTATGGGGTACACCAAGGATGGGCAGAAAAGAGGATCCACTGGGGAAGCGGCCCGGCAGGATTTTAATGAGCTCACCTTCTGCTGGGTTGAGAACAGACAGTGCAGAGCCGGAGAGAAGGCAGACAGCTCCGTTCAGAGGCTGCAGTGGTGACCCAAGTGAGGGATGAGGAAGACTGTACCAAGCCAAGGGTGGGGATGGTGAACAGAATCCAGATGTATTGAGATTATATGCAGGATTTCCCAAAAGCCTAGACAAGGGCTACAAGAGAATCATAGAGTGTCACAGACCGTAAAGTCTTAGAGCTGGTACCCTAGTCCCAAACTCTCCTGTTACACTTGAGGAAGCTGAGCCCAGACATTCAGAGAGTGAGAGTTACTTGCCCAGGGACACACAGTTGAGCTACGAGTAGATGCCAGGATTTCTAGTTTCAGTGACTCCTGAAACCAGCTGATAAGCCTCCAGTGATGAGAGACAGCCAGTCCCCTAGGCCAGGTAAAGACGTGGCCATGAGTAAGGATTTCAAAGATATATGCACCTCTGCTGGGCCCCCTCCTGCCACAAAATGTGCCTTCTCCTAGGGCAGCATCTAGGAGTAGCAGTACCTAGTGCCAGATCATAGCCATGTTCTCATGAAAGACATGAACAGCAGCTTCCCTTT
Organism: Cheirogaleus medius; assembly: GCA_008086735.1. Classification (NCBI taxonomy): domain Eukaryota; kingdom Metazoa; phylum Chordata; class Mammalia; order Primates; family Cheirogaleidae; genus Cheirogaleus; species Cheirogaleus medius. The sequence goes on along the minus strand of VBSM01001118.1, from coordinate 20,780,942 downwards.
CAATTTATTGATAAATAATAAACTCTCAGTAAAACCTTAGAGTCCTCTCATGACAGTAATGGTGCATGTATTGATGGAAAAGTCCTCACCACAATGAATAATGCATTCGGTTCCCCTCTCTTTGGTTATCACTTTGACATTTCTCACAAATGTACCTTCCGCTTCTCTAATAATGTGTAGAGAAGCTATTTGGCTGTTAGCGGCACAGCCCCCTTGGGTAATCTCAAAACCCTGAAGAAAAGAAGCCTTGGTTTACCATGGCTCTCACAATCTATTGGATCTCGATCTGGACCCTTTGTCAACAGCACTTCTATTTATGTATTAGAAACGAAACCTCATAACAAATACTTCAAGACTGATAAGATGATTTTCCACTCATATGTGGATGAAATTAAGAATATTGACTCTGGAATGAAGCCAAAGTAATTTGGAGGAAAGGACATTTTCTCTCCCTCATTCCCTGGCACTGTGATGCATCCCTTCTCATTTCTTAATAGGCATATTTAATTGACAGGAGCACTAATTCTTCAAATTTAATTTATATCTGCATACAGCATGCAATGTGTACAGTTGTTTTTACAACATATCTAAGTTACTATTGGATTTTTTTATTCTAGTAAAAATGTCCGTTTGCATTGCCTGAACCTACACCCAATCAGCTAAGAAGAGAAATCTCCAGAAACCTGCTGAGAGACAGGAACGAGTCTGTCTTGACTCCAAGCCAGCTTTGTTCACCCCAGGAAGCTGCTCATTCAGCTTTTCATGGTGACTTTAATGTAGGGCCTATCTTTGCCAAATATTATTTTGAATGTAACAATTTATTCCAAACACTAAGTTCAAGCTCTCCCTCTCCCAATACTGATAACAGAAAAACAAACTTGGATCTAATGTACTTTTCTAATTATTCTTTCCTGTTGGTGTCTTTAGCTCTGATACCCTTGCCCTCACATTCTTTTCTGGAAGCTACTAAGTAACCAAATGGTGTCTTTCTCAAGTTATGGGGCACTGAATCCAATGCACTTGAAATCCGAAGTCACATTTGCTTCTTAAAACACAAATAGCAAGCTTCCTTCTGTATCTTCCACCCTTCACTTACTCAAGACTCTAGAGAAGGACTTCGGGAGGATTATGTGCCACCTCTGCTTGACTAACTCTTGATTAGGAGAGAGAAAAGCAGAGAGATTCAGAGAGGATATGCTAGAAATTGGGAGACATGCCCAGTCCCAACAAGAAAGTGATTTTGACGAGAGGAGTTTATGAATATGTGGGGGCAGACTCTGGATTTGAAAGTGACATGTTTACAGGGAGATGAGATACTCCAGCCTCTTTAAGTACTTCTGTGTGCGTTTTAATAATCCCCAAACATAACAAATGCACAAGGCATATGTTTCTCTTAGAGTGAAAGCAACGCAGCGCATCATCAGGCAGGATAACATGGGAAGCTTATCTGGAGCCACGCGGCATTGTCAGTAAGCAGCCAGCTTCCGATATGAGTGAGCAATGGTGCTGCTTCAGTTCCCAGTGCCAGAACCCAGGAATCTGGCACGGAGGAGAGGATATAAATTAGATCACAGCCCAGGTGGGACAGCCATTCTGTTGGGCAGCAGGGTGGGCCCTAGAAGAAAGCATGTGCCATAATTACGCAGAGTCCCAGCAGAGACAAGCTATGTTACAGTAAATGCTTCCAATAAGACAAATCTGTGATTCAAGAATGGGGTAAGAGAGGATTGCAAGATGTTCCTTGTGTATTCGTAGCACTGTAAACAAGTCACTCCATTTGCCCTTGCACTGGTTTTGCAAACTGCTCATTCATCCTCCCATGTGTGATCCTGTTTTTGGCTTCATTAATTTTTCTTTATAAAATCAGCTGAAAAGTAAGGATATTATCTGAAAAACAGTGGCATATTCAACCATCACCACTTTAAGCAAACAGTGACATGCTTAAAGGTAATTTCAGTTGGATGGGAAGGGCTTGGCACTAATGATGACCCTTGACAGTGAGGCACCTGAGGCTCCTGCCACACAAAACGTGGTCCATTGGCCAGCGTCATCACCATCCCCCATAGCTTCTTAGAAAAACGGATCTCAGGTGCAACCCGACCTGCTGAGTCTAAACCTTCATTTTAATGAGATCACCGGTGGATTTATGTGTACATTCAATTCTAAGAAGCAGTGTTCTAGGATTACGTGGGATCACTGGGATCCAGAAAAATATCTTCAGAAATATGATGTTGGAAGTTGCAGAAAACAAACTTTTCCTACTTGATCTTTTGGCCTTATAAGAGAGCTATCTCCTTATTTCTATTATTCCTCTAAATCAGTGGTCCCTACCTTTTTCGCACCAGGGACTGGTTTCATGGTGGGGGAGGCAGAGCTCAAGCAATGATGTGAGTGATGGGGAACAGCTGTAAAAACAGATGAAGCTTCTCGCTTGGCGCTGTTGTGTGGCTATGTGGCTGGGTTGTCCCTTAACAGCAGTCCCCAGCCGTTTTGTCATCAAGGAGTGGTTTCATGGAAGACAATTTTTCCATGGAGGGGGCGGGGTGGAGGGGGGAGAAGGCAGAGGTCAGGCAGTGATGTGCGGCCTGGCTCCTAACAGGCAACCGACTGGTACTGGACCAAAACCCTGGGGTTGGGGACCATAGCTCTAAATGACTATATCTCTCTGGAATCTTTTAGATGTAAAGAACAGGAAAAACAAAAAGAAGAAGAAAATGAAAGAATGAATGAAAGGTTAAAAGAATAATAAACAGAGAAAATTAAACTGGTTAAAGCAAAACTAGGAATGTGTTGGACTATATGACAAAATGTCCATGGGCACATAACTTCAGCCATGACTGAAACAAAATTAGTCATTGGGAATTTGGCCCTTGGCCCTTTAGCCCTTGGCCCTAGTCATCTTGTGTGTATGTGTGCGTGTGTGTGTGTGTAAGTAGTTTCTATATATGTGGATTATGTGTATATATGCATACATGGTGTATGTGTGCAGTGTATGTGTATTGTGGCGTGTATATTCATGTTTGTGTATATATGATGTGTTTGGGGGAGTGTGGGATATGTGTAATTATGAAGTGTGATGCTCATGTAAAGAAAATGACGGTCTTGTCTTTACATGAGTATCATTTAAAAGCAGACTCTCTCAGGAAGTACTCGTGAACGTGTCCATCAGCAAGTCCAGGCTTGCATCCTGATGGTTTTACTATAGAATCAAGGGAACAAACTTCTTTTCCAATCATTTAAGCAAAACCATCTGGGACTCGTGGCTGGTTAAGCCATGTATCCATCTCTGGAGTAATCACTATGAATCTGACTGGTCCAATTGGGTCACATGGGCACCCCTTGATCAATGGGCAAGGTCAGTCCCCCACCATCTGTGAGTTAGAAAGATGGGATTTTCCTTTGGAAAATCCAGATGCTCTCACATGAAAATGAGCAAATAGGTGTTAGGCAGGCAACAACAAGCAGATAGCCAGTACTTTGGTACATTTCAAGTTAATATTTATAGCATCATTTATTGAAATCCCACCTTGCATATGGGCTACTCCAAGATGAATAGTGCCAGCCCTCACAAGAGAGAAACAGACCCCCAATTACTGTGCAAGGCTAAGTGGAAAAAGAAGCTACATGCCACAGATTTCAGAAGAAGGAACAATGAATTCTGCTTCAGACACATTGAAAGGCTTTGTGGGCTTTAGGAATCCAATGCAGGGAGCCCAAAGAAAGCAACAAATTTGGAGACATTTGACCAAATCTTAGAGGTTAGGAAGTGAGTCGATGGTGGATTGGAGCTAGCCTGCAAAGGTCGTCTATGAACGGGAACTTGCTAAAGATGGGAATGACATCTAAAGAGATTTCTGAGAAGGTTAAGTTTGGCAGCAATTGTGAGATAATTACAACAGCAGATGGGGATGAATTTCATGTTTTTAATCACCTTTCAGATGAAGAAATTAAGATTCTACAGCCTAAATGCATGCATCTAACCCTACTTCAACTGGCCATCTGAGGCCACAAACAATAACAGATTAGTTATTAGTTAAAGACAATTCTCTAATGGGGAAGAATTAGAAGAGTTGGTTAAAAGTCAATACTCAATGTCTGTTGGTTGGTTAAATACATTTTATAACAAATTTTGAAACACAGTACTGCTTTAAACAACTAGACATCTAGCTGGTGTAGGTTAAGCAGAGAATTGTTCTATATAATCTTCCTCCTAGAACCTAATATAATAACCTTCTTTGATATCAATTTAAAAAGACTAAAGGTTATAAAGGTAGGAAAAGAAGATAGACAAAAAGAAGAAAGAAGGAAGGGATGACAGGAGGAAGAAAGAGAGGGAGGAAGGAAGGAAGGAAGGAAGGAAGGAAGGAAGGCAGGCAGGCTAGGGGAAAGAAAGAAGAAGCAGGTGGGTAAGAATGGAAGGAAAAGAAAAGAGGGACAGGAAAAAAGGTGAGCAGAAAAGTTATTTAAAATATTTAAGGGGGCTCCCAGCATTTTCTGTGAATTGATTTCCCATCACAGCTGACTTCAGACAGCCTTTAAACCTGTAAAGTCAGATGTCACTCTTAGTTCAAGCCTTCTCTGCATCTGAGCATCACACTCACAGTTCCTGACAGCCATCTGCAGTACATCCAGAACATTTTCTGAAGGTGACAATGGGAAAGGACAGTTTCCTATCAGGGTAGGAGAGTAGATGCTGTGGCTCGTTCTGCGGAGAGGGGCCTCTCTGAGTGTGTTGACACTTCTTTGAGTTTTTATGGGCAGGAGGCTGGCCTCTGTCCTGCAGAGGGAACCACCACCCACGCCCCATAGGCAGCATTCCAGGAAGCACTGGGCCCCCAAGTAATCAGTATTTAGGAAGCTAGAAATAAATACTGCAGAACAAAGGAACCCAAGAATGATAGCGCTATCCACTCTAGAGGACATTTCCTAGCAGGACTGCCTCATCCTTCCCAGTCATGGAGAGCCACATCCACAGGGAAATCTGGTTCTTTCCATAACAGCTGGTATATTCCCAGATGTTCTGGAAATCTGGAATTAGTACTACCTTCCACCATCTGTCCATGGATGTGTGTGTGTGTGTGTGTGTGTGTGTGTGTGTGTGTTGGTAAGATGACCTGATTTCATTCTTGAACCTTTGGCCTTGATCTTTCATTTCAATTCAGGAAGAATGAGTCTGAGTGTTCAAAGGTAGGACATGACCAAAAAAGAAAACTATCCCTTTGGCTCAAAAAAATCTGATTCTGGAAAGTTACTAAAGTAACTGCAACAACTTTAAAATCCATTCCAAAATATCTCCTAATATGTATTTACTAGTGTACATTCTTACTTGTATTTATTTATAGATTTTTTTCACTATCATTCTTGGTGGGTTAACATTTTCATTTCTCTTTACACCACAAGCTAGTCATGTTGTATGTGTGAATGTGTGTGTAGTTCATATATATGTGGATTGGGTGTATGTGCATGCATGATGTGTATGTGTGTGTGGTGCATGTGTACGCCTGGTGTGTATATTCACGTTTGTGTGTGTATATGTTATATTTGGGGGAATGCGGGATATGTGTAATTATGTGTGTGTTTGAGGTTGTGTGTATATATGTAGTATGCATGTGTTTGTGTGTATATATGTAGTATATTTATCTATGCAGCACATGTGTATATTAAAGCATATATATTCATGCATAGTGTTTGTGTGTGCATGTGTGTTTGTGTTTGGAGGGCTATGGGGTATGTGTGTATGGAATGTAAGTATGCATGTATGGTGTGTATGCATGTGCGGCATATATGGAGTGTATGTGTGTTCATGTATGTGTGTGTATATTGTGCTTGGGGAAATGTGGGGTGTGTATGTGAAAATTGTGTATATGTTCATTTGCAGATGAACACATTGAATTTCTTGATCATGCTCTGATCTAATAAAGAGATATTTTATATAAAAAGACATTGCTCTATTCCATATAAAAAAAATTCTGTGTTTGAAGTAGGCTTTGAATATTTGTTTTCATACACAAAGCAATTATTCTCAAGCATAGCCAAAGGCAGCCATCTTGAACTTTTGGGAAAATGGCCAAAATAATACTTCCTAAAAGCTATTTAAAATTGGAATGGACATGCCATTTTTAGGTGTCCAAAGGGATGACAGAAGATAGTTGATGGTGTGTTATTTTAGAGGAAGAAAAATTATTAAAATGTTTCCGACTGTAGCAACAATAAAATACTAATGAACCAGAGGAACAGATGGAAATTGAAAAGCATGTGCAATGTCAAAACCCAAAATACAGTGATTTGTTAAATTACAGGGTTTCTTCCCCCGAGAAAGGAGCTGCAGTTTGCTGATAAGTCAACGACAACCAGGATTATTACTGTAACACAGCAACGCCATTTTCTGCCTGAAACCTGCAAGAACTAATTAATTATATAGCTTTGGTTACTAGGTTAGAACCGAGCTTTTCTGTCCAGTTTCCAAAGACTGAACTTTATAAATTGTCAGAAGAGCAGCATTTTCCTAATTATCGGCTAACTATTGTACATAGTTACAAAGACTACTCTCAGTTGCTGGAAGGGAAATGCTTCATGATAAATTTTGTTTGCTGTTTTAACCATTTAGAAAGACTCTTTTCCCACAAGTTTTTAAATTCTGGAGCCACCCAGACTTCCTTAGTGAACTGAAATTTATTGTGTCGAGTTGCAGCTCTAAATATAATGTTAGCATCAAGAGGGTGAGTGGCTCCTAAGAAGGGTTATAATAGTGCCAGCTGGGTTTACTGGGCTAGATGGGCAATGGAAAAAAAATACTGTTCTCTTTGCCCAAACTTAAGGCCCCAATCTACTTCTTAATAAAGAAGTGAGGTTTTAGAAGCCTCCTGAATACAGGCAAATGGGAAATAATGCTCTGTCCCTTATAAAAGAAAGGATTCTCCTTTGTCTTGTTTTGTTTTTCCCCAAAAGTAGTTGGGGATTGAAACCCCAAACTGAATCATGCAGGTCCAGTGAAAACTGGGAAGGAGCAGACAGTGGTTCTCAGGGCCTTTCCTCTCCTACCCCATCTTTTCTTTCTTCCCAGGACCTGTTGTTTTCTTACTACCAGAGAAACAAACCCCTGTCACTGCTGGTGGGAGAATGAACTCATAGAGCCACACTGGAGAGGAGTGTGCTTGTTAACTCCTAGAATCATGATCGTGCACACTCTGGCCCGGCAAGTACACTGCTTGGTACCTTACCCCAAGAACTGCACATCAGTGCACAACAGGAGGATTGTCCCAGGGTGGCCAGTGTAGAATTGTTACAATAGTGAAGAACTGGGAGGGACCTACAGGTTTACCAATAGTGGGAGGGCTGAATAATGTATGAGTATATTTAGGTTATTGAATTATTTGCAAAACTCTATATAAGATGGGCTTATATTAGTGACACCAAAAGACTTCCAAAATATTGCGTTGAGTTGAATAAAAGCAAGGAGCAAAATATATGGATATTATATAGCATTTTTTTAAAAGAGAACATGTACACATATACGAAACAATGTTATACTTTTGCAAATATAAATGCAGAGAGAATGGTCTGGAATTAGTTCCATTGGATAATAAAAGCAATTGTTCTTTGAAATGGAACTGTGTGTGGAGGTATGTCATCCCGGGAAAGTTACTTACTTTACCATTTTGGATTCTTCATCCATAATTTGGGGATTATTTTTTAAAATGCTTGCACGATAGAGTTGCTGTAATAATTAAATTAGTTAATAATAAAAAGGAAAACACTTAGCTAGAGCCCAGTAATGCTCTAAGTGCTTTACCTATATTACTGCATTTAGTATAAAGCAGGTAAAATCAGTATGTACATTTCACAAGTCAAGAAACTGAGATACAGTGAAGTTAAGGTAACTTGCCAATAGCCTCATAACTCTTAAGTGGTAAAGTCAGAGAGTCTCAGACAATGACAGTCTTCAAAAGGAAGCAGATAATGAAGAATGAGATCTGAAGATATATCCTGAAGTCTATGGATCTTCTTGCATTTGGGGGAAATAAGTTTGGATCCATTCCCCAGCTGAAGCAAGACCCAGATACCTGAGTCTTGGTATCTGGATAGGATATTGCCATGGCAACTAAGTAAACAGAAGACAGACAGTCTTGAATCAAATAGGTCTGCAACCTTGGGGTAAGTTTTATTTTTCCTTTTCCTAAATTCATTGTGGCATATTCAATAACTAATCTCAATACTTCACCCCATGTGGACTCATGTTGAGCAGGGTGGATTTACCCACCCCTTAACTTTGGGTTTATCTGTGTGAATTGCTTTATCTAATGGGATGGAGGTAGCTGTGATGTGAACAAAGGCTTACAATATGCTTGTGAAGTTGAGTGTGTCCTTTTGCATCTGTGCCATTGTTGTGAAAAGAAAATATTCTGGGTATCCACTGCCTCTCCAGCCTGAGCTCAGAATGAGACAAATATAAAGTCGACCTGTAGCTTTGAGCCAAGTCCTGCTGAATTCAACCAAGATCAGCCTAACCCCAACTAACTGGAAGTCTCATGAGTGAGAAAAATATTGCAGCTGTAAGCCACTGAATTTTTGTCAATTTATTTTTTTCATTGTTGTTGTTACACAGCATTATTATGGCTTTGCTGACAGATACAGTCACCATATATAATGCTGTCTTTCTCCAATGCCTCTGAAAGCCATCTCTTCCCTAGCCCTGGAATAGACACTTTAACTCTGTGTGTAGATAATGAGAAGAGAGTCTCCTAGTGCTCTCCTGTTTATAGCATCCATCTGTTCCAATCATGGTTCAGTGCTGACGATTGAGTAGTCTTTCTAGAGCCTAGTTCTGCTGCTATCATTCCTGTACTCCAAAGTCTTCAAAGACATCTTAGTACAAGATAGTGTTCCCACACTGCTCTGGCCCTTGCCAGTACCTGCTCTATTATACTTCTGTACATTTCCACATACAGTTTACCCTGCCTAGAAGTTCTTCTATCAGCCCAACATTTCCATATGGCTTATCCAAATGGCTACACTTTGTTAATGATTAAAGATTCTACTACGGCTTTAATTCCTCTTTGAGTCTTCCCCTTCTTTGGTGTGCACCTTACCCCTTCTCCAAATATATATGCACACATACAACAATCAAACCTGGATTTCTTGAGATCATCATATTGTTTTTCAAGCTCTCACAAACTCACTGTCTACCTACTTGACTATGTAACTCTTAGTTGTTTGCCCCCAGGGAAGGTTACAGGTTTGTGAGTATTTGTCAGATTAGGCTTTTTAAAACCTGAAACAAATTTATCCCTGAATCTCTGAATCTATTCTGGGATACAAGTCTCTCATTGCACGTTTAAGGTTTTGAGTGTTTTCAGAGCACGACATGGGTTCATTTAACACTCATGTCATGGAATGGGTCAGTGGGAGTTCTGCTCCACATGGTCACTCAGGGACCCAGGCTGGAGGAGGCTTCATCTCAGCACTTGTTTCCATGCACCCACAGTGGGTAACTGGTGGAGCTGGGACTTTTACAAGACAAATGGCTCCCAAATCTGCTCTTTTAACCACTACTTTATATGCCTCTCCCATCAAATACATTCAAATAGTGGTGCTAAATAGATATAATATTACTTATTGCCTAACACCACTGTATGAATTAAGTAAGGATTGAAAAAGGCTTTGCGTAAAGTTCATTACGTGGTAATTTGTTTCCTGTATCCCTATTTGAATAAGGAAATAAAAGTTCCTTAAGGTTAAGGTCACACTGCTAAAAATATGCCAGAAACAGGATTCAGACCCAAGACTGCTTGACATATTCCAAAGATATTACCTAGGACATGTTGCTTAAGGATTAGAACAAAAACTTACCCTAAAGTCAGAGGAAATAAAGGAATACCAACATAGAGGGACCCAGTAAGGGAAGATACTCTCCAAAAATTTCCTATTCCAAGAATTATCCCATTGAAAGTATGAAAAATACTAATAAAAATTCTATTTAAATTACCTAGATCTGATGAATTAAGCATCTAATAACAAGAACATACATTTGATCCTCATTATTTGTGGATTTGGTATTTGCTAATTCACCTACTCACTAAAACTTATTAGTAATCCCCAAATCAATACTCATGGAATATTCATAGTCATTCATGAACATTAAAAGAGTGGTGAAAAATTTGAGTTGCCTCACGTGTGTCTTGCCAGCTGAGGTCAAATAAGGTAACACCAGGTCTTCTTGTCTCAGCTTTAATATTGTAACAAGAATGCTTTTTACAGTGTATTTAGTGCTACATTTTTCACATCTTTGTGTTTTTGCTGGTGATTTGGCTGTTTAAAATGGCCCCCAGCATAGTGTTGAAGTGCTGTCTAGTGTTTCTAAGTGTAAGAAGACTGAATGTGCCTTTTGGAGAACATACGTGTGCCAGATAAGTTTCATCCAGGCATGAGTTATAGTGCTATTGGCTGTGAGTTCAATGTTAATGCATCAACAATATAGTACATCTAGGAAAAAGGACAGGAAATTCACCATGCTGTATGTGAGACTGCTTCAGAAAGTGCTAAAGTAACATCTTGCAGTGTGTGATGAAGTACGGAAAAGATGAAAAAGCAGCTAAATTGGTGTATTCATAAGATAACAACGGATTTAAAAAATGCATAGTGGACAGCATTGTCATGAAAGCTAAAGAAATTTATGGTCATGTTACCCAGGGCCAGGAAAATGGAAGACCCTTCTCAGCTAGTGCTGGCTTGCTTACATACTTCAAAAAGCAGTATAGCATGAAAACTGTTCAATTTGCGAGTTCTGTAAGTCAGGAGGCTACAAAAGAATTTTTTAAAAATACTTGCTGAGTGTTATACAGGAAAATAATTATGTGGAAAAACAGATTTTCAAGGATGATGAGACTGTCTTGTCTTATAAGGATGCTGTCAAATGAACCTATATAACAAAAATGGCATTTTGGTTCACCAGAATGTTGTGACCAGAGGCTCTCAGGAACCTAACCCTGTATTTCCTCTAGGAGCAATAGTTCTGTGTTAGCTAATTTAGGGTCCATGTTGCTTTATAGAACACAACAATTATGAATAATTATGAATAATGATAATCAACTGTGTATGTAAACACACACACGTGTGTGTGTGTGTGTGTGTGTACATGGGGGGGGTGGTATAAATGTCTAGTACTAACTGACAATTTTCCCCAGTTTCTCCAGGTAGGAATTTAATACTTCCAGGTCAAAGTCCCTCACTGCACGTGTTAGCCATGTGGTATTTTCACCAAGTTGTTTTCTTTTCTTTCTTTTTTTTTAATCTTTTCATCCTATGTCATTTTCAAATGAGCTTTGAAAATGAGTTAACATGGGAATTGTGACCAACACTCTTGTTTTAATTGCTCTAGCCATTTTTTGAGTCTTTGGAGTATTGATTTTTAGACTTCGGGGTTTTTTTTTGTGAAAATGAAAAGTGATTTGGCCCTGGCTGTATTCCTCTAAGAATTATTGTGATTGGGGGAGATACAATCAAGTCTCAGAGGGTGCCTAAATATTTGTTATTTCCTAGATGAGAAATTAGATTTTTTCATCTTCTGCAAAAATCCCATAGGGCACTTTGTCATAGTGACCATTTGCAACTTTTTTTGTGTATGTGTGCATAGCCATGTTTGTATGTGTGTTATTAACATAATATGTGATAAATAAGTAGGTCTCCTCTTATTCACATAGATCCTATTCTCTTCTAAGAATCTAAGAATTATTTTGATACCAAATTACTTTGGAATACAAATTGAAAATTGAAGAGCAATAAAAAGAAATATAATTTCTACCTTACCTCTGTATAGATTTCTCATCTCCAGGCAACTCTTACTGCAGTTTAAAGGGCTATGCAACAATCTAATTGCTCTACTTGATTGCAAATCATAGGACATGCAAGGATACGCAAATGTATTATTAAAATATTTTAAATGTGTTTGCACAGAGGCAGCAGAGATGCTGTGTACCTGAATGAAAAGAAAATGAGGAAAGCCTTTGGAAGAGACTCCAGATATGCTGGATTGTAATCTGAATAGGACTGCTGTAAATGTGTAGTTATCTGGACTTGCTTGGGAAGGTGATGGTAGAGGAGGAGGGTGGCTGGACCTTCTGAAATGAGAAGAAATTTTATATGCATAAATGAAAAACAACACACTTCCAGTGTTGAGGCTATAGGAACCAGGATCCTAGAATATAGGATTCTATGGATTGGAGACCTGTGAGAAAACATGGGATATATTGATATAGCAGCCACTGTGGATGCCTCGCTTGTATTCCTGTCCTACTATGCCAGTGCTTGCCTTCCAACTGCCAGCAATCTGCATCCACTTGCCTGAGAAATCCTCAGATCTCCAGAGCACGTTTTATACACAAGTACACTGGCCGGAATTCCTAGGGAATGGTCACTGCTCTCTCCCGGCAGTTCTCCACCAATGAATGAGGACTAGTCTCCCTCAAGAAAGTATCGTCAATGAGAGAAGCAACTAGCTGGGGACTGTGGTGAGCTCCCTGGCTAAAAAGGGCAGCTACGACTAGCTCCAGTCTGTTTGGTTTCATTTGGCAATGTGACCCTTGGTTTTCCAGATCCTCCTACAGGATATTTGATTTTTAAATATTTAGAATTAATTCAAACTTTTTAAAATTACAAAATACAATATAAAAAATAGAAAACCATTAGATAGTATCTACTAGAACAGAGCATGTACACACCCTATGACCAAGCAATTCCAATTCTGGGTAGATATTCAAGGGAGTATATATATACTTAGAGCACCAAAACATATGTACTATAATATTCACAGAGGCACTATTCATAACATCGCCAAACTAGAAAGGGCCCAAATGCTCCTAAACAGTAGGTTCAACAGATATATTGTGCACAGCCACATGATGGGAACTGTGCAGCTAGGAGAATTAGTGAATCGTTGCTACCCATTACAATATGACTCCCACCCTCTCTTACCCTCTGGCCCATCCCTCCCTCCTGGGCCTGTTCTGGACTCCATTCCCAGCCTAGATCTACAAGTACCTTGGACCAGACACTGTTCTCACAACATGGTATAAGTGATGGGTAGTTGGTTTTTGTTTTTATTTTTTATTCAATCTGCAATGTTTTACTGATGAGGTAAATGAGACTCAGAAAGGTTAAGAAACTGGGCCTGGATCATACATATACAAGTGAGAGAAGTGAGGTTCAAACACAGAATGTCGGACTCCAATATAATGCTTCAGCCACAGAGTGCCTTGGGGCATGGTGGGGTGTGTGCACATGTGTATTACGTATGCATGGGTGCTCATATGTGTGCATGTGTGCATGTGTGTGTATGGATTTTCCTCACCATCACCCCACTCCCACTCCCAAATCCAGTAACCATCGCTCATTTCCCAGACCCTGGTGCACCTGGTCCCATACAATGAGACTAACTGCCACACCAGCAACTCTGAAGCTTTCCCCTTCTCTCCCATCAAAATATATTTCTTTGGGGTCCTTCTGCCTACCCCTAAAGGGCAGTGGGGTCTCCCAGTGAAGCAATGAAGGCCCATGAATTCAACGGAGAGAAGTCTGCTCCAGATCATAACTTACCCCCAGCTGATGATGCCTTAACGTAGACAGGCAGTGGGGGTGGGAGCTTCTGTTACTAGAATAGGCATAGGAGAATCCAGGGCTCTTTTGGGGATCTGTCGTCTAACCCAAATCACATCATGTAAACATATCCCTCCTACTCAGCCTATAGCCAGGCTTAGTCTTGGGTCCCTCTTTTTTTTTTTTTTTTTTTTTTTTGAGACAAAGTCTCACTCTGTTGCCCAGGCTAGGGTGAGTGCCGTGGCGTCAGCCTAGCTCACAGCAACCTCAAACTCCTGGGCTCAAGCGATCCTTCTGCCTCAGCCTCCCGAGTAGCTGGGACTACAGGCATGCGCCACCATGCCCGGCTTGGGTCCCTCTTAAAGAAAGAGCGGCTGGCCCTAAGGAGCCAAGGCTGCCAGCCTGCATGAAGACCTGCATGTTCTCAGTGAACTGGGAATGTATCAGAGCTCCCCTGCAGTCATTCAGCTTGCCCTTCCTTGTCAAGTAATAAAACAATCACATCCCTTCCTTTGTGGATTCCCCAGATATCACAGGCCAGTTGTCTCCTTATAGAATTCTCATTCTTCTGGGAAAACAATGCAGAGAGGGAGAACCAGAGCAATTTCCCTAAGAGGGTGTTTGTTTTTATGGAAAAGCAAAGGCTTTTAGTCATACAGCTGTGTTCAAAGATGGGCTCTGTTGTAAACTACCAATGGGACAATGAGTGAGTGTCTCAAACTCTCTTAGTCTGAAGTCCCATATATAAAGAGAATAACCCTCACCATCTCATAGGTTGCTATAAAGGTTAAGTGTTATTGATACCCATGGATGTTCCTTGCATGTTGTGAGTATTCAATTAAAGTAGCTTTTCTTTTCTTGCTATAGAAGAAAGTTCCTACTTTCATTCTAGTACCAAAACAAAGAGCATTTCAAAATTAAGGGTGCTTCAAAGAGCATTTCAAAATTAAGGGTGCTTCTCTCTCTCTCTCTCTCTCTCTCTCTCTCTCACACACACACACACACACACACACATACATTTTTCAAAAGTAGAGTATGAGACAGGAATACAGTCCTTTCTTTGCAGAGACAGCTAGTGACAACAATGTGTTTTAGCAGGGGCAGAGAACTCCTCAGTTCCTAAGCCTTGTCCCCTACATTGTTCTTAACCATTGTTCATTTTTGGCTGTGTCTTCCCATTCACAATCTGCCAGACACCACTGCAAAAACCTGTCTTCACTCCTGCCAAAAAAATCATCATTTTCTCCTTCCCTGCTCCCCAGTAGACTCTCCTATTCATTCCTGATGTCAATGGAAAATTTGTCTTTCCCTCCCTAGCCTATGTGTCTTACGTTGACTCTCCTCCTGCTATGATTTTCCTTAGCATCTGGATTGTTCGACTTACTGCTGCCATGGGGGACACAGATGTGCAGCAGATGCGAGGCTAAGTGGAAGGAACGTTGTGTCAAATGGAAAATGTATTCAGGTTGTCATGTGGATGGTAGACTGTTATTTTTCGTGAGACCTGTGGCCCCGAAACTTTGCAGAAATTTAAGATTTTTTTGACCCTCTCATTGAAGCATAACATACAAGTGGAAAAAAAAATGTACACATCACAAATGTCTAGCTTGATGAATTTCACAAATTGAGCAAACCTGTGTAACCAGTGCCCAGATTTGTCTTAACTTTTATCTGAATTGTGAATTTTCCATGTTAAAGGAAGAGAAATTTTAGATCAAAAAGGTCTAGTTATCCTTCTCCTCTCCAGAATTTTTTTTTTTTGCAAATAGCACCTAGATCAGAATTGACTCCCCTTCCCCCACCACCCTCCCAAATATAAAAACTTCATCATGTTTTTTTTAATGTGTATGCCAGAAATGAAGCTAAAAGAAAACACTTGTTATTTTCTATGACCCAGTCATAGACCTTCTCCTTAGACCGGCTTATTGGATCTACTCTGCTTTCTATATACTTTTACCTCCATGAACAGATTCTTCTAAGTCTGCAAAAGTAAAATGGGCGCCACTAACTTAAAATCTCCATTTCCTTTCTACTCCTCCTCACTAACAGCTTAGTTCCAGTTGCCTAATGGTGAACTCTAGTGGCCCCATCTTAACTGGAAACTTTTAGAAAATAGTGTTTAATAAGTCCTCACAACTTCAGTGAAATGAAAGATTTCATAAAACAAAATACAAAATGCCCTAAGCATAGGGGAAATTAATAAATTAGACAACAGTAAAATTAAGAACTTATGTCCATCAAAATACTTCATAAAAGAATGAAAAGGCAAGGCACAGAGCAGGAAAAGATATCTGATATATGTATAACCAACAAAGGGTCTGTATCCAGATGATATTTTTTAAAATCCTGTAAACCAATGAGAAAAAGAGAGACAATCCAAGATAAAATGGACAGTAGCCTTGAACACACACTTTAAAAAAAGAGGATAAATAAACTTATAAACAGGTGCAACCTCATTAGTAGTCAGTGAAATGCATATAAACACCTCAAGGAGATACCACTATATAAACACCAGACTCATTAGTATTTAAACATATTACAATATCAAATGTTGGAGAGAGTATGGAACAGTGTAGATTTTTATACATTGCTAGTGGGAGTGCAAATTATACATCTATTTTTTTAAAAGCAGTTTGAAAATGTCTTAAAGAGTTAAAAATATATATGACCTGTGACTCAGTAATTTTACTCCTAATACATAATCTACAGAATTGTACGCATATGTACATCAAGGTATGTGTACTCATTTATAGGTGCAACATTCTCAAGAGTAAAAAGCTAAAAACAACCTAAATGTTGATCAATGGTATGAAGTTTAGATAAATTATTATACACTCATACAGTAGAATACTATAAATAATGAAAATGAATGAGCAAGGTTATACAGAATGAGATAGATGAATCTTCAAAACATGATGTAGATAAAAGAAACCAAATGCAAACAAAATACATACTATTTGGTTCTACTGACATTAAGTTCAAAAACAGGCAAAACTTGACTATATTATTTAGGGATTATTAAAATATAAAGAAAAGTATAAAAATGATTGCCTAAACACTAGAATAGTGTTTACTTCCAGGGGAAGGAAGAAGAAGTGAAAAGTATATGCACAGTTTCTGGGTTTCTGACAGTGTTCTGATTATTCACATGGTGGTAGTTCACAGATGTAACCTTCATACCAAATTCTTACACACTGTAATAAATATTTTAGAAACTTTCCTATATATGTTTTATTTCACAATATAAAAAGAAAATAATGTGTGGCATGTCCAGCACCTAGTAAGTACTCGATAAAAATCAATGATTATCATAATTATTAATAATAATTATACACATTGTACTATGCACTTTACAAAGTGTTTTTCATGAAAAACAAGCATTATTATTATTCCTGTTTCAAAGATGAAAAAACTAAGGCTTAGTCTTGCCACAACACAACTATGTAAGGAGGAACACAGCTAGAACCACAACTCCTATCTTTTGGTTTCAAACCCCATCCCTGTTTTGGAGGCTTCGCCCTGCCATGTTGTTTAACCAAAGAAAAATGAGCCAAGAGCCTGACATTCAAAATCTCATTCATAACTTGTTTTGTTTAGCTGTGTGACTTGAGCCAAATGCATGTGTGTGCGTGTGTGCACCTCGATTTTCCCATGTGTCAAATGTGGGGTGACAGATTCCTACTTGCCACAGAACCTGAGATGACAGACGTGAACACATGTTGTAATGTGTAAAATGTTAAACATACAGCACCCCGATACGTGCTATTTTGATGTGCTTTTACTTATACTTGGAGCCTGCACTTATTTTAATAGTCAGTGCTAAACCAGCATTGATGTTTGTAGTCTCTCACGCTTCCTGTCTATGCTCCCACCCATCCACCCACCAAAGAAATAAACAATAAAGAGATTAATCTAATTGATGACTTGGACATTGAGGGCCCAGTTGTCACCAAGCTGCATAGGCCCAGCACAGCCAAATGTAACTAGAAGTAGTAAAAAGTGTACATCTTTTCTTCACTGAAAGTTGATACACAGCATTTTCCATTGCATCAGTTGTAGAGAGGTTAAAGTGTACAGGCTGGGAAATTAAGTTTATCCTCAGCCTGCCTTAACCAAAAACCATCTCTAGGACTATCTTGCATGTCTGCCGACAGAAGGGCATCCACTGGGAAGATTACACCTGTTATCAAGGCAAGCAATGAACTTTCCATTTACATTGGACTTTTATAATCTGATGAGAGAAAGGTACATTTATCTAGTCTTTTAAAAAGGAAAAGGAAACCCTACAAATCTGTCCATTATACCTGCTGAGAATTTAAAGTGAGGTCAAGACAAAAGCAGATTATTTTTGATAGTGTTAATAAGAGTTTATTGCAAGGCCTGCAAGCCAGATCTCCCTCTGTGGCTTTCTGAATGGCTTCCGAAGCTGGGCTATTCTTAGAGTAATGAGAAAGAGCCTTATCTCACACCATAAGAAATTTAAAGATCCCTACAGCACAAAAGCCTTATTCATTTGATCCAGCAATCCCACTACTCGGCATCTACCTAAAGGAAAAAAAGACATTCTATAATAAAGACATCTGCACTCAAATGTTTATGGCAGCACAATTCACAATTGCAA
Organism: Cheirogaleus medius; assembly: GCA_008086735.1. NCBI lineage: Eukaryota > Metazoa > Chordata > Mammalia > Primates > Cheirogaleidae > Cheirogaleus > Cheirogaleus medius. Next base: position 20,762,731 of record VBSM01001118.1, on the reverse strand, counting down.
GAATATGGAAACAACCCAAGTGCCCATCAATACATGAGTGGATTAATAAAATGTGGTATATGTATACCATGGACTACTACTCAACTACAAAAAACAATGGTGAACTAGCACCTCGTATATTATCCTGGATAGAGCTTGAGCCCATCCTTCAAAGTGAGGTATTGCAAGAATGGAAAAACAAGCACCACATATACTCGCTATCAAATTGGTACTAACTGATCAACACTAAAGTGCTCACATAGTAATAATACTCACTGGGCACTGGTCAGGTGGGGGTGGGGCAGGGGGTAAACTCACAACTAATGGATGCAGAGCGCACTGTATTGGGGAAGGGCACACTTGTAGCCCTGGCTTGGGTGAGGCAAAAGCATTATATGTAACCAAAATGTTTATATCACCATAATATTCTGAAATTTTAAAAAAAAGCCTTATTGAATCACTTTAGTAGAACAACAAGCCAGAGTGGTGATCATCACAAATACCTGCCCAATGTGGGGGATACAGGATTGAACCTTAAGAGGCACAGACATGCAGCTTCCAATATAGCATGTTAATAACAGCACCCCAAAGACCCTCATGTGACTGTGGCTATTTCCAGGACCAAATTTCTTTCTGAGGCAATATTAACAGTATTTGTATTAGTGAGGTTACAAGTTGTGTATTAATGAGTTGGTTACAAGTATCAGACACTGACTCTGGCTAATTTATTTATTTTTTTTTCTTTTTTTTTATTTCAGCATATTATGGGGATACAAATATTATGGTTACTTATATTGCCCATGCCCTCCCTCCTCCCTCGAGGCAGAGCCTCAAGCATGACCATCCCCCAAACGTTGCACATCTCACTATGTTTGTATATACCCATCCCCTCCTCCCCCCTCCTACCCGCCCGACATGACTCTGGCTAATTTAAATCACAGGCAATATATTGGAAAATTATTGAAGGCCCAGAGAATTCATGGGTAGTTGGGTTCTGGAAGAGGTAGGATCCAGGAGAGTGAGAGATCAATAGCCTCCCATCTGTGAGGCACTCGTCAGGGAACTGCCTTTATTATGTACAACCTATAGTCACTGTGTTCTCAGGTCACTGGCTCAAGGTTTAAAGTCATATGAGAGATCATCTAATTGGCTAAACTTGAATCATAGGTAAACTACTTTCCCCCAAAAATAAACCTACATAGGAGACAAAAAGATGGAATATAATTGATCTTAGTCAAAAGGCCGAGAAGTGATGAGAGACAGAATATGGCCATATTCAGCTTTAGCAACGGACACTGGGTACCTGAAATTCCTCTCCTGCCAAGACTATATGCACGACATCTCACTGAAAATTCTCCTAACCTCCATTTAGTGTCTGATTCAAATCCTCAGTTAAAAATTCATGAAAAGACCTCGGTCACTGTTGCTGGAGGACATATGCCAATGTTGCCCATGTCTGTCCCTTAGTTCCCAGCCTCACATTCTTCACTGATTATAAACATGCTTCATTTTCACTGTTAGATAATGAACACCTTGGGGGCAGAGCACGCATCTTCATAAGGAGCCCAGCAGATGCTTCGCTTATGGCTGTTTTCCTTGAATCACTGGTGAATGAAACAGTGGGTCCTTCTGGACCTTTGCCAGACCGCCCTGATGGTGTTTGCCAGACGAAGGTGTGGTTGGCTCAGGGCAGAGCTGATGGCTGGGATCAAAGCTTGTTTAGACTTAACATCCAGTTTCCAGGCACTGGAACATAAATGAAAAACAAATCATTTCCCCCCTGCAATCCCCATGAATGGCTCCTTTTATCTCCTCTGCTCCTAACCCATCCACCACCTGTCAAGGTCAAGAGCACTCCATAAATGAGGGGAAGTGCCTGAACCCATGTGTAAGGGTTTGGGTCAGGCTTCATTTTCTTTGTACTTCTGTCGCATGATCATCATCCTCATCGTTGTCACTAAATGGTTTTCTCCTTCTTAAATGCATGTAGCAATCTCTCAATTAATGTTCGCTATGAACATTGTTCTGTGCCAGGTACTGCTCTAAGCGTTTTAACATGAATTATCGTGTTTAGTCCTCACAACTAAGACATCAGGCAAGAACTACTACCATTTGTGACTGCTTGGCTTGGCAGCTGAGCCCAGCCTTTTCTTCTTTTTCACTACGTTCCTTGTTGGAGAGGTATGACTAAGTGAGGGTGGAAAGTGCAAATTCAGGAGCCAGGCAGCTTGAGTTAAAATATTACCTCTAAATCTTTCACTTACTATCTGTGTGACCTTGGACAAGTTACTTAACTTCTCTGTGCCTCAGTTTCTTGTGCTATAAATGTCATAAGACATTTGTTATAATGATATTTTGAGTATTAAATGAGCAAATGCACCCAGAATGATGCCTAAAATGTTACAAGTATTCAACAAATGTTCAGAAGTGCCATACAACCCCCCTTCTATATGCTTGACTTCTCAACTCATGACCCAGCCTCCTCCACCCTGGAAGGGCTCCTACAGCCTGTATCTGAGACACAATTTTGGCCAGGAAAGACTGGAATGGGTCCAAGCAGTGGTCCATCTCATCAGGAAGGCCAATATTCACTCTCATCTTAACAAAAAGTACAAGAAAATCCTTTAGGATCTCCTATGTGTTTTCCCTTCACATTATAGTATTTTAGTTCATTCTCCCTCATCAGCACCTATCTAGAGAATGGCTAGTTTTTGGTTACAGATATGATGATTTAAGAATCTGGCTGCTTGGAATTTTTGTTCTTAATTTTAGACATCTATATCTTATTTTTTATGAGAAAATCTAGGAATTATAGTTTTAATGTCATAGTAAGTAATATTAAAATAAATTGCAAGCCCTGAAATGGTGAATTAAAACACCTAATAATTGGATTAGAGAAATATAAAACTCTGGACTCAGTGAACCAGCACCACTCTAATTTAAATGTCTAATTAAAAGTTATTTGGACGCACAGCATACACAAACTGCGTTGCTGTCTTCTGTGGCTGGGACTGAAGCTCGGTAACCAGAAGAAAAATCAGAATTGCGTGAAGAAATGGGAATGGACTGTAATCTTTAATCAGAGTACTCCATTTTAATCAAGGCATGTCTGACTCTACATTCCATTACCACTTCATTAAAATACGCTGTCCCTGGTGCTGAAACTGCTGTTAGTTGTTTAACAGCAGAGCAATCAAGCTTCCAGCCAGGGAAGGAGGTGGCAATACCCGGATGGAGGCAGGAGCTTTTGTTAGCTGAAGCACTATTTATCCAAAAAGTGCCGGGGAGCTACGGAAGAAGAAAATGAAGAAGGTTTATGATTAGGCAAGTCGTGATTAGAACTGGTTTGACAAGAACAAGCCTGCCAGTCTGCAAGCTGATTCATACGGAGGGCTATTCATAGCAGAGGGCTATTTAGCACATTGTCAAATATGACATTCTAAAAATGCAGCATGATCGTTAGTACAAATGGCTAATGAACAGTGACATATTTAGATTGTTTGTATAGAGGTGACAGGGTATGTGCAGCTAGGCAATAAAAACTCCGTCATCATATGGAACAAACAGAAAATGTACAAAGTAGAACTCTAAAGTCAGATTTGCTTTTAGAAGTTTACCAGTTCTGGCACTACCAATTTGTCACTGTTACTGTTGTCTCTCCATTTTCTCATCTGTCATATGGAATAACAAGTTTGTCTACTTTGAAGCCTTGTTGTGAGAATTGAATTAATATTAAGTGGGTTAAGATATATAAGACAATTAGGACAATAACCAGGAAAGAACTAAGCTCTCAATAAACATTTGTTGTCATCATCATTGGTAATAGTATCAATGACAGATACTTTTCCCAGTTAAGGAAGTGTGGAATATAACCATTCATATAATTTTCACCAAAGCAAACCTAAATGCTAAGCTGAACCCCTTTTACAGTGTTCCTTAAATGGTGCTTTTATTTCCAGAGAATAGAGTTTCTTTCTCTAAGATGCTTCCCCGTGTGTAATGGTCAAAATAGCTCCATTCTTCCAAAAACCTTTTATTAATCATTTTTCCTTTGCTCCTATTTTTAAAAATTTCATCAGTTTAGTTCATTCATCCATTTATTCTTTCACATTTTTTTCTTAGAAACAGTGTCTCACTCTGTCACCTAGGCTGGAGTATAGTTGTACAATCATAGCTCACTGCAGCCTCGAACTCCTGGGCTCAAGTAATCTTCCCAGCTCAGCCTCCTGAGTAGTGGGACTATAGGCCAACCAGCTGGGCATTTTTGTTTTGTTTTGATTGTGGAGATGGGGTCTTGCTATGTTGCCCAGGCTGCTCTCAAACTCCCGGCCTCCAGCAATTTTCCTGCCTTGGATTCCCAAAGTGCTGGGATTACACGCATGAGCCACCATGCCCATCCCATTCTTTGACTTTAAAAAGCTCCTTAAAGTACCAAGCTCCTTTAATGAACCAGGCACTGTGCTAAACTAGGTTGCTAAAAGAAGCCAATCAAGGAACTTGAAGATCCTCTGTCATAAATGAAAAGAGCTACTATAAATACAACAACCTACAGTACACATGTACATTAACAAACACTCACACCCTTTCACACACACACATATGCACACACACAAACAAACACACGCATTAAACAGGTTTTGCTATTATCCCCTATGTCACAGATAAGGAAACTGAGACTTAGAGGAGGGAGGATCTGCCTTGAGCCCTCTGCCTTAAGGTCTCAACACAGATATCACAATGTCCAGTGTGTACTTGCACCTCCCTGCTGGGCAGCCCACGTTCAAGGAGGTGCTGACCTTCTCTTTCTACCTCCCCTTTCTAAAGGCTGTGTGAAGAAAACAGTTCAGGAGAATGGTACAACTTAGAGACTAAGACTTCCTAGTGAAAGACAAAGTCCCAGCTTCTACCCTTCCCCAGAGATACTCTGTCAATAGAGCGTGAACTAAGAAAAATCTCTGCAGTCAAAATGGGGTGAGCACAGCAGATGAATTACCTCTTATCTTTAGTTCCACATCCCTTCCTAATGAATAAATGAGTAAATCAATAGACCCCTAGGTCATATGCACCTCCTGCTTTTACTCCAAGCAAGTGTTTTTGTTTTGTTTTGTTTTTTAAAAGAAATGCTAAGCAACCTAAACAACCAGGGGCCATTTTCACAGTTTACCGTGTAACAAAACACAGCAGTGGTAATTAAAACAATCTGGGGCTAGGGAAAGATGGAAGGGAAATCTGTCACCACTGAGAGGATCAAGGAGAAAAAAAGATTCCTGGGAAATGAAGCAGAAACACTGACGATTTGTTAGATCTAACCCCAGAGTGATGCCAGTGAAAGGATGAGACAGAGACTGTTGCTGGGGGAAATGTCAGCTTTATGTGAGAAGCCCATGGAAAAACACTGAAAAGGTGCTTGTAGTTTATATCTTCTGCCAAGAGAAAGAAGGGACTGGATTTCCTTTGCACAGACAGGAATTAGCTCTCTGTAGTCATTTTCATAGACTAGCTTTGGAAAGGAATGACCATTCTGTTATACTCACCCTAGAGTCAAGTGTTAAAAATAAAATCAATCCATATCCTGATTTAAAGTATTTTAAGTTTTAGTTTACCTTAATTTTAAGAATGCTGTAAGTCTTTCAGGTTCATAGTTAATCTCCATTTTCTTACTCTGAGATAGTTCATCAAACCCCTCATCCCTGGCTGGGGTGAAATTTCTCAGTAGCTTCCAGCCTCCAACCTGCACTCCCTATGGTAAAACCAGCAAGAACAACCCTGCAAAACACCTGACCCCCTCCTGTTCTTCTTGATCCATTTTGTAGGAAAGGTTGTCCCAGTCAGGTATAAACCATGAGACACAATTGAGACTTTTCAGTGCTCTGGATCTCACATGATTGCTGTCTTATGGGAACAAATTCACCAGAGATTTGTGAATTTACACACAGTAGGAAAAATATAATCATCATTGATTTAGGAGTCATTTTTTGCTAACCTCATTTTTCTTGTCATGTTTGTTAGTTAGCAGACATTGATTGGAAATATAATAACAATAACAAAAGCAACAATAATAACAGCAAATCACTGAGAGAATGACCCTGTTCTTTATGGTAAATGTCACCATTTTAATCTTCAAAGCAACTTTGCGAAGTAAGGGCAATTGTTATCCCTACTCCACAAATAAGAAAACACCCAAATTGGTTTGAAATGGTGGGTGCCATTCAATGCTCAAAAATAAATAAATAAATAAAACTTCCTTATTACTGTCTTCCCAAAATTTGAATCATTTAATTTACCACAACAAAACACAAGAATAGCATGGAATATAGATTTCTTCTGTATCAAGCAGAGGTTTTTTAGGAGTTTTTCAGTTTTTAGAAATTTATTGGGTTTTAGCCAGTCTGTCAGGTAAGAGTGGAGCAATGAATGATGACTTTCTCTATTACCTTTGTCTAGTTCCATTTTGAATTGTCTTTGGAAAACAACAGTAATGGTTCCCCAAAACTTCCTCAACAACAATAATAAATGTAGAAGTTGGAGAATAGAAAATATTAAGGGATGAGGATGGGGGAAAATGCATCCACGAAGTCAATGTAATCCCTGGGGTTGAGATTATATATGATTTTTTCCCTATACTTTTCCTAAATTTTTTCATTTAAAAAAGAAAGACTGAAGAAAAATGCAAGAGGGTATTATCTTTTTCAGTGAATCATATCTATTTCTGAAATCAGGGGTTTATACTTTAAGGTCTAGAATCTACAGTAAGTCCTTACTCTAGAGTAAGATGCACCTCTTGGATTCCTGCTTTCTCTCCTTCACTGTTCTCACTGGTGATTTAGAAATGATATTTTGTTACTTGTTGGCACTACTCAAACTTCAGCCATCCATTCCAGCACTAAGGGGAGTGACAGATCGAAAGAACACCGGGTAATGCTGAGCAGGACAACCCTGAATGTACATTTCAGAGAGAGGGATCCCAGCCAGAGAGAGAACAAATCCAAGGAGGAAGAGACAAATCATGACAAGGAAAGAAAACAGTGAAGACCAGGTGCAAAGTGGGGCAGAAGCAGAAGGTGGGGAGGACACAGCTGTGGAATAAGAGAAGTTTCAGAGCAAATTTTGCAATTATAAAAGTCCAATCCACTGAGTCTTATGTATACCTAGTGGGGCTTGAGTCTACTTGAATATATCATAGTTTTTGACCAGAGAGTAAAGAGATTTTAATAGCTTACCATCACCCTCTTATCCCAAAGGGGATGGATGATCCTAACCCCTCTGTTGATTGCTACTTCAGTAAACCATGTTCTGAGCTGGAAGTCACTGAAAACTTTTTATGCTCACAGAAAGAACCAAAAGCACAGTGCTTGTAAGTGGCAATAATAGCAATAGTTGCAATAGTAATGACAGTGATGATAATAGTAGTAGCAATAAGAAAAATTACATTTTGAGAGCTTACTTTGTGCTTTCACTGTGCTGCATGCTTATCTTAGGTAATTCACTCAATCCTCACAACTCTGCTTCACTCATTTTGCAGTAGAGTAAAGTAAGATTCAAAGACAAGTCATTTGCCTAAAAATATACAATTATCAAGGCTGGAGCCAAGGTTGAAATCAAAGTCTGTCTGAATACGGAGCCCAAGTTCATCCTTTCCAAAAGTAAAATAAGGACTTACACTTCCAGAAAGATAGATTAGACATACAGTTCTCTGTTTATTTTGCTTGGTAAACTAAAAACCCTGGATGTTACATGTGAAACAAACATAAGAGGAGTCTGAAAGGTAAAGAGAATAAGGAAGATAAGCCAGAGAACTTATGGCCCACAGAATAAAGTGGTAGTGTGACCCGTGAATTTTCTTTTTGCCTCACATATCCCAGACTTGCAATTGAAAAAGTCAGAACTGTCAGTGGACATAGGAAAAATAAAAAACAAATAGACAAACCAAAAAAACCTGTTCTCACTAGCCAAAGGATCAGCAAAGAGGAAGACTGGCAGGAAAGAAATTTTTTAGACAATGGCCATACTGTTATAGCCAAACAACCAAGAAAGAACTGTAAAGCCACCCATAGTAGCAAGTAGATTAAATTTAAATGGCCCAAATACATCAATTAAAAGACAGAAGTAGAAAGGGTAGATTAAAAATATCATCCAAATATAAGGTATCTACAAAAAAACACCTTTAAATACAATAATATAAGTAGGTTGAAAGTAAAACCATGGAGAAAATATCATGCAAAGATTAATTAAAAGAAAACAGGAATGGCTATATTAATATCAGATAAAGTAGACTTTATAACAAAGAAAATTACTTAAACCCAGAGAGGTTATTATATAATGATAGAAGATTCAATCTATCGAGAAAACATAACAATCTTAAATGTGTGCATCAAATAACAGAACTGCAAAATATGTGAAGCAAAAACTGATAGAACTGGAAAGAAGAATATATGTACCCACAATTATAGCTAGAGATGTCAACATCCCTCTCTCAACAATAGATAGAACAACTAGACAGAATATCAGCAAGGATAAGAAGACTTCAACAATACCATTAAACAATAGGATCTAATTGGCATTTATAGAACAACTCACCCACCATAGATCAAATTCTGGACCATTTAAAAAAACCTGAGCATGTTTGAAGAATTGAAATCATATAGAATAAATTCTTACACCTCAATGGTATTAACTAGATATCAATAACACAGAGATAAAAAGAACATCCCTGAATAAAACACTTCTAAATACTACATGAATTTAAAAGAAAGTCTAAAGGGAAATTAAAAAATACATTTAACTAAATGAAAATAAAAATACAACATATCAAAATTTGTGGGACATTGCTAAGGCAGTTCTGAGAGAGAAATGTATTACCCTAAATGTATATATTCAAAAAGAGAAAAAGTCCCAAATTAATAGCCTAAGCCACACCTCAAGAACCTAGTAAAAGGAGTGCAAAATAATGCCTAAAATTAACCATCACAAAGACTGAAAGAAACAAAAGAAAGGAATTAATAAAGATTATAGCAAAAAACAATGGAATTGACAACAGAAAAACAATAGAGGGAAGTGAATGAAACAACGAGCTTGTTCCTTGAAAAGCTCAATTAAATTGACAAACCTCTAAAAAGACAGTATTAGTCAGGGTTCTCCAGAGAGACAGAACCAGAAGGATATATAGAAGGGGATTTGTTAGGGGGAATCGGCTCATAGGATCACAGAGGCAGAGAGATTCCCCTATATATACGCTGACTGTAAGCTGAAGAAACAGAGAAGCCAGTAGCAATAATGTGTGGCTCAAAGCCCGTAGCATGGCTCAGTCCAAGTCCGAAGCCTCAAAACCAGGGAAGCTGACAGTATAGTTCCCAGTCTAGCCTGAAAGCCCCTAGGAAGCCACTAGCACAAGTCCTGGTGTCAAAAATCAAAGAACCTGGAGTCTGATGTCCAAAGGCGGGAGTGGAAATAGTGTCTTGCTCCAGAAGGGAGAGATAAGGCAGACAGAGCAAATTCTCTTTCTTCTGCCCATTTGCTCCAGCAAGGCTCCCAGCTGACTGGATGGTGACCACTCACAGCAAGGGTGAGTCTTCCTCTCTCAGTCCACTGATTCACACACCTATCTCCTCTGGAAACACCCTCACAGAATCACCCAGAAATGGTGTTTTGCCAGCCACCTAGGCATCTCTCAATCCAGTCAAGCTGACACCTAAAATTAACTATCACAAAGACTAACAAAGAAAGAGAGAAGACATAAATTATCAATATCAGAAATAACACAAGAAATGTAGATATATATAACCCAGTTCTTTGAAAAAATAAACTTCACAAATGATCAAATGTTAAAGAGGTAATTTGAATAGCCCTATAACTATTAAGTTAACTGAATTCATAATTTTTAAGAACTCCCAAAAAATACATTTCCAGGCCCAGATATTTTCAATGGAGAATCCCACCAAATGGTTAAAAAAGAATTTACATAAATTTTACATAAATCTCTTTTGGAAAAACTTCTAAGTGAGCTCTGTAAGGTCACATAACAAAAGATAAACATACTCAAATCTATTGCATTTCTATATACAAATAATAAGCATATGGACACTGAAATAAAATATGTAATACCATCCCAATTACTCAAGAAATGAAATACTTACATATAAATCTAACACACATGTACAGGACTCCTTTGCTGAAAACTTCAAAACACTGATTAAATAAATAAAAGAGATTAAAAAGTAGAGATCCATGCCATGTTCATGGATTGGATGACTCAACATAGTAAAAATGTCAGTTCGCCTCAAACTGAGTTCTTTCTCCTTGCAAGATAGTGCTAGGAGTCAGTTTTCCTGATTTCAAGACTTATACCCCTATACTAATTAAGATTGTGTATTATTGGCAGAGGGATACATTAGTGGAAAAGAATAGAACAGAAAACCCAGAAATAAAACCATACAAACATATTCAACTGATTTTTTGACAAAGATGCAAAAGTAATTCAATGAAGGAAAGATGGCATTTTAAACAAACAGTGATAGAGTAAATGGGAAAGAAAGAAAGAAAAAAGAAAGGAAGAAAGAAAAAAGCCTTGGAAATAAATTTTATACCCTGTACAAAAGGTAACTCAAAATTTATCATGAGTTATGAATGTAAACCATAAAACTATAAAACTTTTAGGAAAAAAAGTATTCCGAATCTAGGGTTAGGCAAAGAAGTTCTTAGAGTTGACATCAAAAGCACAATTAATACAAGGCAAACTTAACAAATTGGACTCCTCAAAATTAAAAGCTATTGCTCTGTAAAAGACTATTAAGAAGATAAAAAGACAAGCTATAAACTAGGAGAAAATATTTGCAATTCACATATCCGACAAAAGATTTTTAACTAGAATACATAGAGAACTCATAAAACTCAACAGAAAAAAAATCCAATTAGATAATGGGCAAAAGACATAAAGAGACATTTCACTGAAGAAAATATGCAGATAAATAAACACATGTAAAGATGTTCAATATATTAGCTACTGGGGAAATTAAAATTAAAGCCACAAAAAGATATTACCACATACCTATGGGAATGGTTAAAGAGAAAGTGATACCACCACATGATGGCCAGAATGTGGAGAAACTGGATTAGTCACACACTGCTGGTGGGAATGTAAAATGATACAGAAACACTGGAAAACAGTTGTCAATTTTTTAAAAAGCTAAACATGCAACTACCATACAACCCAGCAATTATACTCCTGAGTATTTAACCCACAGAAATGAAAACATGTTTATACAAAAAAACAATGTTCATAATAGCTGTATTCATAGTAACCAAAATGTGGAAACAACTCAGATGTCCTTCAGTGGGTGAATGGTTAGGCAATCTATGGTACAGCTACAAAATGATTATTATTCTCTAATAAAAGGGAGCAAACTATTGAGGCACAACAACCACCTAAATGAATCTCCCAAGAATGATGCTGAGTGAAAACAGCCAATCCCCAAAAGTTCCATATTATGTGGTTCCACTTGTATAACATACTTAAAATGACAAAATTACAAAAATGGGAAACAGAATAATCATTGCCAAGGTTCAAGAAGTGGGGGCGGAGGCAGGAGGGAAGCGGGTGTGGCTGTATAAGGGCAAAGTGAGGGGGAGTTTGGTGATGGAAACATTCTGTATCTAGACTGTGTCAGTGTCAGTACCTTGTTATTTCTTACAAGTACACATTCACCTACACTTACCTCAAAGTAAAAAGTTTAATTTGTTTTTAAAAAGTCAACACGGGTTTGTTGGTCATAACTAGACTTAGAAATGTACATGGCTCGGTTCTGCCACAAGCTGTCAGAGAAGCCGATCCTCTGTAAGCTTACTTGGCACAGAGAGCAATATTCTGCCATCTGTACAGAGATCATCCTTCAGGCTGCCCACACTCTGGTCTTCCTTCCAGACCCAGATGGTTCTGACTCACCACCATATTTTGATCATTCACTCGCCCTAAATATACATACAAATACTAAGTCATGTATACTTACGTACAAGTGCTAAGTCATCACAATTCCTATTTTCCACTCAAATAAAATTTTAAATCATGATTATGACACTGCCAAACACTGAGGAACTATAGCAGCACATATGCCACAACAGATGGCTCACATGTCATGGTTTTTACCCCCAAAGTTCTTCTGCCTAGTAAACCTATCAGTAAGCATGTTACAAAGAAGTACTGTGGAATGGGGAGAAAAAGAAAGCAGGTTGTGTTGGCTAATGAGATCTCAGAGAATGGAGCAATAGCATTCCAAAAAGTTCCAACTGAGTGCCAGATATATAGCACACAGATCCAAGGATTAAGGATGCTTAGTGGGTATTTTTGTTTTGTTTTGTTTTGTTTTGTTTTGTTTGATGAGAAGAGTCTCCTAACACTTTTGCAAATCTAATGGAAGTTTAAGACCCTCTTTCCCCCAAAAAAATGCATGCATAAATTTTTGTGTCAAATGATATAATCACTGGTGAAACCATTTTCTCTGACCTGACTGCTATAGAGAAATGTTCATTCAAGATATGATAATGTCCAAATGTCCAGATGTCAAATGTCATCTGGACATTTCTGAAATCCTTGACCTTGTAATAGCCAGATTCATTCCCAGAATCTTTAGAGACAGTTATGAATTATAAACATCTCCATGTAATTGTATTGTTCTCTTCCCATATTCAAATTGCTGATCTTCCTTACTTGTTCATGTCCACTAAATATGCAGTACACTTAGTAAATGAGGTCTTCTGAATATATCATGTATTAATCAACTATTGCCACAATAATGCTGTATAACCAAACATCTCAAAATCGACTAGCTTACAGCAACTAGCATTTCAGGTCTTCATCTGAGCTGATCCTGGCTGGGCTCGGCCAGGTAGTTGTGCTCCAATCTGCACATCAGGTGGACTTAGTTTGGCTTAGGTTTGGATATGATCTAAGTGTCTATTGTATTCTTGGACCAAAGGATACTTAGAGAAGGGTCTAATGGTAAGTGGCAGGAGAGTAAAGGGCAAGCCACACCACACAAGTCCAGTTAAAGCTTCTATTTGCATCACTCCTACTAACATTCCATTGGCTGAAGCAAGTCACATGACTGAACCCAGCATTAATGAGGTGGCCAACAATGCCCACAGTAGGATGGAAGAAAAGTAGGTATTTGCAGAGTACTAATAGGATATTTCATGTACCACTAGCTTCTTTCTAGTATTTCCTAAGGCTCTAGTGATGCATTTCACCATATTCAAATAACTAAAGCAAGTGATCAAAAAATATTGTTACAGCTGAGACCATTTTGTATGCTTTGACTATGTTTTAAAGCAGAGTTTCTTAACCTTTGCACTACTAACATTTTGGGCTGGATACTTCTTTGTTTCTGTGGGGAAGGTGTGGGGAACTGTCTGGTGCAATGAAGGATAATTAGCACATTTCTGTCCTCTACCACTAGATGCCAGGAGTACCCCCAAGTCGTGACAATCAAGAATGTCTCCAGACTTTGCCAAATGGTCCCCAGGGGTCCAAATTGCCAGTGTTTGAGAACAACTACATTAGAGAAATAGTCAGTATTCAAGATAGGATAAATATTGTCAATTGCCAAATAAAAAAATATCAGTAATAAAATATTTTTCTGTATCAATACAAATAATTTACATCTGAATAAACTTGACAAGGTCATTTTCTATGGTAGGCATTGGCTAACTACCCTTAAATCCTTATTAACTACTCTGTCAGGTGAATATCATTATTTCATGCTATTAATGTTAAAATTATGCTGCAGTTAAGTGAATTGTTCAAAGACCCAAAGATAAAAAGAGCAAAACTCAGATTTTAAATGAGAAGTCTCCAACTTAAAATCAGCTCTGAGCAATAATACATATTCTTATAGCATTTATACAGATTCCTGATTATTACAATCATTTCCATTCTGCTTTGTTAGGCATCTCTTTTATATGAAAATGTGTGATAATCAGTAGTTGATAGAAAATGAGCCAACATTTATGTAATATTTTAATTCAGGGCCTTATTATTACTATCATGAACACTAAATGATAAATTACTTATAAAGTCTTCAACCACTAAGAATAGCAGCTATATCATATGCATATCGTAAAAAGTACTTGTGCTCTTATAAACTACACCCATGATCATCATAATTATCAATAGCATAATTTTTAAGCAGAAATAGTACCAATTTATTTTTTTAACTGATTTATAGGAATCATCTCAAAATTAAAACTCCCACCCATGGGATTCTCATTGTTTGGAATGTAACCATTGAGAAGCTGCAGAGCTATCCTTGACTTCTGTATTTTTGCCACAACCCACACTGAGTCTATACAACTCACATTGAATCCGTAAATGGATCACTGGATGATCCTTCACAGTGTATCCTGCAATAACCCCTGCCTTAGTTCAAGCCATAGTCTTCTGTCCCTTCTGTTTGTTCTGTAGACAAATACAGTAGACCCAACTGATCTCTTTCTTCCACCTTTGCCTGCTACAGACTCTTCTCTACCCAGCACCCAGAGTTAGACGTTGAAAATATAAATCAGGGAAATGTTTATTACACTCTTATTGGAGCATTCCAGTGGATTCGCCCACATTTTGAATGAAACTCAAAGTCCTTTCCTAGGTTTGCAAGACCCTAATAAGCTGGCTCACAGCCACAACTCTTGCTCTCACCCACAATTTTTACCCATGGCACTAAAGCCACCCTGACCTTTTTGCTGTTCCTCAGACAATTCATGCAAATTCCTGACTCACGGCCTTTGTTCTTGCTATTTCACTGGAGATTCACCTAGAATGCTCTTTCCCAGGTGTTTTCAAGTTCTCCTTAAATACTCCTTCCTCTGAGAAGCCTTGCCTGACCAGCCTACGTGAAAAAGCACCTCCCAAGAGTCTATCCTTGCTTTGTTCTTTTATAGCACCTCTTACTAATGGACATAACATTGCACATGTTTTCCACTCTTTTATTTATTTTGTCTTCCCTGTTATGTATGATGTAGCTCTACACAGGCAGGTACTATAGTTTGTTCATTACTCTATCTCCAGGTCCTAGACGAATATCTGGCGTGTTGTAGGTCTTCAATAAATATTTGGTAAGTAAATAATAAATGAAACCTAAAAATTAGCTGGAGACTCACAGTCTTTCAAGAGTTAGCTGAAGTTTTATTAAGCGGCCCCACCACCCTACCACTACTACCCCACACATACCCTGTGGATTCCAGGACCCTACTCAAGACTGCTGAGATTTCCCAAAGCTTTGGATTCTCAGGGAATCTCTAGTTCTGGCTGCCTGCTTCCTTGGTTTATAAATCATCTCATTGTTCTATGTATGCTATCTTTGCCCCACAAAAAGCCTTTTCATATAAGGCAACTTGCGTATTTGATAAACTTTACTGAAGACTTATGGATAGTCAAAGGAAGGGTTTATATGGAGACATTGTAAAGAAAAACTTCAGAGTAAATGCGAAACATTCTTATTCTTACAAAGCTTTCAGTATCCACCCCACAAGGGTTGTTCATGCACACATCACCTGTGTGAACCCCTGACCCTGCACCAAGCCCCCAGGCCCTATGTTACTCCATCTCCCCCAGCCACCCTCTCCAGAATGAAACAAATTCCTTTCTTCATCTCACATGGAATAATTCGGTTTTTTCTGTTGTCATACTTCAGGGTCTCTCTTTCCATGCCAAGAAGCTCTTGAAGGCATTTTCCTAAACAAGATTTTCATTATGAAAGAATGTCTGATGTCAGCTGTCAAAATGATACAACTATTGTTTCTGAAACTACGAGGGGCTCTAATGTTCCACATGAACATAAAATATTGCCATCTGAATAAATACTACATCTCACCTTTATGTATGCTAATATTTTTCATATTTACATATATATTCATAATATATACACAAACATATATATATGCTATTATGGTTCATAAAATAAAACTATCAGAAAACAGCAGTGAACTCATACGAACTCACAGTATCTTTTGGTCTTTGAGTATTTTGTCGATCAATCAGTTCTAAACCACCAACTTTAATCAGGCAGGTGTCTGTAAGCCTTTCTGATTAAAAATAATTTTCCCATACTCAAAATAACTAATAAGTTATCTATTTTCTCAAAGGGAACCTGAAAATTAAGAATGGGAAGGGACAAAGGCAGCCATCCTTGTAGATTCTTTTCATGCTTGTCAAATATTTTCATCTTAGAAATTCCCACAGGGTTGGAGAAAACACAGGGACTGTTTGTTTATCTAAATGACACAGACATATTGTTAAATGAAAAAAAGTTATATGGAGACCAGTATTTAGTGTGTCATCTAAAAATAAGAATATGTTCATATTATCATGTGCTTGTGAGACATAAGGACTCTGGAGGGAGGAGAAAGAAGCAAAGAGATGGGGGAGCTGAGAGGGTCCAGATGATAAAGAGCCTCTTAAGCCTTGTTAGGGAATCTGAACTTTGTCCTTTGAGCAATAGAGAGCTATTTTTAAACATTAGGGAGAAATACAACTAAGTTTGTATTTAAAACCATCATTGTATCTATAATGGAGTACTAAGGATGGAAGATGGCAGCTACTGGAAAGATCCCAAACTAAAGGACAATGAGTCAGAGAGACAGAAAAAAGTGGAGGCTAATAAGGGGGCTTTTTACACCAGGCCTTGGTAAATGATTGGTTATGTGTAGGGGAGATGGACACGTCTCAGATGACTCCCAGATTTTAGCCTATGCCATTTTCTGAGAAGAGCACACAGAAGGATGAACAGTTTGGGCGGAAAAGATCAGGTGAATGCACCAGCTATCACTGATACTTCTGTATGGCAACACCACAGTGAGACTCTAAACATCCCAAACAGAACTCTTATTTTTAGTGCACTTTTCTAAATCTCTTATCAGTTTCACATCAGCCGTTTCATTTTGGTCCCTCAGCAGGCTGTCACAGCCAGGCATTATTCTTCCACAGAGCAGACTGTCCCCAGCTCTCAGACCTGTGCAGCCATTGAGAGTTGGCAAAGTGCATGATACAGGACATGAAAGCGTGGAGTTGAAGCCCCTCCCATATCTCGTTAAGACCCCACTGAGGAACCCCAGGGAAAGACATTATTCAACACCCTACCACGTAATCACTCCATGGCTCTTGGCTGGACTACCATATAGGTACGCCACAACAATGCATTTCAGCATGTTTTGAAACACAGAAGAAGTATGAGAAGGCATCTGAGAAGCACCTGTAACCTAAAGAAAACCCCAAATGAAGAAACATCAGTCATCTTCCAAGACTGACCAAAGCTCGCTCTTTCTCTCTTCTCATAGCCATCTAAGCCAATCTGAGACGATCCTTGGCCTTGGCTTGTAGAGCTGTGTTAATTTCCATGGCTTCTGAGACTCAGCTAATTGATTTTCTGTAAGGGGCAGCTGTGTTCGCACAGGTAGGTGGTGTGGCTATTTGCCCAACAGCATTAAAACAAACTCACTGACAGCTTCATCTCTTTGCCACAGACACCCAGATGCCGGGTTTTGTCAAACACTGAAGACACTTTGGCATCTCATGCTTGATGTCTCCCATTAACCCACAGACACACATTAAGGTGATGAATTTCATGTCAACTCATATTATTTATCACCTCTAAGGTGAGCTCTTAAAGAACCACAATTGTCAAATTTCTCATATATCTGTCGCAAGCCAAATAGTCAGGAAAAGACCACAAAAAGCTGACAGTTGAACATTTTCTTTCTGGAAGAGAAATGGTTGAAAGTTGCCATTTCTCTAAGCTTAATACAAAATCAAATTTAAAACTAAATATTTTCCACTAACAAACAGGAAAGAGTATATTAAGTGAGAAGTGTTACTATTATTAGACTATTTGGCTCCAGGGTGATGGAATGGGAGAAGAGATGTAATTACAAATTATTTTATCTAAAAATAAATGTAAAATAAATATGATTCAAACACTTAAAATGGAGGAATAAAATGCCTAAGCATGAACATCAAAATCTCAGAAGCCTTAGTATCTAGGAACAGAGCCTCCAAAACAAAGAATTCAAGGCTTGTCACTAAAATCCATGTTATTTCTACACGTTTCTACCCATTGTTTAAATAGACATATGGTACATGAGTGAACCTAAGGGAATTAATTTTTTATCATCTGTCACTCATAAACCTAAAGCAGAAGCAAAATTAGAAGCATGGAAACGGTTTCATCTGAGACTCAGCAGCTGATAAGTGTCAGGCACAGTGGATCATTGCAGGAGATGGGGCAGGACATGGAACGAGACTGTCGCCAAGCAGCCATTGATCAGAGGGTGGATGTACCCAAGGGGGAAGCATGACAGTCCAAAGATTACCTTAACTATCAACTTTTATTTAAAGATGCCCAAGTACATAAGGTACTCCTGTATCACTGTCTAGCTAAAAAGGACCCTAAATATTATCTAGCCTCATCCCTTCATTTTACAGAGGAAACATCTGAAGATTGAGACAAAGAAACTAAGCCAAGGTCACACAGCCATTTAGGGGCTGTGCTTTGACTGGAACTCGGGGCATCCTGAGTCCCTGTCTGGCAATGTTTCCACCACCGGGGCCTTATGCATTGTAGTCACTGACCCCCTAAACTTTTATTGAACACCATGTGCGATTAGGACACTGTGCTAGCTGCCACAGGAATTATTTGACACTTTCTGTCCTTATTTGGAGCAAATAAATCAACTGGTCTTTAGCAACCAGTGTGTTGTCCACTGGGAATTTAACATCACTGAAACTCATTCATTCATTCATTCATTCATGTCATTGCTTTCCAAAGATGACACTTCTTTAAATGCACAAACATGCTTGGGTAAGCATTCTTTCCATGACATGCGCGTATACCTTCTAGGATAGCTGCTATTGGCAAACTTTATCTCCAATACCATTCTCTGTTCTCAAAAACACAACAGGCCAGCTCCCTTTCCCTCTATGGAAACAGAGTTACTTCCTAGCAAGCTTTATGAGGTCCTGATGTTTTATACTGTATATTGCCAAAGAATTTTTCTCTCCTCAACTCATGGTTGCCCACATTTATGTAGCTGCCTCTCAACTCTTGGGCCATACTGCTGTGTCCTACTGAGAAGGAGGACAGAAAAGAGGAGGTGTGGAGCATGTACTTGGTCACAGGGTAAGACCTGAGAGGCCATGGTAAACCTGATATAGGTATATAGACATCCCTATATACCACAGCCATTGAATCTTGCTACTACATTAGTAAATAGCTAGGCAACTCCATGATTACATTATTAAATATGACTTCACTTTTGTTACGTACTACCCTCTCCTTTTAAGTGCAAATACTTATGAAAGGGGTAGCACATCGAATTTTTAATTTGGATGATCAGAGTTTGTTTCTCCTCGCTAAGAGGGAGAAATGAATTAAGGACCATGGACACTACAGCAGAGTTGGAATAATCATTGTGATGAGCTCAGATGAGTCCAGTTCTGCGAAAGGCGGATTTGGATCTGAAGAAGCAGCAATTCTCTGCTGGCAAATTGCCTCTGTGCAGTCTTCTCTGAGGGTGATAATAACCATAATCGTTGTCATCATCATTAAAACAACTGGTATTTATTGGGGGCTTATTATGTTCCAGACACCTCTGGATAAGGTGGACTGGTTCTCATTGTGTAATTCTCAGGATAAAATATATTCATTACAAATATGGTTATTTAGCGGGTATGAGTTTATGCCTGTAAATTCGTGTATACATATTTTAAAAATACTTTTATTGACTACCACAACTCAAGCATGGATCTTAGAGCAAACTGCCTAGGTTTGAATCCTGGCTGCATGGTCTTGGTTTCCTCATCTGTAAAGTGGGCTAAAAATGTCACCCCATAGGGTTTTCATGACAATTAAATGAGTTACCATTTGTAAAGTAGCTGGCATATAGTACCTGCAACTAAAGGCTAGGTCTTATTATTATGTTATTATTATCCCAAGATGTTGGCAGAATATGTCTATATAAGGTCCTGACACAGGAGGGCTGGGGTGCGGTGAGGTATTTTTGCTCTCAGGTATTGCAAAAAAGGCCTTCCCTTGGTCAACGAGGCTCTTTAAGCCAAATAGCATAATCATCTATGAACCACACGGGGGATCCAGGAACATTCCTGCAAGGCTGTCCACGGACCTGTTTCCAAAATTTACAACATGGTCACTTTCTCTCTGGGGTTTTGCCACTTTTCAGAAGCATTCCCCCTCCCCCCCCCCACACACACACACACTATTTTTCTCCTCTCTCAGTTCTGGACCAAGGACAATGCTTTTCTAGTCTAAAGATGGGAGCAAAGCACTGGTCCTCTTTCTTTTTCTTAGCTGCAGATGTTTAATTTCCCCTAGGAGTATAGAGTTTTAGGACACAAAAGTATAGGAGATCTGCAGGCTATTTTTAGTTTCCTTGCCTTGCCTTAGACATTCCTCCTCTGAAGAAACTGCTACCCACATGATGGAGGAAATGTGAAAATCCAGTGAAAGAAGAAAAAGAAAGAAAAATGAATATCTCCACACATTATTCTGCCCTACTTAAGCAAGAAGAATCATGCATTCTTAAATACATGATTGGAATACCAGCAACTCGGCAGAAGGCTAGGTTCCCACTGCTTGCTCCTTCCTTAGAACCCCTAAACTCTGTGTTCCTGCTCTCATTGTCGTGCTTTCATCCTGCATCCAGCACTGTTAGGTCTGGTTCAGGGTAAACAGGTGGCAAGGAGAGGGCTAAGGGCAGAGAACAGGCACTGAATTATAGCTAGGAACCAGATTGCAGCTAGCAATTATTCCCTCATGGGAACATACGTAGTAAAAAGTTCCTGGTAAACTTTAACTGACCTAGAGCCCATTACCATCTAATTAGTATAACATAGGTGGAGCTTCATGGAGAATTATAGAGAAGATGCATGTGTAGGAAGGGAAAGTATTATATAACCTACCGTATTATGTAACCTGTCATGTGTTCTGTTATATAACACCAGCCTACCAATCACCCCCAAAGGCGGGAAACTGCAACCAATCCTGCAAGGAGAAAGGCGGGACAAACTAGCGGGCTTATAAAAAGCAACATGTGCTCAGCCTCCAGCATCTTTCTCCACTCCTGGAGACTGACCTGTTCCACTTCTACTGGAACGTATTTTCCTTTTGCGTAGCTTCCTTTACTTTCATTTTTTCTTTTATGTGATAAACTGTTAAGTTTCTCTGTGTTTGTGATCACTCTGTCATCGGCTTAACTCAGTACCAGTACTCATTCTTGACACTGGGAACTGGGGGACCAGGGAACAGCCACACAGATGAACCTAACAGCACTGGTCCCTGAAGGGTGGTGTGTTGCAGGTGCTGAAGGGACACATGCATCAAGTTTCCATCCCTGATAAATGCCAGTTCTGGGTTTCTGTAGACCTGAGGATCTCACATCTCAAAGCGGCACCTGACCTCTCAGCCACACTATCAATCCCTCCTGCTACCACCAGAAAACAAGGACAGGGCAATGACACCAGCTGTGAACTGGACACCACCAGGAAGGTCTGAGTGCTGCTGCTTCCAACTTTGGTAGAAGTCAAGAGGCCATTCCTTGCTTCAGCCTAGAAACAGAGTTTAAGTGGACATAAAGTCTCGTTCTGTATTTCCTATTGAGATACTCCCTCATTCAGATATAAATGTGTGTATGTGTGTGTGAGTGTATATGTTAGAGCTGTGAGTCTGACGCTGAAGGTTGAAATCCACAGGACATCAGGCAGCTGGGGAGGGAAGATGGCTGTAAGGTGGGGAAGAACACAAACAAACTGGAACCCACAAGTGTGAGTTGGAGGCCACAAAAATGGACTGAAACCCCATGTCAGTTCTTGGTACCTCTGACCTTTGCGGTATGGTGGCCTTTGTCATGGAGCTAAACACACACACATGGCCCCTGAGTCAGAGGAGCTGCAGCAGGACAGTGGAGGGTGGGTTGTTGCAGGCCTGGCCCTTTTCCCACATGAAAGAGAGTAGTCAGCAGGTCCGTAACAAGCTGCGTAAACCACACAATGACTGCTGCCTCACTTCCCAAGAATCCCTCTTGTGGCACATCCTCATGGGAACCATGCAGGATTCTGGGAGATGTAGTTCAGCCTAGCCAAGTTGACACTTTGCAACACCCCCATGGTACCCCATCAGACTGCATTCCCTGAATACAAGAATTCTCTTACCAAGGCTGAAGCCAGGGCAGATTTGGAAAGAAAACACTAAGAGTGTGTGTGTGCACATGTGTGGGGTGTGTGCATGTGAGTAGATAGGGCCACAGCAAGGAGGGCACTTTGAAATAGGCATTCCTGGCTTGGTGGTATTTTACAGCATCATCTCTGTAGGTCACAAGAATCCTGAATGGATGAAGTAGGATTACACCCATCTCTCTGACAAAGCAATTGTCTCAGAGAGGGTAGGCACCTACTAATAAAACTATTATTTGAATCCACATCTCTCTGATCTCATATTTAAGATCATAACTACACTGCCACTTGATCTTCTCTTCCTGCTTAAATCCTAACTGATTCACCAATGGTGATTAAATGTGTGTGTGTACACACACAATCTCAATCATAAATCCAGATATGAGGGCATCAGAGGTCCTAGTTCAGGACTCTTCAGGAGGCCGGGACCTGCTACTGTTTTATGGATTTTATTCATTCTGTTCTGGAATTGGCTGCTGCCTGGAAGCCACAACATAGTCAATTTCCTAAGGAGTAATGATCGCTCAGGGTCCTGGCAGGAAACAGATGGATACTCATTATAACGACAAAGAATGTTTAATCAAAGGACTATTTACAGAGGTGGGAATGGGTAGAAGGAAGCCAGTCAGGGCCAATGGAGCACCCCAGGCTTAGCAGCAGTGGAGAGCCACTGGAGAGGCTGGGGCAAGAGGGAACATTGCCAGATGCTACAGAGAACTATAGGAGAGAGGCCACCCTGCTATGGCTGTGGTGGCCCCAGCCTCTCTCTTCCCACCCAGTGATCTCACACCTCTAGTGGACCGAACAGGAAACCAATGAGCAAGAGTGTCCAGAGGGTGTGTAATCTGTCAAGGTCAACTTCCTAGAGTAAAGGCAGGACAAAGAATGGGTCTGGAGGAACAAAGGAAACTCACTGGCTGCCTCAGGTTGGTTAATTCTCTTTAGGAATCATCAGACTTAGATGACTGAATGGTACATGGTGGCCCAAGCAGCAGAGCTATAGAAATACATGAGGTTGTCACAGCAGCAAAGAGCAGGATGCAAGGGCAAAATGCTGTGTGACATAAACCCCCCTCCAGCAGTAATGCAAGATGCCTTACAAAGCTGAAAACAGGCTGTGGCCATCTCTAAATTTTAAATAGCATTTCAGGATGGATGTTTCCTGCTCATTGATATAAACCATATTTCTCTTCTGCTCTAAAGCTGTAGAAGGCCCCAGGGAAATTGCAGAATAAAAAAAGTTTTATGTTCTTGAGTCACCTGCCAATCTCCTGGCAGATACCTTTATATCTCAGAGTCGACCCAAAGCAGTAGCATTATTTTTATACATGCATATATAAAGGGGCATAAAAATAACACAAACCTAAAAATAGTGCTGTGGTCCATCAGCATTGTGTGGCTCATCTGTAGGGTTATTCCACCCACACTGTTCATCTGCCCTGGCTCCTGTTTCAGAGGGAGCATCCAGACATAAGGTGGGCAGAGCAGCCTGAGATCTTCAGACTCTATACAAGGGCTGGGACCTGCACAGGAATAAGCCATTTCTCCCAAGTAAATTTAAGTGCTGTGAGAGAGAAAGAAAATAATCCTCCCAGACCCATGAAGACAAATAAAAAGTACTTGAGATGCTAATTATAGATAGATAGATAGATAGATGATATATATCTATGGTCCCCAACCCCCTGGGCTGCAGACCAGTACCCATCTGTGGCCTCTTAGGAACTGGGCTGTACAGCAGGAGGTGAGTGGCTGATGAGCTAGCAAAGCATCGTCTGTATTTACAGCTGCTCCCCATTGCTCACATCACTGCCTGAGCTCCGCCTCCTGTCAGATCAGCAGCAGCATTAGGTTCCCATAGGAGCAGGAACCCTACTGTAAACTGTGCATGCGAGGGATGTAGGTTGCACACTCCTTATGAAAATCTAATGCCTGATGATCTGAGGTGGAGCTGAGGCGGTGATGCTAATGGTGGAGAGCAGCTGCAAATACAGATTATCACTAGCAGAGAGGTTTGTATAATTATTTCATTATATATTACAATGTATTAATAATAGAAATAAAGTGCACAATACATGTAATGTGCTTGAATCATCCTGAAACCATCCTCCCTACCCCCATCCATGGAAAAATTACCCTCCTTGAAACCAGTCCCTGGTGCCAAAAAGGTTGAGGAATGCTGATATATATTATATATTAACATATAGTTACATATTATATATATATATATATTATATGTATATGGAGAGAGAGAGAGAGTTAAAATGCAGCATAATAAATACCAAGAGGGGAAGTACAGAGTCCTCCAGGGCATGTTACAGGGACCCCTAACTCTGCTTTGGAGGAAGAGGAATATATATACACATATATATGTGTGTGTGTGTATAATAGGTGCTGTGTGTGTGTATATATATATACAAACATATAAAATAGGCTAGAACATATATATACATAAGTCTGGAACAAGAGGCTTTCAATAAATAATTGCTGGCTTGTTCATGGTTGTTGTTGTTGTTGCTACATAGACTAAGTATAAAATAAAGTGCTAAACTGAAAATTCTCAGGTATCGAACTCACAGAGCATGAAACCTCCACTGCCTGTAACTCGAGGGCACAGAACAAGAAGGAGGTGCCCTGGTAAAGCACTCTCAGCACGTCCCCAGAGATAGAGACACCTGACAGAGACGAATGGTGACCTTTCCCTAACAGCATTGCCACAGGAGTGACCAGAAATGTGCCAGGCCTCTGCCATAAGATCAGGGTCCATCCAGGCCAGGACTCTGTCCTGCTATAATGACAGTCCTTTGTTCCCAGGAGAATATGAAAGCCTTCTCCACTTTGATTGCATCCTACGACACGGATCACTCTGAACTGCAGATGCTCGATGTTTTGTCAGGGCCACATGTCACTTTTCGTATTTATTTCTTTTTCTGTCTCCTGTGTGAACCATTTTTCCTCTGTGGAAATCAAACCTGGACTGAGACAATAAGGGAAGACTGACTTTTCATTATATATCTACTCTTTTTTTTTTAAAGTTGTTCTTTTTTTACTTTTTCCATTGTGTTGTATGACATTTTCAATTAAAAAAAATGACTTTGAAAGACTAAAACTCTACATGTTGCCTTCGACCCTTCTTCCTGCCATCATTATAATATTAGCAGGAGCTAGACTCAAGCAAGACTTGCAGCCGGCTGGGAAGATTTGCTTTGATTCCAGCCTCTGACTCAATCCCATTTCTGCTACAAAGTAGGGCAGTGAGATATAGCAGCGGGACTGGCCCCCTGTGCTCCATTTATTCCAGCACTGCAAAACTGTGAGTTAAATCTTTAACTCCAGAAGGGCCAGTGCACAGGATGCAGCTCCGTGTGGCCTCCCTGCTGAGTTATTCTCCGACCCCCTATCAGAGGTCGGGTAAGAGGGCGAGATATGAAAAGGCTAAACTTCATTTTGGCCTATGTTTCTAGCACTTTAGTAGTAATCCTCTTACCCAATATATTGAGTAGAAAGAAGCAAAATGATTAGTCAATTATCATACGATGACCCATTCTTCCACTGATCCAGAAATTTCACATCGGCTGACACTCACAGGACTCCAAATCCTTGTGTAATTCTTTCTTTATACTTTTGCTCAGTGTCTCTACCTTCTGCTCTAAGTGCATCTCCCCCTATCCTAGCTCATGACCTCTCTGCTCATATAACCCCTTTCTCTCTCCCAAACCCAGCTCTTTTCTCTGCTTTGGTGCTCAGCTACTACCCCTGCACTGAGAACAACCATGGATGAGAGGAAACAGGATGAATGGCTTGGAGTTGGTCACAGGAAGCCAGAAGAGAAAGTGAAGTGAAGGAAAACAAAAGTGAAAGGAAGGGAAGCAAACATTCTCTCTAGCTGCAAAAAATATGTATATATTTTAGAAAGATAGGCTCTAATTTAGATGTGTGAAGACAGGTCTCGCCTTTCACTGCAAAATCAAGGCCATCTTCTGAGAGTCAAACCAATTGAAGTTGATTCCCCTTGTCATAAAGACCTTGTACAGGCTTGTTTTTATATAAATATTTTTAATTAATAGATGCCTTCATCAAACACAAGAAGAATTAAGCTTTACCACTCACTAGAGACCCTGAAATTAGATTGATTATCTGCATCTTAATTTACTTTTTCGACACCACTAATTTATTTTTAATAGGTCTGTAATTTAGCTTTATCTATTTCTTATTCTGGTTGGCAGACTCAAATGCCTGCAGCTCACCAGTCAGCCTCTGCAACCTTTAGGTACTGCTGTCTGCACAGTATATTAATTTTTAAATTATCTAGCCCAGTGTGAGGAAGAACATCAATTAATTTCCATATGAGAGCCAGGCTAACACCTCTTCCTCCTCCTCAAGAATGGTGAAATTTAAATGAAAGAGAGGGCAGTATTAGGGAGAATCCAAATAAAGGCAAGAAATTTTCACTCGTATTATAAAATCTGCTGCCCTTGAGACACCTTCCATTTGAACCAGTGGCTTTGACATCATTATTGTAGTGAATAAATGTTCCTCTGTTAGTACCTGTTATCCATAGAGTGACCCATGAAACAGTGGAGAACGGAAGACAGGGATATTTAATATTATGTTTCTTGATGTATGTATCTCAGGCACCAAGAACAATACCTTGATGTGGTAGCCAATTGATAAATATTTGTTGAATTGATAAACCCTAGATTTTGTACAAGGCAGACACTGCTAATCCTCCCCAAAACTGAAACATGTAAAATAGAGACAGAAGAAAAAGAATGGTTTTCAGAAATTAGAAGAGACAAGCAAAGTCAGAGAGAAGAAAGAACTAGCTAAGTTGTCATGAGAAATGAATGGAAAGCAGAGAATTCTTACCTTCTTGCTAGGTATCTTTTGTTTATCAAGAATATTGCTTCCATATAGACATATCTATATCACATACTGGATGAAGTGATCAGAGACATCATACAATTTATTTGGAGAAAGTAATTGTGAGAGTCTATTCTGGGCAGGCCACATGTAAAGAATTGGCTTAATTCTGAGCCCTGCAATTTAGATAGGACATTGATAAACAGGTGGCCTCCAGAGTGACAGATGAAAATGGGAGGGCATGTGAAGAAAGGCTGCAGTATTTGGGAATTTTTAATCTAAAGCAAATATCCGAAGGGCTGGTGGCATCTGTATTAAACCAGAGGGAAGAAGTGGATTAATGAAAACAGATACTTAGCTCAGTATAATAATATTTAAAGCAAATAAAAGTGGCCCCAGCTGCTGTTGTAGCTTACTTAGGATTTCAATATTTCTCACCTGCACAGGTGGACTAGCCTGAATTCCCTGCCATCTGACTTCCCCATCCCAATCCGTCCCAATTCATCTCTGCCACTGATGCCAGCCTGCCATTTCTAAAGCACATTCACTGCATCATATCTAAGCTCAAAATCTCTTCAGTGGCTTCCAACTTTTTGTTTTGAACCTGATTCAAATTTCTCAGTCAGGCATTGGAGGATGCCACAGTAAGGCATCTTCCATGTACCCCACATGCATGCTATTCTCCCAGCTGAGCCAAAGCCTCTCATTCTTCCTCAAACCAACATTATACTTGCAAATGTCAGCCCTGGTTTATCTCTCTCCATGTGACATGATCCCTGAACATCCCAGGTTGTCAAAAATCTCTCCACTTTTTAAAGGACCTTTACAATTCCTTCCCATTTTTGATGAGATGAACACTTTATTATTTTTTTTAAAAAATTCACCAAAATCTCTCTCAAAGAGAATGTTGTCTTTGATTTGGAAAACCCTTTAGCAACCTCATGAGGTAGGAAGAAAATCAAAAAAGCAGAATCTCAAACAAGAAAGAGGAATGGTTAAGTATCTGCACATGGAAAAAAAAAAAAGACAAACAACAGGGTTTCTTTTTCTTTTTTGCCTAATACAGAGGGGTGGATATAGGAGAAAGAGTGTGATTGAAAGGATTTATGTAGGGTGAAATAGAACTGTGAGATGTGCCTGCTAGGATCACTGCTGCTGTGCGGAGCTCGGATTGGGGTATGAGTGGGGAGGTTGCATTGATCTAGATGACGATCATGATGGCACAGCCAAGATCATGCTAGTAGAAATGGTGAGAAATGGTCCGGATGAAGACATTCACTGCACAGATCCACCAGAATCACTGATGATCGTATGTGGGGAGGGGACGAATCACAGGTGAAGACCTCAACTTCTAGCTTGAGCAATGGGGTGGTTGGTTTTAGAGCCAATACTGAGATCAGCAACAACAGGGTGGGGGAGGTAGAAATCAAACATTCCATTTTGGATGATTATGTCTCAGGTGTCTGTGAGATATCCAAATAGAAATAGCAAATAGGCAATTGGATAAGTAAGATGAAAGCCCAAAGGAAAGATCTAGCTTAGAGAGATAAGATTGGGAGCTATCATTATGAGATGGCATTTAAAATTATTAAAATTGATTAGACTATCTAGGGAAAGGAAGAAAAGGGAGAGAAAAGACACTGGCCCAGTTATCAGTCTTTAGAAATCCCCAAATTGGGGTTGGGTGAAAGAAAAGAAAACTTCAATGGAGACAGAGGAAAAGCAGCCCAAGGGGAAGGGACATACACGAGGGGTAATGCATGCAGGCAAGACAACGGGAGACTCACCCAGGAGCAGAGAATGCAAACCACATCAGTATTACAGAGAAACCAAATAACAGGTGAACATAAAGTCAATCTTACCTCAATAAAGCTGCTAATTCCTTTAATCCTATTGAATGCATGAAGAGATTGAATGCTGAACTTTTGAATGCAGGAGACTTTGATAGGAGTATGAACTCTTCCTCTATGATAGCAAGAGCAAGAAAAATATGGATACACTTAGAGATCCCCAAGTCTCCACAGAGCATAATGTCCCCACAGGCAGCAGCTCTCAGAGAGAGGAAGCAGCTAATGATCTCACCTCCACAGGACTCAAACACCTGCAGTCCCCTTAACTCTGAACTCCAGCAACACGATATCAGTATGCCTTTCACAATAGCAATTTGTGGATTTGCCTACAAGGAATATAAATTCCTTGAGGAGATAAACAATGCTTGTCTGCGTTCTGTGCAGCACCCAACACAGTATCTAGCTTAGAAGTCTTCGATTTGTACTTTCCAGTTGAGATCATAGATTTTTTTCCCTTTGAAACATTGCTGGAAAGTTCTTAGCATCACCATTGTATTATAAAAGATAGAAGAACCTGACCCAGAAATTAGTAAAATCACAAATGACTTAATCTATAAATATATTACTTTTCTAATTTAAGAGAAAATCCTCACATGAGCTAAAGAAAAATAAAAGGGATTAATTACACAAGGGACAGGGCTATTTGATAATGTATTAGGCACTGAGTAAGAGAAAAGCTCAAATCTGAGCTCAGTATTTCTTCTGAACTGAAGATTATAAGAGGAGCATACCAGAAATGAAAGCCATAGTGTTTGGAGAAAATGTACTTTAAAATAATTTTCTCCAGGGCTTGAAATTTCAATGCTCGCTCGCAACACAAGGATCTGGAGTTCCAGGAGTGGGTTACGCCAGATGATGTTGCTTTTATATCTCACACAGAGTAACTCACCATGGCCTTTCATTCAGAGCATATTACCCAGTTTACAGTCTTAAGAGAGAGGGGCAAAGTAATCTTGGGATTTATAGAAGAGGCTTATGCAAACTAAGCGAGTCCAGAGGTAAGAGGAATTTTTAGGGAGAAGGCTAGAAAGAAATAAGAAAAGGCAGAGATCAGGTTAAGCTATTTTTAAAAAGTCTTGAAAAAAGTAGAAGGATGGATGTGGCACTCTGTGCAAGTAGGAAAGGGAGGTGGGGGCATCAGAGAGGTGACAGAGAAGTTCCTTCAGTTGCTGATCACAAATCTCACACTTTGTGTTTTCTGTACAAAGCAACTTGCAATTCTTTATTTTTCAAAGAATTGTGATCTGAGACCTCAGATTCTCCAACCAGAACAGGACAGTTCTTTGCCACTGTTCCCCCAGTTCTTAACAGCAGAAGTTCCAGATAACATTACTGATTTTCCAGGATGCTGGAGATCATTGGAGCCTGCTCTGCCAGGTGGGTTACAGGCTCTGTGGGCTACCACAGCTGGTCTAATTTATCCCTCTTGGAAGAGATCTCAGAATCTACAGAAAATACTTGGAATATTAGAATCCAGAACCTTTCTTCCAGAACACACAAGAGCCCTAGTCCAACTTACTAATTTTAAAAAGGAGAAAAATAAGACATAGAGATATTATGTGAATGGCACCCATAGCTGTGTTTGTGTAACTAAGACAAGAACTACTAATCCAGCATGATACCATGAATAAGTTTCTCAACTTGGGCCTCTATTTTTTCAACTGTAAGTAGAGATCATGATGATCACTTTGCTGGGTGGTGAAAGACAAAATAACTGATGTATGTAAAATACGTAGCACAGTGATCGGCTTGATTGACACACAGCAGATGCTCAATAAGTCGGTGTCTTTCTTTCGCCCTGTCTTAGACCCAGGACATGATACTTTACCTAATGCTATCAGAAACAACCATTAAATAAGACCCAAACCATTTTCCAGTTTCAAGTGCACCCAGAGAAAGGAATTTTCAGGGTTCACTTCTTATTTCAAATGAAGCATGTTTTTCTATGTTCCACCCACAGTTAGATTATTAAATACCTTGGACTATTTAAATAGATTTCTGTTGCTTCTTAAATACTATTTTTAGAATGCACCTTTCCCTGAATCTTCTCTTGCAGCTGCCATATCTCCTAGGAGGCTCAGGAGGTAGAGGGTGAGAGCTTGTGGCTTTCGGGCTCTTGGCAACACTCTCAGTGTGACCTGCTCTCTCCATGGCAAGAGTAGACAGATTGCTCCTCTCCAGATTAGAATTGAATTTGCTTCTTTCTGCAATTCCCCAAGATCCAGAAGAATGAATGTTCAGTGAGGATTAGTAGCCACATGGACCTACTAGTAGCTTGGCTATTTCTACATGGTCAATTAGAACAGCAACAAAGTAAAAAAAAGTCTTAGATCTATAAATTTTGGTAGAAAAGAATGAAGAGAAGAAAGGTGAGTGGGCAGGGTTAGGGAAAACAGGGAAACTTGAAATATGCATAAGGTATAAAAAGTCAAGTTTTTGTCTCTCTCCACCTGATTGCTCCTTTTATATCTTCAGTATATGGTTCCCTAAATCTTAGTCATCACCTTGGCTTCTCTGTAAATCCAGCTTATGACCACACCATTTTTTTATAATCCTGAAAATATAAAGAATAATTAATAGGTCATAGAAAACAACATTAATAAATAAATGCTTTTAGAGCATAATTCAGATTAAGCTTATTTTTCTATGAGGAATCACAAAAGTTGCATTGCAAGGATCCAAGCACAGAAATATCCCTAAGAGAAAAATGTTAAAATATCTAATTTTCAGCATAGTTATAAATTTTTTAAAAAGAAGAATAAGAAGAAAGAAAAAAAGAAGTTTTACAAAGATTATTTAAGTTTCATGTAAGGCATTTTGGCTTCAGGTACGTCTGGTTTTCATCTAACTTGAAAAAGGCTTAGATTTCAAAAATGAAACTATGCAAATGATTACTCAGTCATTTTGTGTAAATGCTTTAGGCTTTAGACGTTATGTGGAAAATAAAGTAAAATAAAACAGCTTTAGTACAGTCCTAGTAAGCTTAGTCCATGGACAGCACATTAAATCCTGAATTACACACTCCATCAAACTCGTCCTAATGAGCCATCCGAGTCTCTGATGTATATAATATGCCTTTTTAAAAATCCATGGATACATATTGCACCCAGAGGTTTGGATGGCTCCTTTGGGTTATTTAAGTTTCAAAGGAGTCTATCAGTCTCCCAGGTATAACGTTTTGTGAATGCCTTAAAAATGAAAATCCAGAGATTAGAAGCTCAAAATACCTTGAAGGGAAGTAATATATCAGCCAAAATAAAAGGCCATTGAAAGGCAAGGTTGACAAGACACTGCCTCCCTGAATTTCCTGTCTTTTGTCAGTTTGGGTCACAACCCTTAAAACAGCTGTAACTCTGTTCCTTCCAATCTAATTACACAACTCTGGCTTGCTTTATTTATAATTAGAATCCAGTAACCTCCTCTGACTTGTGTCTGTGCTGCTGTTCCACGGCTGCTCTTGAATGCTGCCACGTGACTGTAGAGATTGAGTAGGGAGGGACAGAATGTTCAAAGCACCACGATGGAGGCCCCATGGGCTATTCTGCAAAGAATGTGAAGGTTGGGGCAGCCCAGCCTAAGAAAGTTGGTGAGTCCAGAAAGGAAATACTTGTGGTTAGAGAAGAGAGAACACATCACAAGAGAGGCCTACAGATAGGAAGAGAATAGCTCCTTTCTTCTGGGGCAGGGAGGGCAGAAAAATTAAATAGCCCATGACTTAGCAAGCAAGATGAGACAGGAGGAGGGGGAAGAAAGAAAATCTGGAAGAAGGAAGGATTGAGTGGTGGGAGAACAGCATTAGTTGGGAACCCTCACTGTACCCATAAATTCCTTTAGCCCCCTTCACAACCCTACCAGGTCGATGGAATTACCCTCATTCTCCAGAGAAGGGAACTGCATTTCAGGGAGCCTCAGAAATAAATATACCTGAAATAACACAGCTAAGCAGATGTAGAGCCAGAACTCACACCCCACCCAAAAGTGACTCCAGAGCCTGTAGGCTCCGGTCCCCCTGGTGAATGACGGATGGAGTAGAACTGAAACTGATTCCAGGAACTGTGGAGATGGGTGTGTGTCTGGAGGAACCCGTAGGCACTATCTCAAAATCTTTCCAACATGGTCTGATTTCCCACCTGCAGTGTATTTCCTGAACTGTAAAAAAAATAAAGCCCATTTCCTAAGGTTATTATGAGGATTAAAAGAGTTCATATATGTAATGCACAAGAAGCATGTGCCTGGCACATTGAAAGCATCATATGAGTGAAGGCTA
Organism: Cheirogaleus medius; assembly: GCA_008086735.1. Lineage (NCBI taxonomy): Eukaryota > Metazoa > Chordata > Mammalia > Primates > Cheirogaleidae > Cheirogaleus > Cheirogaleus medius. The sequence goes on along the minus strand of VBSM01001118.1, from coordinate 20,729,550 downwards.
TGTATTGTATGCTGCTTGCCTAATGATTCGTTTCACCACATCTGCTTGTGCAGGTTTATGTCATAGGCCCATAGCTGTGTGTATGTGAGAATGAATGTTTGATAGTGTTTCAAGTTTCTATAAATCCTACTTAGATTATTTTTCCCCCAATAGTAGAGAAATAATAAATGAAGATGAGCTAAGTTTGACTTGAGCAGACCAAGCTGGTAAGAAAATTGTAGATCATGACCTAAGTTTTACAAAGTAAGAACTGGAAAGCAAGTTAATTCCAAAGGTTGAAGTCTAATATAGAAATGCATTTGTCATCCCTATGTAATTTAGATCTTTAAAGAACTGATATAAAATAAATCTCAGCTTTGATACAGAGCAAGAGGAGAATTAGCTCATCGAATCTGATGATGCCATTTGGCACAAGGGACTTATTGGCTCAAAGCATGAGCTGACCTGTCCAGGGTGTCATCATTAAGTCTGGACTTCCAATCTCTGGAATCAGGAGACAGTGTTCATTCCACTGTGCCAGTGCCCTGGGTGTGTTGATGGTCATGCTAAAACACATTTAGGCATGACATATTTTCCTTGTAGTCACCAGTAAGACAGTGCAAATTTCACACGGCTTTAGTCAGTGGACTGGATGATCAGTCAAAAAAGACAGCCCTAGACTCCAGGATTATCCTTTCTAAGATTACCCACATAAAATACTTCTATCTCAACCTTGCAGAACTCTTGCCCCTACACGTACAGGAGAAAAGCTTAGAGGTGACTTCCCACCACAGCACAAGCCTTGCGTGGATGAGTCACAGGGGGAGAGGGGAAAGTGGCCGCATGTCTGCTGTGAGCCGCAATGCTGTTCCCCACTGGGATGCAAACCCTGCAGAGCAAGCCTCTGTGCACCCCATCCTTCCCTCTCTACTCTCCCCTCAACTTTCTTCCACTCTTTTCTATAACTCTTCTCCTCTCTCTGAAGAAGATTTCAGATTAAGATTTAAAGGTAAGAAGGAAAGTAAAAAAGGAGCCTTCTTTTGTTTTTCATTTGTTTTTTCAACTCCTAAGTCCTGGACACAGGCTAGGTACCATTTCTTCACCATCTTGACCACCACCTTGTTCGAGTGAGAAGCGAGAGGCTTTTCCAAGCACTCCAGAGCTGTGCACTTATCAAGCCACCGTGCGCCATGCTGGTACTCTGCACTGGGCATTATGGCTAACCAGGGGAGCCTGAGACATAGTCACAGCTTGGTCGGGAGAAAAGGAAAAGAGGCTGTGAAGGATTTTATTTTGTAAGGCTGATCTGATATAATTGTCATATTCTGACATAAAAAAAAAAGCCCAGGCTGTGTTATGCTAAAAAAAAAAATGGAGTTTGGGAGTTCTTTTCTTAAAGTGAATCTCCTAATGTTAATGGGGTTAAGCTGAAATTACTAATAACTGCAGAGGTCAGTCTGCTTCCCAGAGGTTGTGCTCTTCATCTGGGCTCACAGCACTGCTGGCCCTACCTTGCCCTCCTGGGATGCAAGGCCCTTTAGTTTGCTCTTGGTAACAGCCCACTCAAGTTCCCTGGATTCTGAGAAGTTCAGTGATGCCCAGACAAAAATCTGCCCCACTGTCCCCTGATGCCTGAAGTGTTATCAGGGAGGATAAATAAATTTTACACACAGATATCCCTAGGAGCAGTGGTCCAATGACTTCAATTCGTATCATAAAAATGACAGAAAAGATACCTGCCAGAGTTTTAAGGGGGAATCACAGAAGGTCAGAAGATAGGAGAAAGATGCAGAAGGAGAAGCCAGAGGTATTCAGAGAAAGTTCATCTAATGGCTAGCATGGCCCGCTACTTTCCTCAGGGCACTGAATAGTTCTACTACCTGCTTTGTGTACCCAGAGTTTTGTCTTGGTGAGACTGACTTCACCATTTCCTCACATTAGATCATCTCAGCCACAATCCTAGCCCCAACCTCCACTTCGGGAGTAGGGAATGGGAAGGTCTTGGGAAAATGGGAATGCAGACTGAGTTGTTTGTCAATTAGTCTTCTTGGCTTTGTTGTTTGTGTGTTCTTGGCTTAGTTTGGATTGAGTTTTCTTTCTCTTTCCTTTTTGGGTTTAAGGCTCTCTGCCCAAAATGGAGTATTTTGAAGCACATCTTAGCCTGTTCTGAATTATAAAAGATTGGGTTAATTAATCTTCCCCCAGCTGATTACTTTCAACCTTTTTGTTGGTGCATTGGGAAAATGTATTAGTGGTTACTAATTAAAGGTACTGAAAATACCTTTATACTTCTTCAAATTCTTGGACTCCTGAACTAAGTTGATTAAGAAGAAAAGGGGAAAGTTTATGTAGGATTTATCCTTGAAAGTGCCTAGGAAAGACTACAAATAAAGCAGAAAAAGGAAAGTTGCAACCTTATTTTATAACTTATCTTTGTACTTATGGTCTTGGGACCATTTTCTAAGAATAACAGCTAATATTTATTAAGTGCTTATCATATATAAGAACTATAATAAAAGCTTTATATGTTCCATCTCATTTAACTCTCTCAATTCTCTGAGATAGATATGAATTCCAATCCCATATTACAGATGAGAAAATTAAAGTTTAGAAGTCAAGAAAATTACCCAAGATCACAAAGTTAGTACATGCCAGAAGCAGGACATAAAGCAGTTGGTCTGTCTTCAAAGATAATGCATTTAATCTCAACAATGTTGATCTAAATGATGATGAAATCTTCATTTTTAGAGTTGAAAAGATCTAAAAGAAAATCTGTCTGCAAGCCAAAAGTGCATCATATGTTCTCACAATTCCTTTCTGCATTGGTTATTTATTGCTGCATAACAAATTATCCCAAACATTTATTATCTCACAGGCTTATGAGGCTCAGAAACCCAGGAGCAGCTCAGCTGGGTGGTTCAGGGTCCCTCATGAGGTTGAAGTCAAGCTGGTAGCCAGGGCTGCAAGTACCTCCAGGCTTGGCTGGGGCTGAAGGACCTGCCTCCAAGCTCCCCACATGGTCATTGACAGGCCTCAGCTCCTCACTGACTATTGGCCAAAAGCTTAAATTCATCACTGCTGCATTCCCCCAGGGCAAGTGACCCAAGGGAGATGGAAAACACAAACCATCAATTCTGTCATAGTCTGTTAGTCATACAGATCCATCCTGGTTCAATGTGGGAGGGGGAGGGGACTAAATAAGGGCATGGGTATCAAGAGGTGGGGCTCACTGGGGACCAACTTGGAGGCTAGCTAACGTCCTTGCTTTTCTACACTGTTATCTCAGCATAGAACACCCTTATCTGTTCTATCTGTCTGCCTTACTTCTACTTACCCTTAAAGACTAGTTCAAATGTAATTTTTCTGTAAAAATGCACTGGTGTTCTCTTTTCCCTTCAGTGTTCCTGATGACTATTAATGCACAGATCACATTGTGCTGTGATCACTCATTTACAGGCTGTCTTAGCTTAGGATCTTCTGCAAAAGGAGATACGAGGTTTGCACTCAGTGAATTTATTTTGGGAAGTGATCCTAGGGAACAGGAAAGGGGGACTAGGAAGAATAAAACAGGAAAGGAAGGAAAAATTCCAAGGGCTAATCATTGAGCTGATCAACACCATAGGCAACTGGGCTCCATCTAGGGGGATGGAGTTCTCTGAGAGACTGTGTAAAGTGTGCCCAGAATTGTCTGCCTGAAAAAAAGAAGCATATTTATCCCTTAGGTTCTGTACCTCAGAGATCAGGGTAGGCTCAGGGAGTATTGACAATGATGCCAAAAGCATGAGATATGGTAAGCAGCAAGTGCACTTGGGATACACTTGAATGCAGCGTGTGTCCATCCATAGTAATGACCAGAGCACTAAGTTGGGAAAGGAGGATGTAGACATCTAATATACATGTTTGGGTCCAAGTTAAGGCCAGGGACAGAGTGTTATGTGTTTTTGTATCCCAATATATAAAACAGAGCCTAGCGGCTGAAAAATATGTGCCATACCATGCAATCAATCTGGAAACACCTAATTTATTCAACAAATATGTATTGGGCATATACTATGAGGTAGCCACCATGCAAGGTACCGATAATCCTGTTGGGTGATTTATAAAATATTTAATAACTAGTGTTATATAGATACTGACCAATCAAAATGAATGCCAGTCCGTCACAGCAGTAGAGTTATCTTGGAATGTATTTTCTTAATTCAGACCTGCAAATAGTTGAATAATGAGGCATAAACCTTATTTTTACAGTGTGTCAAAGAGATAGGTCTGTTTGGATTTGGGGATGGAGTATGGAGGAAAGATATGTTTTAGTGTGTCTCCAAGAGGTGGGGAGGGGAGAATGGTCTTTGGATATAGAAGGAAAAGTCATTTCCAAGGCAGGAGGGAGGATAGAGAGAAATAATGCAGATGAAAGCACAGATCATTAATTTAAAAATGAATAGACCATCTTTTACGCAGCTGAAAATCAAGCAGGAAAACAAATAATAAGCAAAAAAAGTCTCAGCGTTAGCCAATATCAAGATAGAGAAGTGCAAAGTGTAAAAAAGCATGTAAAAGTGGGATGGATATTCAGGGCCATATTAAAGACGTAAACTTCAGCCTAAGAAGTCGCTGAAAGACACGCTTTATGCTTCTTTATAGTCTGTATGCTGAGCTTCTGCAAGAGCTGCTCAGAAACGTTTATTGGTCAAATAAATAAATGGAATCTAAACTGCTCACCTTAAAAAGAGGAAATTAATCCCGGACTTCTGTTTCCAACTAAGGAAGTTGCTAGACACTGTCACTCCCACCCTAACTGAAAAGCCAAAAGGATAAGCTCTAAATCATTTTTTACAACCCATCAGAGAACTAAGGACACTAAGAAACCTAAATGAACTAAAATCTAGAAAGTAACAAGCTCTTCCTAGGAGAGAAGAGACTCCAGGATGTTTTAACCCAAGCAGAAAGGTAAGAAGAGGAGGAATCCTCTATAGATAGAAGCCTGAGCTGCCAGAAATGTTAAAAGACATGTTATATATAGGCTGAAGGAAAATATTAGAGAAAAATTCAAATTAATAGTAATGAATGAGGAATACCAGATAGGATAAATTTGTTTTAAATTATCTGTATTGTATTACATTAAATTTCTTTAAAGCTCTGTTGACTGAAACAAAAGTACTAAAAGTATACACTAGGGTATATAGCACATAGGGGTAAAACAAATGACAACAAGCACATAAAGGGCAGGAGGAAAGTAAATTTAGCTATACTTTTACGAATCCCAAATCCTTATAATATATGTGAAAGGGTAAAGTAAAACTCAACTGGGATAATTTAAATTTTTATTATAACCCAGAATTACTATTTAAAAATAATATAAAGATGCATAGCTAAGAAAAATCAAGAGATGAAATAAAATGGAATATTGAAAAACAAATACTCTATTCACCCAATAGACATCAGGAAAACAAAAGCAAATGAAAGAAAAACCAGAAAATGAATAGCAAGATGATAGACATAAACCCAACTATAATAATTATATTAAATTTAAATATAATAGAAAAAAATGACAGTTAAAAGGCAGAGATTATCTGACAAAACAAAAAGCAAGATCCCATTATTTTCTGTCTAAATAGAATCCTCTAAATATAAAGACACAAACAGGTTGAAAATAAAAGGAGGGAAAAGGACCTAACATGCAAACAGTAAGCAAAAGAAAGCTGGAGTGGCTTTGATATCAATTAATATTAATTGATATTAACATTAAGCAAAGTAAATTTCAATACAGAAAGTACTACAAAGAATGAAAAGGGATATTTCATAAGGATAAAAGAAGAAACTCATCTAGAAGACATAAACCATCCTAAATAAGTGATGCATCAAAAAAGAGACCTTCAAAATAAATGAAGCAAAAATTGACACAACCGAAGGAAGAAATAGTCAAATCCACAATACCAACAGAGATATCAACACTCAGCTCTTAGTTATGGATAAAACAATCTAGGAGAAAATATTTGTAATGTATATATCTGATAAGGGGTTTGTATCAAAAACACATAACTCTCACAACTAAATAAGAAGACAGAAAAAGTTCAATTTAAAACATGGGCAGAGGACTTAATTAAATATGCACATCCTAAAGGAAGATTTATTAGGTCATTAAATATGAAATGTCTGATTTCAAATCAAAAGTTTAGCTTATTATATCACAAACAAGAAGCTGTACAATTAATCAAAGTATGCACCTAAACTATCAACACAATGTCACCATCTTACTGGTAGCTTGTTTATGTCAGCAGTGAAGAAGCCTGGAGAGCCAGTAGTGATGAAGTCAAGTGGTGATGAAATCATGAAAGGTGTTTTCCACAGTTTGTTGAGAATTGAATATTTTTCCTTGCAAGAAGTGGTCCAAAGCCTGGAAGAAGTCGTAGTCAGTTGGTGCAAGGTCTGGTGAATGTGGTGGATGACAGAGAGTTTCCAAGCCCAGCTTCTGTAGTTTGAGCAGCATTGTTTGCACAACATGTGGTCAAGCATTCATTGTCTTGCAAGAGGATTGGCCTGTACCTATTGACCAGTCTTAGCTGCTTAATGGCAAGCATCCTCATTATTTCATCCAATTGGTTGCAGTAGACATCCACTATAATCGATTGACCAGGTTTCATGAAGCTGTTGTGGATAATACCAGTTTGGACCACCGAACAGACACCATTAGCTTTTTTTGATGCATATTCACTTTTGCACTGTGTTTAGGCACTTCATCTTTATCTAATCATTGTGCCAAATGCTTACGATTGTCCAATAGAACCCATTTTTTCATCACACATAACAATATGGTGTAGAAATTGTTCACCTTTATGTCGTGACAGCAAAAAAAGGCAAGCTTCAAGATGATTTCTCTTCTGATGCTCGCTAATCCATACAGAACCCATCCATCCAGCTTCTTTACCTTGCTGATTTGTTTCAAATGGTCCAGTATTGTTGGCATAGTAACGCCAAACCTTGGTGCTAATTCATATGTAGGTTGAGATGGATTCGCTTCCACTACAGCTTCCAGGTCATCATTATCCACTTGGTCTCAGGTTGCCCTCGTGGTTCATTTTCAAGATTAAAATCATCAGAATGGAACATCTCAAACCATCGACATACTGTGCATGCACTAGCCACACCCTTCCCAAACACTTCGGTGATATTTCAAGCTGTCTCTGCAGCATTGGTTCCATGACAGAACTCATATTTGAAAATAACGCACGTTTGACTTATCCATGGTTTCACAAATATTGCTCTAAAAAACTTGAAAGATAATCACAAATCAAACCATGTGTGTGAAAAAATAAGCATGGACCTTCACTATAAAAATAAAACAGGAAATGTCAAAGTGAAATGTCAGAGATATCAATTGTCTAACTTTGTACTTAAGGGAATCGGACATTTCATCCTTAATAACCTAAATAGCAATGGCCAATGGCTAACAAGTATGTATAAAAAGATTCTCACCACTATTACTTACCAGGGAAATTAAAAATTAAAACTGCAGTAAGATGTCACTATATACCTACTAGAAGAGCTGCAATTAAAAAGACAAGGATGTGAAATAACTGGTACTCTAACACATTGTTTATCAGAAGTAAGATGTTATATCCAATTTGGAAAACAATTTTCTCTGTTACCCAGTAATGCTATTTCCAGGTATTTACCAAGGAGAAATGAAAACATATATTGAAAACAAAGAAGCTTTATTCATAATAGCCAAAATCTGGAAACAATCCAAATGTCACAAGGTAAATGTATAAACACATTATGGCATATTCATACAATAGCATGCTATTAAGAAATAAAAAGAACAAATTACTGATACACACAAGATGAATAAATCTCAAAAAAAACCACATTGTATTGATCAAAGGAAGACACAAAGAGAATAAACTGTGTGATTCCATTTAAAACCCAAGAACAGGCAAACTAAACTACAATGATAGACCACCAGAAAGTGGTTGTCTCTGGAGGTAGACTTTCTGGAAAGGGAAATCAAGAGATTTTCTGGAGTGATGGAAAATAATCAATCGTTTGCTGGGGATGATGGTTACATGAGTGTAGAATATTGTGAAAACTCATCAAACACAGTAAGAATAGTAAACTCTGTTCATTTTGTTTTATTGTATGCAAATCATAACTCAGATTGAAAAAAGAAAAAAATCAAGTAAAATTAAGGAGCTTGAAAATCTTTACATTAATCAGATATTCCTGCAATAATGCCAAGAACCACTGACTCCTTGCTCATAAGTCTGCAGGTTGACCAGTAGTCCTGTGGAACGTGTGTGTGTGTATTTTTTATCTAGAAGCTACAGCAGCCACCCAGGCCAAGCTGTTGTTATGATGCTGGTGAAAGCAGAAGAGCAATGAGCAGTGACATCCCTTAGAGCCTCAGCTTGTAACTAGCAACCTGTCATGTCCACCTTCCATTGGTCAAAGCAAGTCAACTGACCAAGCCCAAAGCCAATGGAGCAGGAAAGATACTCCACCCCCAGTGAACCATGGCAATGGTGGAGAAGGAAGGAAGAACTGAGGACACATAACACCATCTCACTGTCTCCAATTAGTATAAGTGGTGGGACAAAAACCAGGTCTTCTGACAACTTGCCCAGGGCCTCTGCATCAGCCCACACTGTCTCCATGGGGTCTGGAAGCCAACAAGCTGGGCCCAAGCTGTGTCCCAGAGGAAGGTTCCAACACATCTTCACACTCCCTGACAAGGAAGTGGGATGCAACCAGAACACCACAGTGCTCCCCACAGATCTGAAAGAGAAAGCTTTTCCTGGTGTGTGTTCCCTACACAGCCTGGAGGCTGACCCTGGGGAGCAGCAGGGCTCACCACTTGCGCTGGGAGAAGAAACATCTGTTAGTGGAAAGAAATACAATACAGCCATCTAATGGATCCTGGGTGGCATAGACCAGCCTCCTGCTTTCCTGGGAACAACTGAACTAGATAACAACACAAAGGAACACTGTGCCCCTGCTTGGGTGATTTGAGTCTGATCATAGGAGCCAGTAGTCGAACACCTGTGAGGGTGGGAAGTAGCAGGTGATGACTCTGTCTCCGGATGTGGTTAATGGCTTCCAGCAGGTGCTCGTCATATTTTGGGAGGAATATTACCTAACTTGAGCCCACTCTAGCTTAAACAGCTAAGAAGGAGTTCAGATACAATTCTGTTTCAAGAAAAGGGAAGAAGCTAAGGCCAATTTTCACCCACCTACATGTGGTGGAGACCAGTTCATTTCTGCCACTTGTACTCATATAAACCAACCAGAAACCCCAGCTTCTATGTGCTTTTCAGGCATGTTAAGCTGTTTTCTCTTAGGCTATGGACACAAAGGAAGCATAGCAAAGACCTCCAGGTTCAAAGTTCCTTCCCACAAAATTATGATCTGACCCAGACAAGTGATCTACACTTCCCCAAATCCTCCTGACTTTAGGCATTTGTCCACTATTCCCATCAACTGAAGAAGTTACTTGATCCCATTTACTCTTCCAACAAGCAATGATTGCTCACCTGCTCTGTGTCAGGAACTCTGCTGAGCTCTGGGGATAAAGCTGTGAATAAGAAAAACGTGGTCCCTTCCTTCCCAGAGCATATACACAAGTAGACAAGATAGATGTTGGCTAAAGAGTTCCACTGTGATATGAATTAAGCAGCAGAATCGCACAGGTGCCTTCTGAGCCCCATGAGCCACAGTAAAGACTCACACTTGATCCCAAGGGCTGGGGGTGGAGCCATTTAAGAGGCAGCACCATGCAGACACCTGGTCTGACGGCAGTGCTCTTCCTGAGAGCTGCCACGTATCAGGACGTGCTCCAGCTTCCACTCCCTCTAGGGAGCTTCCCCCTGCTCTGCAGGGTTTTGAGCTGGAGAGCATTTGGATGCACTTAAATGCTTACAAATGCAGTTAAGTGGTAAGGTTGAGGGTGGATGCATTATCTCTGGCCACACCCCATGGAGATTGGAAACAGCTTTCAGGGAACTCATGGGCGTCTAACTGAGATGGGTGGTAGTCCTAGAGACCACACACAGGACTCTTTAAATTCTTACACCTCTGTCTCTACTTTCCCAAGACTGAGTGGGGGGCGGGCGGGAACCGCAGAACCCGTGGAACATCCTCACACTGTGATGCAAAACAGCGCCTAACCTGCTAGGCCAGGAGGTTTGTGAAAATCATCCAGGAGGCAGCACCGGGCTTCTTGGCTAACACTTAGCAGCATGTACACCCAGCCAGCTGTGTGGCGTTAGGAGAATGACTTAAATCTTCATCTCTATTTTAGTTTTCCATTAGCTAAACGAGTAGAAAGCAAACCTGAAAGTCTGGGCCGTAGCTGACATTCATGAAGTGTCATGGGAATGGTAGTAATAAGGAAAATGAAATAAAAATGAACTTCCCAATGAAAATGTTATTGGAAAAATATCTTCTAATTTCAATCAGTTATTCCTCAGAAGGCTTTTCCATGTCGTAGCTTAGAGGCAGGACCACAAAAACAGGTCAGCAAAAATGGTGATTTGTGGGGGCGGGGGGGGGTCTTAGGGAAGAGAGCAGGAAGGTTGCGGATTTTCCCCCCACCCAGAATGTTATATTTATTAATAGAAGAAACTATCATTAGCCAAAATTCGGGTTTTGGACAGCAGGGCTTTCTGTTTACAAACAAACATGCTTAGGCATGTTTCGTTTAGCTCCCTAAGCACGAGTGGCATCGCCCGGTCAGGTTTAGAGAGTGATTTATGGTGACGTGTGTGCAGAGCGGGGCCGTGTGGGAGCCTCGGCGGGCCCGGGAGCTCGACACCAGAACCCGCGGAATTGATTGAGGGAGATTTCATTTCCTCTGCCTGAGTGGGAATTCTATCAGAGCGGGCATTTGGGGAAAGGATTCTTATAATTTGTTCCCAGAGTCACCCTGAGTAACAGTTTTGCCTTGCAGCTGAAACCGCCCTTTGGGGAAAGGCCCATCGCGCTGCCAAGACGGCGTCAGCATTCTCCTCAAGCCGGCTCCGCTCCTGCCTGCGGCTGAGAGCTGGGCCTGAACCAAAGTGCAGGACGGGTCAGGGGATGGTGCTCCCTGCTTCCCCCTTCCTGCTCTCCTCATTCCTGCTTAAAGACTCCAGGCCATGCGGGGCCTCTCGGGTTTTGTGCAGGGTTGACTCTGACCGAGACGCGCATGCGCGCGCGCAAGCATATGCACACACACACACACACACACACACTCACACACACACACCAGGGCTCTGTCAACAACTGCATTCTCCTCCTCCCTTTCCTCTTCCAGCAAATATTAGGCTCCTATTGTTACGTCCCGGGTAGTTGATCTGGGAGTCAAGTCATCAGTTTAGAGGTGTTGGTTGAAGTGGGTGCAGACAAGAAGAGGATGCAGGCGACTCGAACTGCTCTCAGCTGAGTAGGAAGCAGTGAGAGTCCTGTGCTATCTCTAGTGACAGGCCTAAAGACGCTCAGGACTGGGTCCCCAGCCATTCCAAAGATCTGGGGTTAAAGGTTCTGAGTCTTTTATTTTTCCTCATTGGACTTTGTTTTTACACCATGTAGAGAGAATGGAGAGGACAACTTCTTCTGTGACAAAAGGAGAATGTGTTTTTCTGTAGAAGACATGTTGTGACATTTCTTGGCTGGTCAGTGTCTATGGCCCCTTCCCAACAGTGCCCAGGGAAAAGGCCAGCCAGCCTCAGGCCTTACCATGTGTGTGGAAGGCTGAATAACAGCCCCTCAAAGATGTCCACACCCTGGTCCCTGGAGCCTGTGGATATGTTGCCTCACCTAGGTAAAGAGGAACTTTGCAGATGTGATGCAGTTAAGAATCTTGAGAAGAGAAGATTCCCCTGGATTATCTGGGCGGGCCCAATGTCATCACAGGGGTCTTTATAAGAGGGAGGCAGGAGGAGTAAGAGTCAGAAGAGGAGAAGGCCATGCGACAAGGAAGTAGAGAGCCGTAGAGTCAGGGGGAGAAGATGTCACTCTGCTGGCCTTGGAGATGGAGGAAGGGGCCCTGAGCCAAGGAATGTAGGCAGCCTCTCGAAGCTGAAAAAAGCAAAGAAACAGATTCTTCCCTAGAGCCTTCGGATGGAATATAGCCCTTTATCACTTTGAAGGGCTATCACTTTGAATCATCACTTTGATTTTAGACTTCTGACCACCAGACTATAAATAAAGTTTTGTCTTAGGCCACTAAGTTGTGATAATTAGGAAATTAATAGGAAAATAATATAAATTAACAGAAAACGAATCCACCATGTTAGTGTAAGACTGTTTGGCTTCCAGCCACCAGTTTCTGCTTCTCTTTCTGAGTGCACTTCATGCCAGAGGTGTTTGGAGATCATCTGCCCCCACCTCCCCTGGAGAGCTATCAAGCAATGACTGGTGAGAGCCGGCGGATACAAACCCCAGATCCCTTGCCTGGGGGGTGGAATAACTTTGCAGTGTGGGTTCCACACAAGCTCCCCAGTTTCCCCGGTGGGATTAAGTTCCAGGGTGGCAGCTCACTTGGTTAGCTTGCCTACCAGCTGCCTTCACCTCCCTGTGTCAGTTTCCTGTGCCCTCCAGGTGCTTCTTGGGGTCACCTTCCAAATATACTACTTGCACTGGAATCCTTGCCTCAGCGTCTGCTTTTCAGGGAACTCAAACTTAAATGGGCTATGATCAGAGCCCTGCTTTCCTGAGCTATTGTAGAGGCACTAACTTGACTTAAATGACTCAAGCCAGACCCACCAGACAGTCCCAGCTGGAACATGAAACTTAAAGAGACAAGATGAGGGCCCATAAACCAAGGTGTTCTGTAGCAGCCTCCTGACCACACTGCTCCCATTGGGTATCTCCCAGTCTCTACCTGCTTCAGGATCTGTGAGCCCATGTGGTCCTTCCAATGAACCACTTCCTCTTAAATTGGCCAAAGTTGATTCCTGTAACCAGCTTTGCAGTCAATAGAAACCTTAACAAGTAGAGAATTGGTGAAGGAGTGAAGGAAGGAGGCACACTCTGAAAAACAGAAAGGAAACTGTGCCCTGAAAGTAGAAGGGTAGACAATCAGACTTGCCACATGGAAGGCTTGACTAAATGTGGCTTTCAATGTTTTTCAAATGAAAGACTCCAGGGCATCCATTCTGCCCTTTCTTTGCCAGTATCAGCCCCTCCCTCAGGAAGGACAATATCTAGGTGAGGCCATATGATTTTGCTGTGAGCATGGAAACTTGGAGATTTAGAACCTGGGAGAGTTATTTAATGATCAGAAAAGCAGATGGCCAGGAAACCTTCTCTTCCTATTATGCAATGCTTAGAGGTGATATAGGACCTCCCTCTTCTGTTGTTCTGGGTAGACCTATGATGGACTAGACTCAGGATAAGCAGAACTTGATCCTTAGTATCAGATAAACAGCAGGGGAGAGAAGCACAAAGCTTATCCTTAAGAAGCTGTAGGAGACTCCTTCAGTGGTTTATGGACAACAACAGAATGCATTGAAATAGTTCCAATGACACTTAGATTCTAGAGAACTGGTTTCTAGTTCTACTACTAACTGTGTAAACTTTGACAAGAGACTTCATCTCCCTAGAGCAAGGGTCCTCAAACTTTTTAAACAGGGGGCCAGTTCACTGTCCCTCAGACCATTGGAGGGCTGGACTATAGTTTAAAAAAAACTATAAACAAATTCCTATGCACACTGCACATATCTTATTTTGAAGTAAAAAAACAAATGGGCAAAAACACCCTCTTGTGGCCCGCGGGCCGTAGTTTGAGGACGCCTGCCCTAGAGTCTCTGTTTTCTTCAATTGTCAAATAACTGAACAACATGATTGCTCTGTGGCCTCATGGCTATAGAAGAACATCATTTTTTTTTTGATGATATGGTGCCAGCCAACTTATCATGGCCAACTGTCATGGTCATGAAATTGAGTACACATATCTCCCCCCACCTGCATGGCTGCTTCCTCATCATACCCAGCCTCTGACAACCTGGGAGTTTGAAACTGAGAATCTAAATTCTTTTCTTTCAACATGAAATAGAATCCAAAGGAATAGGGTTATAGCTGTAAGCTTAATTTTACTTCCAAATACCACAGACCAGTGTTTTAGGTGAATATATTGGCTTTGAAAGGGGAAAAAGTCAAAAGAACATTTTATTCTTCATTAGGTATAAAATGAAAATATTTCTGTTCCTTCCAGAATGCAAGGGCATTTGGCTTCTTAAAGCTGCTTTAAGAGAAATATGTTTATTTTGGGGATACTTAAGCTTACTACTTTCTGTAAAACTGCTACTTCCTAGGACTTCTAGCTAAAACCCCTGATCTGCTGAACCAATTCATTTTGCAAACATTTTGAACACTAGCTATAAACCAGACAGTTTAGCAATAGAATACAAAGCCATACAATATATACAGTGACTCCCCTTTCCCTGTGGGGGATATATTCCAAGGAAATTTGGGAAATAGCACCAGACTCCATATATATTATGGGTTTTTTTCCTTCATATACTTACCTATGATAAAGTTTAATTTATAAATTAGGCACAGTAAGACATTAACAATAATAATAATAAAAGGGAACAATAATAACAATATACTGTAATAAAAGTTATGTGAATGTATTCTCCTCTCTCTCTTTCAAATATCTTATTGTGCTCTACTGTAGATAACTGAAACAGTGGAGGGCAAAACCATGGATAAGGGGGTACTACTGTAATCTCTTTTATTTAAAAACTCGCATTTATTCATTTAGTCCACAGCTACATCCTGGGTATCTATTATATGCAAGAAACAAGGAAGCAGGAGGGAACAAGACACAGTCTCTACCTTTAGAGAGTTCCCACATGGGTGGCCAAGAGGGTCAGCAAAAATGGGCTATTCTGATACTGTAGGGAGCGAGATTTACAGACGCAGGTAACTGACAAGAGCCATCACTGCTGTGTGGAGGGGTCAGGAAAGGCCTCCATAGATGCTGACTGTTCAACAAAAGCATAAGGGAGCCAGGTGGACAGTCAGTTGGCTGGGGTAAGGCCAATGAGGAGAATTCTAGGTAAGGAGACAGAAATGGGCCAAGGCAACCTGTTTCCTTCCTGAGGGCCACAAATACCAAACTTGTCAGAAACAGGAAAAAGATGATGCTCTCTGCCTAAAACCTATTTCTTTCCCTCATTCCATGAATATGAAACCATTCAAAGATCCCCAGGTGGATGAGAAAACTCAGTTTACAAGCAAGAAATGTTGGATCCATCAGCTGTCTTCTACCACCGGGAAGGAGAGGGCAGGGATCACAATGTTCTGGGTCTTTCTCATCTCTCAAGGTCTAGGTTAAAGCACCAGTTCAGCCACTTCCCAGCCCCAGGATCCTGGGCAAGCTGCTTAACCTCGTCTGTGAAATGGCATCAATAAGAGGATTCTCCTAAAATTGTTGGGACAATTAAATGAGGAAATGACTATAAAAGCATCTACTAAGTGACCAATAAAATACTATAAATGTTTTAAATTTTCTTTTGATCTTTTATAATGAGTAACTTTTGGCGCTAATGACAAATGTTTGTAGTTATGAAATGTGTTGGGTAATAATTTCCAAATTGTACTGTCTTATTCTTTACAACAGCATGTGAATATAGAGCCAGTCTTATTAATTCAAAACATGCCAACAATTATTTGTAAAACCAATAGATCCTGGTCTAAACTCTTCTATGATTTTACTTTTATTTTCATTATTTTCATTTACTTCCCTTCCCTTCCTTTCCCTTCCCTTCCTTTTTCCCACCGTTATTTCTATCAGAAAATCTGACAGGGACGCTGATGTCAATTTCTCCTTCCCAAAAACACTCCTGATGTTCAAATCCCATTTTTGGTGTAAAGTCCTGGCAGAGTTCAAAATATGATTCTGCGTGACTTTGTGTGCTTTTAGATTTGATGGAGTAATATATGTACGTGATTTGTTAATTCCTCATTTACCATTTACTAGCTGTTTGACATCAAGCAAGTTACTTCACCTCTCTGTGCTTCTTTTTACACTTATTTCACAATGAGATCACAAGTTGCTGCAACAGTGAAATGAATTGATTTATGCAAAGCACTTAGGATAGCACCCGATACATACCAAGTTTACAATAAAAGTTAGATACTATTATTAATTTTTATTACAAAAAATCTTAGACATTCAACCAAAGTGAGCTGTAAACTGATTCTTAAGGACCACAATTATTATCGACTGTGAAACTTCCTGTATTTGTTATCCATTGCTACATAAAAAGATACTCCAAAACCTTGTAGCTTAAAATAATAATCATTGCTTACCTCTCGTGATTTTTGTGAAACAGGAATCTAGGGGTAGCTCGACTGGCCAGTTCTGTCTCTGGTTGTCTCTGTCTCTCTCTCCAGAAGACAGCCCACCCAAAATCTCCAGGCTCTGGGGTCACACCGATTCCTCAGGGCCTACCGGCTCCCTGTGGCTCCCACAGTCTACACTGGAGTTGCAAAATAGAGAATAAGCAAGAAAGTTGTAAAATATTTTTGTGGCAATGAGCAATAAAACTGAGGGCTGAAGCCCCATGGGGAAGACAAAGGTGCATGGTGATTGGAGAAGCAATATGGCGCCTACCATCTCGAACTGGGCCTTTGGTGACGGGAAGCGTCCAAAGGGTGCTGGCAGCCTGGTGCTTTGTCATCAGGAAGCTCCCAGTTCTCTGGCAGCAGCAGCTTTTCGACTCACAAGGGTATAAAGACTCTCTAGTAGCTCCAGAGCCCACTGACTACCAGGGATGTGAGAAAAAAAAAATCCACCTACCCTTTTCACTGGACTCCAAGCCTCTTGGGGGTTGATCTCTACCAATATCTTGCTCCTTCTTGTTCTGCTCTGCAACTTCTTCCTGTGCAATCTCTTGTAGGTTCTGGCACTTTCCCCTTGAAATTACACCTGATCTATGATAGTTTGTTTGTTTTCTTTTTCATCTAAAACTTTTCCTTCTTTCTAAGCCCATTTGGCAGCTGGTGTCTCTGGTCAGCCATCTTCAGAGATGATCCCTTTGCCCATTTTTTAACTGGGCTGTTTGTTTTTAGACAGACATCTTTGAAAGTGTAGATCTGACATCTTTTCTTCATCAACACTCAAGACTCCATTCTGGTGCCACCACAACATCGTTTTTTGATTTGGAAAATACATGGAGACTTTTGAGTTTGGGAGCCTGTAATATCTTGAAATGAGGGTCCGCACAGGGCAGTAGATTCTAGGACTGTCTGCCTCCATTTCAATCCCAGTTCTGTGACTTACCCCTGGGTGACCTTGGACAAGTTACTGAAACTCTTCGTGCTTCAGTTTCCTTATACATAATGAGGGTAAAACTCACCTCAAAGAGTAGCTGTGAGGATAAAAAGGCAACACATGTCAAGGTCTAGAACAGAACCTGGCAGGCTGGGAGCTCTCAAACAGGTAATGGCAGTTATTATTTACTATTGTCATGATAGCTGTGATTACTATTATAATCAATTATTATCATCACCATCGCTCCTTAGGTTGCCTTCAAATGAGTCTCCTCGAGGAGTCACCTGACAGAGGTGCCTGGGTTTAGGTTCCCACAGAAGCAGTGTCTGAGAGATGGCTTTGGGTGAGGTTTATTTGGGAGAGGAGTCCATGAAGCAGAAGTGAGGGAGCAGAGAACAAGAGACAGGGCAGTGGGAAAAGCCAACAAAACATGCATTATTTAGCTGGTTACTACAACGGGCAACTAGGGCCCTGAGGACCCACACAGAACGAGTTTCCAAAGTTTCCCTCTGATGGGAGCTGCAGGGTTTATTCATAATCTCTATTGGTGCTTGAGGGTGGGTTGAGGGTTGCCCCAGGATCATTAACCCACCCATGTGCACACTGTGCTTAAGGGCAGGCAGAGTGGCCTTTCCATTCAGAGAAAACCCTGATGCAGAAAAATAAAGAGGAGCTGCATGGAACCTGTCACCAAACTGCTGTCCAAAATGGTGCCAAAGTCGGGGGTAGAGGGGACACATGTTTGCTGCAGGAGGTATCCCAGTGCAGCCCCTGATACCTGGGCATGTGGCATGTCCATCCGTGACACTGTGAGGAGCTGTGAGCTTCTGGAGACACCGCAAGCCTGGCCATGTGCCATGGTGAGCATCAGTGCATGCTGGACTCTGGGAAAGGCAGACATGGCCTGGACTCCACTGTACTGGGAAAATTATGTGTGGCAATGGTACCTCAGGGTGTGTCTTAATACACCTAATGGCCAAAATTCAGGCACCAGGAGTGTTGGATCTTAGTGACAAATACCATGATGGGTCTAGATGGGTTCTTGGCCCATAGTTTGCACTCAATAAGTATTTTTTGAATGAATGAATAAATATCCAAAGGCCCAATATAAATCACTTGTCCTCACAAGGGACTTCCCTGCTCCCCTCACCATTCATGAAGAAAGAATGCTCCACCTTTACAGTTTGTAACAATGACAGGAACCATTGAAAGACTGCTTGAAAAGTAACTCATTTAAAAAAAAACCAAAAAACTAAGGTTCACATGGAAGGCTGTCCCTCTGAGCAGAGCAATCAAGTTAGGGCTGCCCTTTGTGGTTACAGAAGGACTCCCTTCTCTCTAGAGCAACCAGGGCAGTGGAAAAGGAACAGGATAATTGAATGCCTGGCCCAGCCATAATTGCAGTGTTTGGTGTCTCTTGAGCCACCGAGGAGAGCTCTGAAGGCCAATTTGCAGGCTGTTGCTTGGGGTCAGACGTGGGGCTTTTCTGCCAGAAGCAAAGCTCAGCAATAATATGGGGCCCAACTCAGTTCTGACGCTATCCTGCCTCTCTGTCTACCAAGATGTCTGCCCTGTGCAGGGGGCCCAAGGCGAAGAGCTGCTAATGAGCCCAGCTCTGTTTTGGGGGCTTTGTGCTCTGCATTGTGATATCGCCCACCCAATGGTTCTCTATATCTCAGAAGAGCCCAGCCACAGTACCATGGAAAGTAGCCAGAGGAAGAGGACATTGGTTTCTGTGTACATGTGCAGGGGGAGCTGCAAGAACCCTGAGTGTCCAAATAGGGAAGAGGAATGAAATGAATCCTGCAACGGGTGGCAAGGACAGCCTGGCCTATTACTGGCAGGTTATACTCAAGCCATGCACAACATAATGTCAACCAAACATTCCCAGTACCTGGGAGAGACCAAACCCATAGCCAGACACACGTACAGAGAAAACACATCTACATACAGAGAGGAAAACACTCAAAACTGAAGACATTTGTGTCAGTCCTGAACAATTGAGCTGAGAGTACCTAGAAACAGACCACTGGGACATGTCTCAGGAGTTTTCAAGGCAACACCTCCACCTTTTACAAAGAGCAGAGGAAATTTTGCTACATGGAAAAAAAATTAAAGGCAGAGTAAAAACTGAGGAGCCCGCATGACAGTCTTAGCTATGGAACAATTCTATTCTCATACGTTGAATTTATAATGTCCAGAGAAGTGGGACATACAGGAAGATCTGTGCCACTCATCTGACACCTCCTCAGCTATAAAGAGCACCAGGTGAATGCATCACATGGTGTTGATCCTTTCCTCATTTATTGCAAGCATGTCACACCCAAATCATTTGAGGAGAGTGACCATTTTTTACTGTTTGCCTTCATGGACAAGATCATTTAGGGGCAATCCAAAATGGCAGATTTGTTCAAGCAATATATATTTGGTTTGGGCACATTTTTAAATTGATGAATGAATATGGATGTTTTGGGTGCTAGGAATTCATACCTTGAAGGAAAAAAAAAAAAAAAAGAAACAAACTAACTGAATCCAAGGTGTAAAAGGGCAGCCTCACCTGCTCTCTTCAACTTGTCAGTGACTGGGAACAAATCTCTTTCTCTTAACCCTTCAGTATATCAGTGGCTGCCAAACTCCGTCATCAGTGGAATCCTTTCTCAAATACAAGTTTACATAGAGCCCCAAATACCAAAGAAGTTCAGCACAAGGCTTGTGGGACTGCAGGAAGCCCCATCTCCTACCTGCTGTAACACCCGGGATCCCCTCATGTATGTCCTGGTTACTCCCTGGAACACAGTTTGGCTCTGCACAAATACACAAAAGTAGTCTTGGTGGAGGGAAAATTATTTAAAAGTTAGTTTTACACGTCTTTTCTTGAACCTATTTTTTAAAAATAATAGCAATATGTCTTTCCCAACATTAGTGGTAACTTCAAGTCCTGCAAGGTTCATTGATGGTAAGTATCCTATACAGGTGTACCATTTTTTTAATCTTTTATACAAAGGATTTTGTACTTTGCATTTAATGTGCGTTATCTCATCAAGTCAACTTCAATTATATGGAATTAGATGAATCAAATGCCACTGGATGGTCTTAGTCACGACACATGCATTAGGTGTTACCATCATAAACTGTAGGGGCATTAGCACCGATACTCTAACTCACAAGATAAAGAATAACTAGCGTGAGGATTGGAAAGAGTTTTCTGATTGTCTATAAGCACAACAGAATGAAATAATTGATTTCTATCCATTAATTAGTGCTGTTTAAAAAAATCAGTTATTAATTATTTGTTATTTTTATTCAACAAGTATTTATTTATTCAGGGACTACCATGTACCTGATACTATGCTAGGTGCCAGAAATAATTAATTATTAATTAATAATTCATAATATATCACCTGCTACTGATTTGATTAAATTCAACTCTTAGGATGTTCTCTCTGAAACCACTTGATGGAAATGCAACTTGGGTATCAACTACAGTCTTCCAGCTCCTAAATAAGATTGACTCAAAACTTCTTTGCAAATGCCTGATGGATACCCCAATTGCCCCGATTTGATTAATTCATATTATATGCCTGTATCAAAATATTATATGTATCCTATAAAGATATGCAACTATTATGTACCCATAATAATTAAAAATAAA
Source organism: Cheirogaleus medius (assembly GCA_008086735.1). Lineage (NCBI taxonomy): Eukaryota > Metazoa > Chordata > Mammalia > Primates > Cheirogaleidae > Cheirogaleus > Cheirogaleus medius. Next base: position 20,708,662 of record VBSM01001118.1, on the reverse strand, counting down.
AAGGTTTTAAAGCCTCTTTGTATGTTCTGGAAAGTTTCAACACTCCTCCCCCCCAAAAAAAAACTGTAAATGTTTGAGGTTGTCTTGTTCTATTTCCCTCTGGCTTGTACTTTCAACTCCCATGAATTATACACCTTCCATTATATAGTTTGTGATTTTTTTAAACCAAATATGGAATGCGTAGTCTTTCCCTGATCCCCACGTCTACTACCAAAGAATCCCATTTCCATAAGATCTTTATGTGTACAGCAGATTTGGGGAGACAAGAGATGTTTATAGCACAGCAAGGCAAATAACTTCAAAATGAATATTTACCATCTGAGTTTCAAAACCCTTCCATCTCCTGCAATGGGACTTGGCCATCCCATCACTTCTATTCCTATTTTCCTTCTTTATGTCCCTATGTCCCCTAATTCTTGTGTATTCTTATATAATAAAATAGCTAAGAAATCAGACTTTGTAATCAGGCCTCTGGGGTGTGAACCCCAGCTCTACCCATTATGATCCATGCGACCTAGGGCAAGTTACTAATATTTCATGTCTGTGGGCCACATTTTCCTTGTCTGTAAAATGGGGATCACACTAGTTCTCAAGTGTTTTTGTAAGGTAATACACACATGTAGACCCTAGCACACAGTGAGTGTGTGCAAGCATTTGGGCTTCCGCTGTTGCTAACCCAGAGCAGCTCAGCTACCTTATTTGTGCCATCCCATGGACTAACCCAGGGGTCCTCAAACTTTTTAAACAGGGGGCCAGTTCACTGTCCCTCAGACCGTTGGAGAGTGCGCACTGTGGGCCCAGGACGAGCCGGCTGCTAAGCAGGACAGGCAGCGGCAGCAAAAACACCCAGAGGGCCGGATAAATGTCCTAGGCAGGCGGCATGTGGCCCATGGGCCATAGTTTGAGGACCCCTGGCACTAACCTATCTCACATTCTGGCCTGAGAAATGTTTATAACTAATTTTTTTTCCTAAGAAGAATTCTATTTCCATTCACTAAAATAATATTAATAATTGTTTTTGCTTGGGTGTAAGGGCTCCTTAGCAGTACAACATAGTGGTAAAGCACTTAATTTTGAAGACACATGGCCTGAGTTGAAGCCTGGTACAATTCCTTATGATCTACCCCTCTTAGGCAATTTACCACTTCTGATGCTTCAGTTTCTTCATCTATAAAGTAGGATTATAATATTACCTACTTCTGGGATTTTTTGAGATTAAAATAAGTTAATATTTTGAGAAAGTAAAAATTAGTTTGGACTGAGAAAGCAAAAAATTTTTCTGGCCATTCATCCGGCTTAGGTAACAGGCAAAAGCTAAAACCAGCTGCGAAGTTAACAGCAAACAATAATTCTCCCAAGAACACACTGCAGTTGTGAAGTGTCATAAATCCCTCTTCGTTGGGTAACAACTGCTTTCTTATTCACTGTGAAACTTTGTTCTCTAAAATCATAGTCTATCTGAAACTTTGCTGATTGAAATCATATCAATATGAATGAAACATCTCACTCTTTTCTCTTGGTTGGTTGGTTTTGGTCTTGTTTTTTTTTCTAACACACATTTATTATCTCACAGTTTCTCTATGTCAGAAGACCAAGTGGGCTTACCTGGCTCCTCTGATAAAGGGTCTTAGAATGGTGAAATCAAAGTACTGACAGGGCTGATTTCCTTTCTTGAGGCTCTGGGGAAGAATGTTTCCAAGATCATTCCAGTTCCTGGCTGAATTCCGTTCCTTGCAGGTGCAGGTGCAGGACTAAGGTTCTCATTTCCTTGATGGCTGTAAGCCTGTTAGTCTCTGCTCTTGGAGGCTTCCCACAAAAATATCCTAATCAAACCTGGAGGATTTAAGTCACTTTGACACAGAGATGCAGCCTGGACGTACAATCTATGTGCAGACCTTCAAAAAAGGTCGCTGGCTGCAGTAGTTCACATGACCTTAACTTTGGTGTTTCAAAGTAACAAGATCAAGCCTGGGTCCACTTTGCAATCAGACGTAATATTGATTAATTACACACAGCCCTGCTTCCTTTGAGCCCATCAAAATGCTGCTTCAGTTAAATTTCACCTATACTCCACCTTTCTCCATAATCCTATTATATAAGAACTGCATTTTTTCTTTTATTTGGTAAGAAGCCCCACACTTCTCGTGTATGCTCATGCTCACTGCAATGAGTCAAGAGCCCAACTAATTGGGATTAGAGGCTTGTCCCTGGTCATCATGGATTTACTGAACTGGAAGAACTTAAAGTGCTTAAAATGGAGTCTGGCACATGGCAACATTTGGTTTAATCTTATCTATAATAACAAATATGATGATAATAACTATTATTATGATCATAAACTCTGTGGGTAAATACAAATAAAAGGACAATGATGCTGTGTCAGGGATCGATGCTGTGAATAAGGCAATAGGAATAAACAAACAAACCACCAGGCACTGTGGTTGCTGTAATCCCTGTAACTGCAGAGATTCTCCCACGGCAAATTTCCACTTCAGGAACCTCACTAGCTGTCACGTGACAACACCCCTGGTGCTGGCAGGAGCTGTTCAGTCCTTAGAAATACTTCTTCAACATGCCGTATGGCTCCATGTGAAAACTTCTGGACTATGAGTCGGAACAATTAAGCCACAGTTAGACTTTAAAATGGTTTTAAAATAAGCCCCCATGATTAAGTAGAAAGATAGATTAATCTTACTAAACATGTAAAAGTTTTAAATTTTTAGTATTAACTATGGATAACCCTAGCATGATAGAAAAGGCTCTGGGCATTGGGGGATCTATTAGTAACATGCCAGGCACCAAAAATTGGGGGTTCAAGGAGGGAGTAATGAAGAGAGAGGGTGCCAACCTCATCAGAAACAAGTTGCTCAGAGCATCACACTCCTTATCTTTCTGGCCTGTGGTCATATCTCTCATTTGGACAACTAGCCTTTAGTGTTTATCAAACACTCAATGTCCAAGGCTGGAGTTGGTGTCTATCAATGTGTGGCATATAATAGATTCTCAAAAGATAGCTGTTTGAATGAATGAGTGGGTTCTGATATGTTCTTCGAACAGAATACCACCCTCTAGAAATGTAAGTGTGAGAGATAAGGCTGACCTGGAAATGATAAAAGGCATCTAGACAAAAGTATAAAAATAGTTCAGACATACATGGACAAGACCTGCTCTAGGACCACAGAAGAAAACATTTTTTTTAACTCAGTGCAGACAGAGCAATTAAGTTCACTTTAATTGGCAAAGGTAATCACTTGTTTGGTTTTTAGGTCAACTATCCTGCCTTCTTTAACTTTATGAGTGTTCACTAGTAAAGGCTTGATGGCTGAATTTACACAATCTATTCAGTTTTCTTCCAATCTTAGGAGATCAAGCTTTACCCAGACTTATTTATATGAACACTTTTAATATTTAATTGACGTGGTCTTCTTAACCTGACAAATAACTATTATTCACAGCAAATACACAAACAAACATCTGATTCACTAATATCTGGTTTGTTCTTTTCTGTTACTGTTTAATAACTTACTGGGGAGAGTAAAATAAGCCCTCCCGAATAAGATACAGCAAAATGCCTAAAGAAGGATACAGTGAACACCCAACTTAAGTAATAAAACCACCATCCGACTGAAAGTTCCATCTCTGATTGCAGACCCCCCCTATCCCCACCAGAGGGATCAACAATCCTGAATATGGAGATTATTGTTTCCATATCTTTTTAAATAATTTTAAAACATTTGTAATTATCCCTTTAAAAGTATATGCAGCATTGTTTGCATATTTTAGCCTATGTGTAATTGGTATCATATTTTATTTTTCTGAAAAAAAAATTTTAATCAGTATTAAATTTTTGAGGTTCATCCCTAATGATATGTGTGTCTTCTATACAGTATTCCATTATATGACATTGTAGAGGCCAAGGGAAAACTTACCTTTAACCCTCTAAAGCTTTTCTGAAAAATCAAACTCATAAAAGATGAATAAGAGCAATGGTATACAAATTTACTACCGTGCACATGGGGGAGAAGCAAAGAGTGATTAACCTGACCTGAACCTCATGGGGTCCAGGAGTTTATATACCATCCTGAGATTATAGAAAGAACGAGGGCTTGAATTATGGCAAAATAGGGTAGGTAAGGCAGTAAAATAGGTTATTGGAGGGGGAGAAGAGGAGGCATGGCTAGCAAAGGTGGTCTTGTTATACAGATAAAACCTCACAGGTAGTAGCCCTCAGAAAGAATAGATAGTAAATGTGTCTCTGAGACCTTTAAAGGTGTCAGATTCCCAGTGAATCTCTCCTAGATACAGACAAGGAAAGGCCTCAGAGAAAACCTGGCCGCATCAATGCAGATTTTCTGTACAGATGTAAATCTCCCCCACAAAAGACACCTTTGCAGGGCTACTTCCACTTGCTGGCTCTCTGAACATCCATCTCAAAATATGTCAAAGAAGTATTAATATATTGAGGGTAAAATATTTTGATTTCCTTCAGTCCCCGCTTTGAAACCTTAAAATTTTTCACACATTAAAAACCAAGCCATTGGCTTTGGAGAAATTTGGGTTAGAGATTGTTAGATAAGAGATAGACAAAGGAGGAGAGAGATAAATTGGGATGAGCAGAAAAGAACAAGTTTAAATATATCATCTCATATCTCTCGAATCAGTCTCTCAGTCCTGAGAATAGATCAGTTTAAACAGCTGTGTCCCTCTCCAGGAGGTGACATTGCAGATGGGCGAGGCCTCTATATATGATGCAGGCAAACAGATCTTTAATAAGAAGCATTTCTATGGAAATGGAAGAAAAATAAAGGTTAGCGTCTGCAGTCGTCTATAGACTAATTTTTCTACAGTCTCTGAAGAATTTATTTCAATAGTAACTCAATCTAATAGTCTCTTCATGGAAAGCCCAGGATGTAATTTTCCAGGTTAAGAATAAGCTTTTACCATTTAAGAAAGGGGTATTTCCTGGAGAGGCATAGAAGGGGCAATCCCAATGATATCTGTCCCCACACTCAAATTCATTCCCAGGAATAAGGAGTAAGACAGCAAAAGACTCTCGTTGCCACAGATGGTTAAGAATGATGTTTGTGCATAGGATATCTCTGGTAACCCATAAATTTGTGGGGCGCCTGCCAGTCACAGACCCATTTATCTGTCACATTGGGTAGGGTTTCTTGGGATCGGACTTTCCCAGGACTAACCAGGCAATAAGGATTCAGATGACAAAATTCCCTTATGGAGGGGGCTTCTCATTAAGACAAAATCACACAAAAGCTTAACACATTTGGAGCAAAAAGTCTTGAGTTCCCAGCCATTTTCAGTCTGGCCACTTGTTGTAACTCAAAAATCATGCCCCCCCAGATGGCAGAGACTGAGAGAGTGCTCTCAGTTGGTCAAAAGTCAAGCTCTCAAGGACATAAAACAAGATGAAAGGGGAACTTCATCCAGTTTTTATTTTGAAGACTCATAGCAAAGTTTATACACTGGTCTGATCAGAACCACACGTCCGGCCAGTTTGCAGGGCGAGCTTGATCAATGGCCTTCTAAGGGCTTGGGTCCCTATGGTACCCCTCTTTATGATAGAGAAATATAGAAAGACAATGACAAATTGAAAGACTATTTCTGGGAGGAAAGCGATTGAACAACATGAATGTTTACACCAAAAAATACACCAGAGTTGCTATAGCCATGACTAGTTATACTAGTCAAATCGTATTCTCCCATTAATCAAAATTTTGCAGAGGAAAAGGGGACAAATAGTGATTTTTACCATCCATTCAACCAGTTTCCATGGATAGAAAAGCTGGGGGCCTGGCTGGTAAGAAATTCTAATCAGGCGTCCTCAAACTACGGCCCGCGGGCCACATGCGGGTGTTTTTGCCCGTTTGTTTTTTTACTTCAAAATAAGATATGTGCAGTGTGCATAGGAATTTGTTCATATTTTTTTTAAACTATAGTCCAGCCCTCCGACGGTCTGAGGGACAGTGAACTGGCCCCCTGTTTAAAAAGTTCGAGGACCCCTGTAACTCTTCCTCCAGCTCGCCAGGTCCTGGGCTCTCTTTGCTGTGGCTTCTAGAATAGCAGAGCAGCTTTGGTGTCCTGCTCACAGTGCCAAAACTGTAGGGGCCAAGAGAAAACTTCCTCTTCATCCTATGAAGGTTTACTGAAAAATCAACTCACAAAGGGAGACTAATACGAGAAGAGGCATACAAACATATTAATTCACACACAGAGGAGAAACAAAGCGTGATTACCCCAACCCCCTAATGGGATTCAGAAGCTTATATACCATCCTGAGGTCACAAAAAGAATGGGGGCTTGGCTCATGGCAAAACAGGTTATGATGACAAAACAGGTTATGAGAGGGAGAAAAGAGGAGGCCTGGCTAGCACAAGTGGTCTTGTTATATGGATAAAACCTGCCAGGTGGCAGCCCTCAGAAGAGATAGATAGGAAATACCTCTTTCAGACCTTATAGGTGTCAGACTCTCAGTGAATCTTCCTACATTTGAACAACAGAGGGCCCCAGAGAAAACCTGGCTGTATCAATGCAGATTTTCTCCACAGATGCAAATCTCCCCCACAAAAGATGGCTTTGCAGGGCTACTTCTCTTTGCAGGGACTATGAACAGCCTTCTCAGAATATGCCAAAGAAGTATGTTTTGGGGTAAAATATTTTTATTTCCTTCAACATTATATAAATATATCACAATTTATTTATCTATCCTCTTTGCAATGAGTTTTCTTTTTTCTTTTTTTTACTATCATAAACAATGATTTCATGAGCATTCTTACACAGTCTCCTTGGGGATATGTGTGAGTTTTCTATGGTACATAGTTAACAAGAATAATAAAGATATTGTTACCATTAATACATCTACTATTAATGATAATAAGAGCTATACTTGTATTAGTTTATTTGTTTTACAGTTATTAACTCACTTAATGCCCAGACTTCTGTAAAGTCGATATCATTATTAACTCCATTTTACCAATAAGGAAAACATTGACGGGAAATCATTGAGTTGCACAACGAAAATTTTCTTCCTTATAAAATATTACTGAATTGTTCTCCAGGGGTGCTTGTAAAGATGTACATTCCCATCAGGGGTCTATATTATAAAAGTTCCTGTTACCCCACATTGTCACCAAAACTTAGTATTGTTACGCTTAAAATTTGCCTTCCAATGTGCATGCTGAGATAGCTATTGTAAAGAGATACATTCACTGACTGTTTGAAATATAGATCCAGAAAGGCTGAGGTGGAGGGAAGGATTGAGGTTGACATAAAAAGCAACCAATGTAAAGGCAGGTCTGTTGAAGGAAACCAGAATATTTCAGCCCAAAATATACATTTTATGCATATTTTGCGATAGCTAGTCAGAGGGGCTACAAACCACAGGAATAGCTCTGAAAAGCTATCCTTTGTGGAGAGAGAGTGGCATCTGTAGAGGAAATCTACCTTACCAAAATGAAGTCAACAGCAGATCCCAACTGGCTTTCTCTGGGGCCCCTCTTATCTCTTCGCCAACCTAGGAAAGATTAACTCATGGAAAAAAGAGACTAGAAGTCTGATACTTTTAAAGGTCTGACAGAGAAACTTTTATGACAGGCTTCATGTACCCTTTCTGAGGGCAGCTCTGAGATTCCCTGAGTGATTTTTATTTGCATAACAAGACAGCCCAGGCTTGCCATGCTTTCAGCTCTCCACTCTCTCCTAACCTTTGAGGCCACCTCCCTCCCCAGAAGCACCACAACCCTGTTCTTTCTGCAACCTCAGGATGGTACGAAAACTTCTGTCAGCCAGCTCTTCTTTGAGTCTCATACTATGTGTGTGGCTCCCGTGTCCGTAAACACATTACATTTGTATACTATTTTTTCCTGTTGATCTGTCTATTATCAGTTTTGTTTTATAGACTCAACTTACCAAACGTTCAGAAGGGGGAAGAAAGGAAATTCTCCCCACCCCTATGCTATTTCAGGAATTAGGAAAGGTGGACAAAGAAGTTAGGAGTTGAAAACTCAATGAAAACACCGTATCTGAAGCTTTAAACCTCATTGATAGTCTTGTACACACTCATCATGCAATAGAGTCATACACATGCTAATTCTTCATTTTCCCAGTGCTCATTTGGCTGTCAAAGACTACAGGGGGATATCAGAGTTAAAGATCAGAGAATAGAAAACTCCCTTATCTCTAACTCTCAATTCTTCCCTACTTTTAACACTATGACTTTCCAATAAGTGTTGTCCCTAAGCACCTCTGCTCTCTCCTCTTGGTTATGAATAATTCAAAGAGCACAGAGCAAATCAATAACACTCTTTATAACCTAAAGTTATCAGTTTTCACCAGCATTCATTCATTTTCTTTTGTCTCTTCTAGAAGGAAGATATGTTTATTATGCGTGTTTGATCAATGGGGAAACAAACCCAAACTGTGAACACAAAGACATTAAAAGGCGTTAGTACAAATGAGACAACCACCCTCCCTACCCTACCCCCAACCAAAAAAAAAAAAAACACTTTATAACTTACTAGGCCATGGGAGACACCCATTTTCCCTAGTTCATTAGTATGAACCCTCTAAGACTACAGGAACGTTTAAGTGGCACCAACTGGAAAATCCCCCCAGTGTGAGAAGTAAGCTTCTCATCCCAGTAACTTCAGACTCCTTCCTCATGAAAGTGCCGGCTGAGTTCAGCAGACTGTAGAAGTGTAGGCACTTTTTTAAGGAAGCTATGAAAACATGCTCGACCAGATAAAAGGATGAGAACTGTTTTACTAAAAAACAAATCCAGGTCATAAAAAGTTAAGATAGGCCCTGACAACAGAATAAACTATATTTTAGTTACACATCTTATGTTTTTATGGCAAACTCCTTTACACACTGAAAGACTCCAAGATACTATCACCTCCATAAAACACTACCCCTTAATTCTCAAAGGGAGGATTTCAGAACTCTAGAAATCTGGGTGCCTATTAAACTTAATTTAAGAATTTTTACTAGCTATAAAAGACCTCCCTTGATCTTGGAACCCCAGAAAAAAACATTGACAGTAACCAAAAAAAAAGAAAAAACCTCCCCTCTTTTGTTTCTCAGTCCCACCCACTGTGAAATCACCCGAGTTCCTAAAGTGCCAGGAGCATATTCATCTCCTGGATTCCAATTTTAAAGAGAAGCCCTGGTTTGGTGTCACTGTCACTGACAAAACCACTGAGGCTTAGGAATGGAAGACTATCTCATCCCTCCCTCTTTCCCGAAGCAAAGTAAGCAGGTTTCAGGGTAGACCCTTGTTTTGAAAGAGTTTGTAAGCCATTTAGTTATTATAAACCAGCCCTTATTCTTGTGTGAAATCACTTTAAGGAGGGTGGAATTTCCCACTGCAATTTTCAAACAAATAAAGAGTACTTGTATGTTTTTAAAAGATATTTCTTTCCATCTGATTCTTGATCAAAGCAAGTTGTCTCTATTCTCCATTAGAAAATTTTTGTCTGAAGCCTCTTAAGCTACCCAAGACTAACTTACAGTTATAACTCATCATTCTAAGAATACTCAACAGCTTCTAAAAAAATATTCCAACTGGCAGTACTAGAGCTCTTGTCTCAGAAGACAATGCCTTTTAAAATAATTTAGTGTGAAATTAGGATATCAGGAGGTATGATGTAATGCACAAATGTGGTCATCCCGCTATGGAGCTATGGATGTCTGGAGGAGCCATCTAGAGTTAGTCTTCTTTTTAAGGTGGTATAAGGGGTGGTAGAGGCCCAGAGAAATACAAGTGTAGGGAAGGAATGTGGAGTGACAAAAGGAAGGGGCAAGAAGCAAGGAGGAGATCGACCAATGGGGAGAACAGAAAAAAACTTGTAAGTAGAATGCATTTCATATCCTATAAAATCCTACCTCTTCCTGATAAATGAATATGGTAAGAAATCTGATAATTTTCCTTAAGAAAATACACAACTTTTCCTGTCACCCAAGCTGGAGTGCAGGGGCACAATCATAGCTCATTGCAGCCTCTAACTCCTGGGCTCAAGCAATCCTCCTGCCATAGCCTCCCATGTAGCTGGGACTACAGGTGAATGCCACCATGCCCAGCTATTTTTTAAAATTTTTTATAGAGACAGGATCTCACTATATTGTCCAGGCTGGTCTCAAATTCCTGGCCTCAAGCAATCCTCTTGCCTCGGCCTCCCAAAGTGCTGGGATTATAGGTATGAGCCACCATGCCCGGCCCACAGTTTTTCTATTCTTTTTCTTCTTCTTTTATTTTTCCTTTTCCTTTTTTTAAAACACATTTTAGATTTATATCTAATGCAGGGCCCATAAATATCTTAAAAACTACCTTTAGGCTTTGAAAAGGTGATGTTATCTACGGAGAAAGTTAAGAATCTTTACGGACACCAGCTATGGGGAGAAGTTAAGAATCTTTATGACCACCAGCTGCAGTGGCTCTGGAATGGCAATTACAGGGGGACAGTTACTAATTATTACCATGATTTTTAGGTAGGCCTGTGCATTATTTTTATGTAGGCCCTTACCACAGTTCTCGCCTTGCACCCCGTTATTAAAGAGTGGTTTCAAGATTCAGGGAAGGGCCGGGCGCGGTGGCTCACGCCTGTAATCCTAGCACTCTGGGAGGCCGAGGCGGGTGGATAGCTCAAGGTCAGGAGTTCGAAACCAGCCTGACCAAGAGCGAGACCCCGTCTCTAAAAAAAAAAAAAAAAGATTCAGGGAAAACTTTAGTTAAAGCTGGCTTAAGACCTCTAAGGGTATTATAAAGTATGTGATGTTCCCAAAAATATACAAAAGTAACAATAAAAACAAAACATTTCAACAAATAATTCATCTCTAAAGACAGCATGCAGATACAATTAAGCCTAAACCTGTTCTTAAACTCTTATAGCCTAAGTGTAATCTAGCGAACTTAGCTGATACTTCTCTAAAATTAAATTTTGAGCCAGCTTGAGTTTTTCCTTGTGACATCACTACCATTCAGTTTCACTGATTTTTGTTTCAATTTCTTTAGCAAAAACCACATGAAGTAAAGTTATCCTTTTGCTCATGCTAATCTTAAATGTGTAGAAGAAAATGTTGTATTTTTACTTCTCTATAATAAACATTATGTTTCTCACGACTACCCACCTTCTGGGGTGTGTGCGTTTGTGTGGGTGTGTAGTATTTCATTTTGTGGGACAGAGTGTAGATTATTTGTATCGATTTTTTAAGTCATCTTTTCTGAAGTATAATAGACATACAGAAATGTGTACAAATCACAAGTGCATAGCTAGGTGAATTTTCACAAAGTAAACATACCTGCGTAACCAGCACCCTGATGAAGCAATGGAACATGACCAGCACCCCAGAAGCTCTCATGATGCCCCATCTTGGCCAAGATGGCAGGGGGTGATGTAGACTTTCACATCTGCATTCGGAGTCCTTGGTGGTAGCCTGCGGGACAAGGGCCATGCTTCTGTCATCAGCTGCTGACATCTGTGGCTGGCATAACTGAGCAGTGCCCATTTATTGTCCCTGCTGACTGGGCCCCATGTCAGCTTTGGGTGATGCTGTGAACCTCTTCCTCCCCAGGAATACTGTGGTGACTCTCATATGATTCTGGCTCATGTGCTCACTTTGCAACCCCCCAGGACAGAACCTCTTGGGCCCACCACAGTGACACCCTCCGGAAGGATCCTCTACCAATCTCTCAACTGTGTCTCTTTCCCCTCTTTGGGGATGGGGACTTTGGGGATGGGAACACTTGGGTTTCATCTATGGCACACCCTGATTCAAGCTCTCCCTACTTCTGCCTAACAGCACGGCACCATGTAAATTGTTCAGATGAGACCAGTTTGGGGCCAGGACATTCTGAGAAGCAGCTGCTGGTCTTAGAAGGTAGATCAGACACATCTACTTCCCTCTTTCCTCTGTCCTTGTAGCAGCCTCTTTGCCTAATGCCACAATGGCAATGGCCACATGCAGAAACAGAGGCTTGCAGACTTCATCTAGTATGCCCAGAAGCCTGTCTAGCCCCCGTGTTCTTGGGATGCTGCACACCCAGCTGGATGAGTTTTAAAAAACTGCTCCCCGCCCCCACCACTAGATCCAACCTCAGCTCGGGAACAGATCTTGGGCACCTGACTCAGCACTCTTTCTCCATCTCCTTTCCTTCCTTTACCACAGTCTCGTGGGCCTAGGACCAGGAGTCTTCCTTTCTTCCCTATCACATCCTTCCACTTTAGGGCATTAACTCCCCTACCTGAGCTTCTCTTTCCCTCACTTGGATTATCTATCTTCTATCCCTAATGGCCGTAAACAAACAGAAAATCGATGATAATAGTCCTCCAAAGTTAGAAAATACTTTCTGGCCCAACAAAGCCTGCTTTTCAAGATTTGGGCCTTGAGGGAAAGCTGAATGGGACCTTGTATTTTATGGCAAGAGCTGAATATTTTTTCTCTTTAAATATCTTCTGTAATAATCCTAATCCTAATCTGTTTTCCCCTGTTCTCCACCGCCCCATTTTTCTTCTCTGAAATAAACAAAAAGAGGTGTGTCAGAAAGAGGAAGAAGTCATGCACACAGAAACATATAACTGAGAAGCATATTCATATATTTCAAAATATTAATCCAAAGGACTCAAAATGCATTAATGTAAACAAATGTGACGAGTGATTTCAGCATATTTCCCAATATGCCTGCATGTAGACAGAACCACACTTGCTCACTAATGAAATATAATTCACCAACTCCAGGAGCACTGGGGTAAGGGACTCTGAAAACAAAAGGGAGAAAATAATATCCTGCATTTATATAGTTATATATCGTTTATGTAGTTATAAACTGTAGTGTTTTATAGTTTACAAGAATTTTGAATACTTGCCTTATTTTAAACTCGCAACACCCCTGTGGGATATGTTCTCCATCTTCCTTTGGAGGCCAAAGGCAGTGCAAATACTTGCCACCTACATAGAGTTATATCGTGAGAACACAAAAACAACATATTCTGAACATATCTTGCTTGTGGTTCTAAAGGTGGAAATGAAATGGGTATTTGGGACAAACTTCCTTGCTTTTCGAAAGAGACATTTTTATCAAGCCCTTTCAGTTGTTCAAGTGATGACCAAACACAAGCCCACCCCCCTGCCCTGGAGAAACACTCCACAGGTGCAGCACACTAGAAGCAGACTGATGCACGTTCCTGAAGAGGCGTCCTGCCCAAGAAAACATAAAGGGCCGCCATGTCTGAAGCATGCTGCTCCTCTTGCGGTTACTGTGATGTGAGTTAATGTTTCGTGCTCTAGACAGGGGCCAGAGGCAGGGGTTTTGGATTTTCCACTCTGAAGAACATTAAAAATACAGACTCTTGGAGTGGGAGGCAGGGGGGTTCCCAGAGGAGAAGTTGTTGAATTCTAGGAGAACGGTATCCTGGTGTTTTAAGCTTCCCTTGTCTGCATTGTAATTGCGTTATATTACCAAGAGTCAGTGAAGTCTGTTGAGTTCAAACACCAAGTGTTAATTGTTCTTGGGGGAACCATCTTTGCTCACATACTTTGGCAAAGCAAACCAGAGAGAAAAGGGGGTCATAATCCTGCAGAGGGAGAAGGCAGGAGGTGCTGACGGTGCACGTAGATCCGTGGAATATTCTGGCACTCCCTGGGATTCTCAGAAACCTGCTAACACCCACAGGGGGCTCAGACTTAGGACCACTGGACAGGAAAGGATAGGGGGCCCCCCATAGTGTGGCGAACCTGGGTAACAACTACAAATAGCTAAAGGGACTAGAGTGTGTCTGTGTCTCTGTACCAAAGAAGAAGGAGGACAATTCTGAAAATAAAAAGTTCAGAGTCAATATTTCATTTTAATACAAAAAAAACCCACCAAGATTACTACTGTGAGTGGAAACAATGTAAAATCTTCAAGTCTAGAAACCCACTTAGATCCCAGCTACACCCTTACTGGCTATGCAACCTCAAATGGGCCACCTGGTGCCTCTGACAGTCACTCAGGAGATATTGATGCTACCTCATAGGTGGTTTTGTCAGGATTAAATGGTAATTTAGGAAAAGTACTTAGCATGGTCTGGTTGCCTGGCCCTTAAGTATTCCATGAGTATTATTCTGTACCTAGAACAAAGTATTGCACACCAGCTAATTGGCCATTGTTCAAATTTATTTGAAGAAAAATGAAAACTCCAAGTTCATTAGAATTAAAATGTTCTGGCCCCTTGTATTTTGGAATTATATAAGGTGATGTTTTTCAAAAGGGTGATGATGGGGGAAGGAAACCCTCTGTTTGCCTTAGTGTCAGCTTCCAGCTCTTCTCAGGGGGCATTTCCATTGGCCTGGTGTTAAATTCATCCAGGATACTGAGTAAACAACTGATTGCCTTGCTCATAACCTGAAAATCCTACTGAGTTGGATTTTGAGGTTACATCAGATATGGCAATCTGATGTCTGGAAGCCCTGGGCTGCCAAAGGCAGAACTGTTTTTTTTGAGGTTATGTGAAGGAGATCTTTGTTCACTGCCTGCAATTGTCCTCATCCCATATATTTCTTGCAGTCTGGCATGCTTCCTTTAAATCCCAAAGGCTTTCTTTGTTCAAGAGCTCCTTATCTATTGTAACGCAGATATCTCTGGGAAAAAAGAATAACTCTTCATCAACTAATATTTCAAGGAGAAACTTAGCAACAAAAGCTAACAACAATTTTTGGGAAGCCCAGATGTAGGAGAGGCGTATGTAAGAAGGGGTGGGGAGAAGGGCAACTAGAAGGTGGATAATCTCGAAAAGTGAAGATGGTTGAGAAGGATGGGTTTTAGAAGTAGATAGGCCAGTTTCAGATACCCAGCAAGCCAACCTCCATAATACTTTGCTTCTGCTTCCTCATTCGTAAAGCAAGCATAACCATATTTACCTTACTGGAGTGGTAAATGAGACAATGTGAACACTTCACTTGTCCTGTGCATTGGAAGGAAATGGTGACCATTAACTCCACCTACAGGCTGTATGGTCTGAGGGACCTGCCTTCAGGGTCTCATGTACCATTTGTTCAATGTGTGAGCTTGGGCATTGCTTGTCTTCCACTAGTGTAAAATGGGGACACTCTGTTGTCCTATTCGTTCAAAACGTAATGTATGAAGCACAACTTGTTAACTTCTAGTTAGAAAACTACACAAATTATTCAAGTAGATTACATGACATTGATCATGGAAAGAAAAGGATAATCAATTGATACTAGATGAATGGTGTATTAATTTGAAACAGAATTAGTCATAATAACACTTTATTATTAGCCAGAAATAAATTTAAATCCATAGTCATTAGAGTTAAAATATTCTTTCCAATATCTATACAGTACAGAAAAGGACTATTAGAGAAATAGGACATAAAAAGGAGAATGAAGAAAAAGTGAAGGTGAAATTTAAAAGGCTCATGTTCCCTGTTCTCAAAGCTCAGCCCTCCCCGCTGCCTGAGCTGCCCAACTGCTCAGGTAGTAACTTAGTGAAGTGACTTTTTCAGATGCAGCCACAAGATGTCAGCCTACACTCAGCCATTTCTGCATTTTTTTCCAAACCTTTAATTTCTTCCTTCTCTTGCCTTCTGCTTCATTTTCTTTTCTTGGCTCTAAGCAGGTGAATAATCTTTTGGATTGTGGGCTCTAAATAAATAACAATGGGTTAACTTGACCTCTAGTAACTTCCAAAGGGCCTCTGCTGACAGCAGTTTCCACAAAGTCTCAGGAAGAGCCACTGTCCTGATTGCAGTCCCCAAGCCTGGGAGGGCATTGTCCTCTCTTAGGCCAAGTGATTCTATCTGCTGGTAGACTCTACCAAGGCTGGACAGTACTCGCTTTCTCACTCACTCACCCCACCTTGCCCTGTTGCTTCCAAAGAGGGAAATTCAAGAAGTTTGTGAACCAGGCCGAGAGCTCTGCACATGGAAGGAGAGGAGAGGGCCAGGTTCTCGCGGGGACCCAAGCCATGGTGTGTAAGAGTGGACACCACAGACTAGAATAGCCCAGGCTATACCCTGTGTCACTCCTCCTAGCTCAGTGACCTGAGGCAAGTTTCCTGGATATCTCTGTAGCTCAGCCTTCCCCTTGGTAAACACTGCTAATAGCAGTAACTGCCCCTGGGTTGTTACAAAGTTAACAAAACGAAGGATTCAGAAGAATGCATGGTACAGTGAGGGCTCAGTATATATTCATTTTTATTATTTTTATTGATTTACCAACTACTCTGATTTTGAGTGAGAAGGTTTCCCTGAGCTTTAGTGGGTCTCACCCTACCTCAAAGCACTATCCTAGGACCCAAGGAGATTTTACAAGGGCCACCTACTGCAAAGTCATAATAGGATTCAGACTCTCCTCACCTCCATCTCATCAACATAGACAAGGGAGTCCCAACCTGACCTCTGCATCAGAATCTCCTCAGGGTTTTATAAATTTTTTTTCAAAGAATTCCACCATCATAATATTTTAAATATTTACTGTTAACTATTTACACAAGAAAAGGAAATAAACTAAAATAAAGAGTTTAATCCATGGAAGGTCACAACTTGAGGTCATTTTCTTAGATGGTAATTTCAGTTTTTGTTTAAACCATAGTCCTTGGAAGTACATATCTAACTAGGTTATCCAGGGATGTAACTTTGGAAGGATTCTTTATTCTGTATTATCTGTGCCCTTCAACAAAACACCCCAAGAAACAAATCTGTGGCTGAATAAGTTGAGTTTATTGCTCATTAAAATGAGGGCAAACACCATGGAGAACTGTGGGATCTCTCAGTAAGAGCATGTTAGAAAGACCATTGTAGGATCCGAAGCTTGAGTTAGGTTCTTGTCTTCAGCAGTTCAGGTAGCTATAGCAAAGTACCATAGACTAGGTGGCTTATAAACAACAGCAATTTATGTCTCACAGTTCTGGAAGCTAGGAAGACTAAGATCATGGTGCCAGCAAGGTTGGATTCCAGTGAGGATCTTCTTTCCATGTTGCATACTGCCAATTTCTTGTTGTATCCTCATGTGGTAGACAGAGGGCAAGAGAGCGCTCCTGGGGCCCCTTTTATAAAAACACTAATCCCACTCTTCAGGGCTGCACCCTCATGCCCTAAACAACTCCCAAGGCCCCACACCTCCTAATACCATCACCTTGGGAGTTAGGATTTCACATAGGAATTTGGGGGAACACAAACATTCAGCCATTAATAGTGCTTTAGGGGAAATTTTGAGTAATTGAATCTCTGTTCTGAAGTTGATGCTTTCAGGAAGAGGTGTTAACTCTATAATTGAGTATCTTAAAAAAATCTTATCTAGAATTTGGGAGGAAGTGAGGTTAAAGCTGTGATTGGTAAAGTAGCCACTGTTGCTCATATTAGCCAGGAGAGAGAGTTTCATCAGTTGTATAGGTTAGACAATGTCCATATTTCTGTCTGCATTCAGATGTTAATGGAAAAAGACTCAACCTCTGTAAAATGATTTTAAAAAGTTTATTCTGAGCTGAATGTATGCCAGCCCAGAGCACATGGCTTCAAGAGGTCCTGAGAAAATGTGCCCATGGTAGCTGGGTTATAGTTTCGCTTTGTACTTTCATGGAGACAGGAATTACACGTAAGACCCTAAGTCAGTATATGGGGGTGTCTGTACATTGGTTTGGCCTAAAAAGGCGGGACATCTCAAAGCAGGAATGAGGGGGGCTATAGGTTATAGATGGGGTTTAAAGATTCTTTGATTTATATTGGTTAAAGAAATGAAGCTTTGTCTAAAGACATGGAAAGTTTTAACTTAAGAATATGTGTTAATCAGAGACAAGCCACCAGACATTTACTGAAACTCAAGTGATGTGTTAAGTGAACTGACGGCTATAGGTGTGGTTGAGCTTTGTCTTGTATAGCCTTAGGCCTGTTAATAATTTAGCATCTTACTGATATAAAGAATAGTATTTCCAAAAAGGGTGGGGGGCATGACGAAGCATGTCTGACCTCCCTTCTCATGGCCAGAAACCCAGGTTTAAGTTTTGGGGGGTTCCCTTGGCAAAGAGGGGGTACATTCAGCCAGCTGAGAGGCTTAAGATTTTATGTTCATTCACAATTCCCCATTTTTGGCCAAGATCTTCCAGAAGCAGCATTGAGGGCCAAACTTTCATTTTGTCCCATTGTTGCTAGGTAGTGTGGATACCTGTGTCAGGTCCATCCAGGCCCTCGGTGGGATCCCTGTGGCCAAGGAACTTATAGCTGTGGAGATGAGGGGGAAAATTCCCTTTCCCTGAAAGTTCACTGAACAATCAACTCATAATTAAGAAGGATTAATAAGAAAAACAGGCTTATTTACCATGCCCACAGGGAGAATCACAGTGATTACCCAGTATCCCAGTGGGGTCCAGAGATTTTTATACCCTCCTTTTAGAGGCAAGGGGGAGATGAGGAAATAGGTAATTCTGTTTAGGGGTGATAAATAGTTGTAAGGGAGAATGAATGGATGCCAGAAAGAGATAGACTTTGTAAATGATTCTCTTTGCAAATTAAATTAACCTGAGAGACAGGTATTATATT
>VBSM01001118.1:20660228-20680464 GCA_008086735.1 Cheirogaleus medius | reverse complement strand
GGAATGTCGTCACAGCCAATGGGTGATGGAGTCCACCCTGGAGCCCGCACCTCACCCCTTCAAGAACAGGCCCGCTCTGCTTCACTCAAGCCCTGGCAACAAGCCTTTCATCCACCCCCTTTGCCTGCCTGGCCAATCCCAAACTCCACTGCAGCTGCCTCACAACGTGACCCCTGTGACCTCACGCTCCCACACGCCCTACTCCACCCACCTGTTATTTCATGGAGGCAAGGCCTCCTCTCACTGTCCCTGTGCCAGAGGCACCCACCCAGCTACAGCCCTGGTGTCCTTCCAGCAATTTCCCTCTCACCTAGCCTGCCTCTGATGCTGCAGCGGAGACAGGTGTTCCAAGTTTTCAGGTGGCTCATAATTGAGGCTCATTCCCAGGATGCTGGGATGAACTGGGCCCCAGGAGCCAAGCAAAAAGGCTTCAGGAAAACACGTGGTGGACAGGGGTCAGAGACTTGAGGCCACCTGGCTGTCCTCACTCTGCCACCAGCATTTGCCCCCACCCCTTTGAAGCACTTTCACAGCCACGCCCATGAGTTCCCAGGGTGACAGTAAATAAGCCTGGACCATAGATGTGAAGAGTAGTAACCAGGAGACCCAGGTGCCCAGTGGCCTTTGGGGAAGCACAGCCTGGGGGCTGGGATGTGGGGAGGAGAGGCTCTGAGGGCTAGGCGCCAAATTTCAGGATCAGGGAAACAGTTCTTCCTACAGATCAACTTCCAATTGAGAAAAAAAAGAAAAAAAGATTCAGGAAAAACAGTTTTCACTTTTTTTTTTTTTAAGTAGAAAATTCTTACAGGAAAGGGACCAGTACCGTGGCTCAGGCTCTCAAAATTGATCAGTGTAAGTCAAGGTTTCTGTGTCTGCTTACTTGTCCCCACCTTAATAAAATAAATATCTCAGTCACTAGAGGGAATACATACAATGTGTATGCAAGGCAGAACCAGAATTAAGTAAGGAATCCCAGTGTAGCCATCATTCATCTTAGGAAACAGAGCACCAGTTACCTGAGCAGCCTTCTGTGTGCTAATGCCCCAAACAACCACCCCCTCAGGAGCCACTATCCTTAATTTTTTGTGTATTTATCAGTTGCCTTTATTTGTAGTTTGACTTCAATTCTTTAGTACTCTTAAACATTAATTGAATAGTTTTCCATGTCCATAAACTTTAAATATAGTTTTACATGACGGTATTCCCTGGATCTTGCTTTAGTGGTGCTGTAAGTTGCTCCTGCTACCTCACGTCAGTCTCTCATTTATCTATAAACAGGACAGTTCGGTTTCCTCTTTCATTTCACAAATGTCCAGAAAAGCTAATTCAGATCAATTTGGGGAGGAAGAGGCAATGAATGGAGAAGACCCTTTAGAATGCACAGCCAAGTCAAAATTAGGATCCTCAAAACAACCTCCTACAAAAAGAATCCACAGCTCAGAATAAACTGGGACCATCAATCAAGATCCTGAGCTTTGGGGACTCTCAAGAGGACTTACCAGTTCCGCCCTAGGGAAAGCTCATCGTCAGGTGGCTCAAGGGGGCCATACTGCTTCTTGGCGCTGATGTTGGGCCTTCGCGGAATCCTGAGTGTTCTTTCAACCCCAGGTGTGAGCACCAGCTTGTCAAAAGGAAAGAATACAAACTCTTTAAAATCATTAAACAGGTTTATTCTGATCTCTATGTGTGTGACTCACCTAGAGCACATGGCCTCAGGAGGTCCTGAGAATATGTGCCCAGACTACTGTGGTACAGTTTGGTTTTATATGTTCATGCAGATAGGAATTTCAAATAAGGCCCTAAGTCTATATGTCGAAGGGGTGTATTTGTTTTCCCTGAAATGGCAGGACATCTTAAAGTGTGTTCTTATATGTCATAGGTGCACTTAAAGATTCTTTGACTTGTAACTGGTTAAAGAATTAAGCTTTGACTTAAGGCTTGGAATTTTTTAACTTGAGAATTTGTTAATCACAGACAAGCCACTGGATGTTTACCAAAACTCAAGTGATCTCCTATGTTAATTGAAGGCCTATAGGTTTGTTTTAAGCTTTGCCTTCTATAGCCTTAGGTCTGTTAATGATCTGGCATCTCATCATTATAAAGTATAATGTCTCCAAAAAGATAGAGGTGCATCATGATGCAGGTCTGATCTACCTTTTCATAGCCACTATCTGAGATTCAGGTTTTGTCTGCCGTCCCCTTTGCCAAGAGAACGTCCACTCCATCACAGCTGGGAGGCTTAAGATTTTATTTTAGTTCATACAGACAGGATCACAGAGTGTTCTTTTTGTCTTGATCCACTACAATCATTGTGCGGCCTCTTCTGAAGCTGGTGCTGTGTAAAATTGTTGACATTCAGCAGAAAAATATTATCATCTTGCTATGAATACCTGGTCTACCCCTAACAACACCAAATCCTCCCAGTGCCAGGCGAGTTTCCAAATATTAGAGGTTGCCCCTCTCTTTCTTAGTGCCTTCTTTTGGCCAAGGCCAAACAAGGTCACGTTTCTGGATGTAAATCAATCATCTCTACCATTTCTGTGATGTTGCTAATCAGCTGCTTGTCCTGGGAGCATGGCCAATAGAAATATTAGGGCTTTTAATTCACCATCTTATAATAGGACATCTTTTTGTTTCTAAAGCATTTCATAGTCGTGAACTAACCTAAAATCATTCCTACCATAATAAAAAATCTTTATCTTTTGGCAATTGATATATCTGGATGATGGCAATTAATGTAACCATCTGGAATTATTTTATTTCTGTGAGAAGCTTATATTTCAAGGCCTGATTTAAGTTTCTGATAGTATACTCAGCTTCACAAATTTTAGTTTTATTAAAGTATTAACCACATAAAACCACATTAAAATCATGTTTGTTTTCTCTCTATGGTTTAAATTATTGTGAATAGTTCCCAAAATGCTGGTAAGTAATTGTTGGGTTCTTTCTTCAGGTGAAGAACAAACAGTGGCTGGGTTCAGAATGAGGCAACAATGGATAGAGACCTCTGAAGAGGAGGGCAGTAACATTTCATAGGGTGTCAGGTGACTGTCAATAAAAGAGTCTGTGTAGGATAGGAACCAGTAAGTGTAGTGGAAACTCTGGAACTAAATCAGTGGAAGTTTTCATACATTTTTCTATTGCTGTTACAGATTCCAAACAAGGTGGATATGGCTTGGCCACTAGATCTAACAAAATACTGAAATGAGCAGTAAGTCTCTAATGGTTCCCACATACTTGAGTCAGCACTTGGTCACAATTTTCATTAAGAAAAAGTGAAAAAAGATTTTTGAGCCTAGAATCCTAGAGAAAAATCTGATAGTTTATATTTCAGTGTATATGTTTAAATAGGAGCATGCTTCTTTTAACTTGAAAAGCTTGAAAAGTACACAGTTATTGAAACATGCTTCTATAAATACCTTTCACTAAGATATAATTAACCTAAGATCAATTCTCTTTTGCATTTGCCAGGTTTGGAGCATTTTATTTTGTGCACAGAGGGAAGTAAAACTTAGGGGGTTTTTTGTTTTGTTTTTAAATACCAAAGTTGAAAGACAATGGCTCTCATAATAGTTTTGAATTATTTAAAACCTGAAGAGTTTTAACAAACCTAATTATTCCTATTTTCCTTTATTTTGTAGAGCAAAGTTACTGTTCTGAATTTTGGAAAGGTAAAACAAAAATAGTAGTTACAGAAGACATGATATAAATCATAACTAATGTCAGAAATAATTGTAGGCAACATTGTAAAAACACTGTAAATAACAATTGTAATTGAAAATAAATTACGAAAAGCAAAAAAGACTTTTAAAAAAACTGATAGTAATGTAAAAAACAATAACCAAAATTTAACAGAATTACAAGAAATAACTTCCACATAAGCATAAAATAGCCCAGCCATTTTAAATTAAAATGTCCCTCATTTTGTTTCTGCTTTATATCTATTTATATAATAATTTGGAGGAAAGTATTTATATATTTAGACATACACAGATATATAAATATAAAAATCGGTAATAATTAAAATTCCCTATAACTAACAAATAATTAACTAATCAGTATACTAAATAATATATATATACCCTATAAAATCTGTCCTATGGATAAACTATTAATTTCTTAAATAACAAGAAAATCATATCTACTTTCTTATATACATATTTTTATTTCTCTAATTATCATGCCTTATATAATCATTTAAGTCAAATGTCTTCATATGAAACATAAATATATTATAAAATATGTTATATATCATAAAACATTATTATTTATATATTATAAATGAAATTATATAATATTTATATTAAATATAATCCTTAATCAAAATAAGTATTTTTATCCTGACACAAAAAAAGAACTAGAGAAATAAAAATAAGAATCGTTTTACTATTTTTTCTCCATTAACACATATTAACAATTGAAATAGAAGAATATACACATATTCACATACATATATACACACATACATATTTATTTCTATTGTATAATTTTGAATATACTGTGTGTGTGTAGATATATATATGTCTCTCCTCCGAGGACAACTGGAGAATATTTATTTTGTCCTTAATCTACTGCCGTTCAAAAATAACAAGAATAGATATTATCATTATTTATAACTGTTTTGTGTTGTCTGTTTTTTGCTAAGAAACTTTCGAGGCTTTCAAAACGTATTAATTAACTGAATGATTTATCTAAGAGCTTAAAGGTTTATAAGGATAGGTAAATTATAATTTAGCTAATACATTAAATCCTTATGATTTGTAGCTTGTAAAAACATTATAAAATTAAAACCTTTAAAATGGCATCCATTATTACATTTCATTTAGTTCAATATAAGTTTATACATATAATTTTGTGTTTTAAGCAGTTGGGATTCATGGTAATTTACTTATAAATACAATATAGGAAATTTATAAAATTTAAGTCATGAGAAATTTTACCCTCTTATTAAACAAACAAACATATTGTTTCTAACATTATGTTTACATGGCAAACTGTTTTTTTTAACACGAAAGCATACCATATACTAAACTCTTTTCGGGTGTCCTTGAGAGATGACCATAGGAACGTGGTCACAGCCAAAGGGCGCTGGAGCTGGTTTCTGGAGCTGGAGGTTCCCGGCTTCAAGGCCAGACCTGCTCTGCTGCACTCAAGCTCTGGCAACAAGCTTTTCATCAATCCCCTTTGTCTGCCTGGCCAATCACCAACTGAGCTCTGGCTGCGTCACAACGTGACCCCTGTGACCTCACGCTCCCTCGCGCTGGACCCCGCCCACCTGTTATTTCACAGGGCATGTCTTCCTCTCTCTGTCCCTGTACCAGAGGCACCCACCCACCTACAGCCTTTATGTCCTTGGCGCCCTTTCCCTCTCACCTAGCCCGCCTCTGCTGCTGCAGCCCAACCAGGTGTCCGCAGTTTTCAGGCGGCTCAGAATTAGGCTCATTCCCAGGACGCTGGGATGAACTGGGCCACAGGAGCCAAGCAAAAAGGCTTCAGGAAAACACATGGTGGACCGGGGTCAGAGACCTGAGGCCCACCAGCTGTCCTGATTTGCCACCAGCATTTGCCCCCACCCCTTTGAAGCACTTTCACAGCCACGCCCACGATTCCTGAGGGTGACAGTAAATAAACCTCCACCATAGATGTGAAGAGTAGTAACCAGGAGACTCAGGTGCCCAGTGGCCTTTGGGGAGGCACAGCCTGGGGGCTCGGATGTGGGGAGAGGCTCTGAGGGCTGGGATCCCAATTTCAGGATCAGGGAAACAGTTCTTCCCACAGAGCAACTTCTAGTTGAGAAAAAAAAAACACAATGATTCAGGAAAAACAGTTTTCTTTTTTTTTTTTTTAAGTAGAAAATTCTTACAGGAAAGGGACCATACTGTGGCTCAGGCTCTCAAAACTGATCAGTGTAAGTCAAGGTTTCTGTGTCTGCTTACTTGTCCCCATCTTAATAAAATAAATATCTGAGTCACTAGAGGGAATACATACAATGTGTACATGAGGCAGAAAGAGAATTAATTAAGGAATCCCAGTGTAGCCATCATTCATCTTAGGAAATAGATCACCAGTTACCTGAGCAGCCTTCTGTGTGCTAATGCCCCAAACAACCACCCCCTCAGGAGCCACTATCCTTAACTTTTTGTGTATTCATCAGTTGCCTTTATTTGTAGTTTGACTTCAATTCTTTAGTACTCTTAAACAATAACTGAATAGTTTTCCATGTCCATAAACGTTAAGTATAGTTTTACATGATTGTATTCTCTGGATCTTGCTTTTGTGGTGTTGTAACTTGCTCCTGCTAGCTCACCTCCTGAATATCAAGTCCACCTGTGTCTCTCCCTTTCTATTTCTTCTGCTCTGGTCTAAGCCATTGTCATCACTTCCTTGATCTATCTAAGTTGTTGCCTTACAGTCCTTGGAAATGATGTGTTAGTGGAGACATACATAGGGACTCTTTAACTGCACTCAAGCAATCTGTTCACCTTAACGGACAAAAAAAGCATTGGCTCACTCCTGTTGTAATAAATGATACATATGGTCACAGTTCAATGCATAAGGGCCATGGGGTCAGGGCATGGGGGGTGTGGGAGGACACAACAAATAACCAGTGACTCGCTTCACTGGAGTCTTACTTACACTCGGATTGTGTAATTAGCTTCAGGTAAACTATCTTGCCTTCATTAATCCTGAGTAGCCAGTAATAAATACTTGCTATGTGAATTTTCTCATTGCTTTCGGATTTCACTTATCTTCGATTCCCTAGCAAACATTTACATTGAATCAAGACATCATTATATAAAACTTCTATTATGAAAGTCAAAGGGCCTTTCCAAGTTCTTAGACAACTATTTTCCCCAGTAAATGTATAGGCAAAAAGCTGATTTATTAATATGCTATTTATTCCTTTTTCTATTTGTTGCTTTTTTTTATTTTATTTTGTAATATTTAACATTTGCTGAAAGACACTGAGAATGATCCAATGAACACATATTTACACATTATCCAACTTGAGAAATAAAACATTTTCAATCCATTTGACACCCCAGGTGGTCTCATCCCTGATAATAGAACTTTTTCTGCCTGCTGGAGATAACAACTCCCTGGACATTAATGGTTATTATTTCTATATGTCTCTCTGTACTTTTCTACATATATATTCATCCCTAAAAATGTATATTATTGCTTTCATACTCATTGTTTACATGGAGTTTATATCATAATTTGAATATTATCTTGCAAATTATTTCAAGTATTAAATTTTTGAGATTTATCCATATTGATACATGTACCTGTTGTATAGTATTCTGTTGTGTGAATATAGCATGATATTTTTATCCATTCCATTTTTATTAATTTCTATATTCTTTGACATTTTTGTTGCTATTACTACCAATATTTGTATGAACATTCATATACATGTCTCCTTGTGGACATTTCATGAGTTTCTCTAAGGTGGGAGATTAATGATAACAACATTGATACTACTACTACTGATAATAAAATATGCAACTTGTTGAAAACTAAAAATGTAACTTTTGAGTGTTTTACATAGATTAAATCATTTTAACCTCACGTCAACCCTATGAGAGAGGTAAATTATTATCACCTTTTTACAGAATTAGAAAATATAAGTGGGCAAATATTGGGTGATAAGCAAATTTTAAATTTTACCAAATACAGCAAATACTTCTTCAAAGTGTTAAAACAATTTCCATTCCCATTAGTGGTATATATAAGGTCCTATTCATACACATTCTTATAGTACTTTATAATGTTGGGCTCAAAGGCGTGCATTATTTGTGTAAATGCTCAGATGAGAGAGACAGAGAGATAGAGATATCAAAGTAAATTTTGTCTTAGGCATGCTGGAAGAGGAAGGTGATCACAGAGGTTGGGAGTTAAGAACACAGTACATAGCCCTTAAGAGAGTCCAGTGTTATTTAACATCTGGCACACGTCTGTCCAGGGGCTGGAACCATACAACCACAAAGTTCTTGTTTTCCCAATGCTCACAGGGCTATTGAACATTGCAGGAAAAAGTCTGAATTAAAAATCAGAGGGTCAATAATGTCATTGTCTCTAACTTTCAGTTCTTTCCCAGCTTGATCATTATTATTTCTTAGTGAGTGGTATGTCCTAAGCACGTCCTCCTTCTTTTTCTAGTTGTGAATCATAAGAGAGTTTTTACTTCCTTCAGTTGTGAAATAGCACAGAGAAAAATCAGTACCTTTTTTAAAACCTAAAATGTTCACTTTTCCTCAGCATGTATCAATTTTCTTACATCTCTTATAAAAGGAAAGAATGTTTATGCTGCATATTTGATTGATGGGGAGATGTACTCAAATTATGAACACAAGGAGATTAAGAATCTTTACAACTGTGGTCAAATCAAATAAAAATAAAGCTTTCCAGCTCATGGAGGTTGTAGGAAATGCCATTTTCCCCCAACACACTAATATTAACACTTGAAGCACATAGGGACCTTAAAGTCCCACCAAATAAAAATTCCCACAGTGTGGGAAGTGGGCTTTATACCACGGGGAAGGCTGCTTACCTCCTCATCAAAGAGCCCCTCTGTGTCCAGCAGATTCCAGAAACTCTGGCATTTTGTAAAAGAGCTATGCAAACATTTTTGACTAAGTTAAAGGGTAAGAATTGTTTTGCAAAGAAATAAAAATTCAGGTCATAAAATGTTAAGATATGCTTACAGCAACGAAACTATATTTTAGTCACATATCCCATGTTTTTATGGGACATGCCTTTCTCCACCAAAAACTTTGAGCTACTATCACCTCCATAAAACACTACTCCCTAACCTTCAAAGGGAGAATTTAAGGACTCTGGAAGTTCTGATCCCCTATTGAATTTTATAGAAGAATCTTTATGAGGCCATGAACCACTCTTTCTGATTCTCTAATTCTGGAGAAAACATCAACAGTAGCGACAGAAGCTTCCTTCCTTTGTTTCTCAGCTGAGCCCACTTTCAAAAGTTCTCTGAGTCATTCAGACATCAACCTAGTTACTTAGTGCACAAAATTAAAAAATAAATAAATATCTCTTCCAGCCATTTCAGACAAAGACATCTAGGTTTTTTGTCACATTTATTGGTCAAATCCCCTTAGCTCAGGGATGGAATGTCTTATCTTCCTCTTTCCTAACACAAAGAAAATATATTTTATTTTAGATGCTTCATTGTGGAGGGGTCAGTTTCCAAGAGATTTAGTGATAGTTATCAGCCTGCACTTATTCTCCCAGGAAACTGTTCAAAGGTGGATGGAGTTTATCACAATATTCAAATGAAGAAGAAAAGAAAGAGTGGTTCATTTTGAAAATATATTGCTTTGCATCTTAATTAAGCTAAAATGTGTCTATTCTCCATTGGGAGATCTGTGTCTGAGCTCTAGTAAGTTATCTGAGATCTTAGACTATAGTACATGTCTCCAGAAGAGCCAGTCCCATTAAAGAATGTTCTAACTAGCAGAATTTCAGTTCATGAAGTACTCAGAAGTCAGTCTTTTAAAGTAATTTATTACCAAGAAGAAAGATTATGAGAGCCTGCTATTATCCAAGAGTGTTTTTATACTGTGATAAGTTTCTGGAGGCATTGATATTTGTCTTCTTTTTAAATGGTGTGGGAGGCTGGAATCCAGAGGAAGACAAAAAATATGTGAGGAATATAGAGAGATAAAAGGAAGGGAGAGAAATAGAAGGGATAGAGAAGCAATGGGAGATACAAGAATTGCACAGGTAGAATGAATGCCATCTGCTAAAATGTTTCATTACTCACTAATAAATTAGCGTATAACAGAAATTTCAGTTTCCTTAAGGAAAACATACATTGTTGTCATCTTTAACACATTCTAAAGTTATTTGGGGGAGTTATAATGAACTCCAAAGGATCAATATTTTGGATAGGAGAAGCAACTCAGATGATACTAAACAGTAAGAATTAATTTTGGAAAGTATATTGGTGAATACATACACATACCTACCAAAATGAGTCAATACCCCCTTTCCATCTCAGTCTTATAACCTTTGATCCATGACCTGGGGCATGGAGGTTGGGTGCATTAGTCTGTTTTCTGATGCCATAATAGAATACCACAGATTGGGTAATTTATAATGAACAGGAATTCATTAGACTTAGGGTTCTGGAGGCTGGGAAATCTAAGATCAAGGGCCCGCATCTCATGAGGGCCTTCTTGCTGTGTCATAACATGGCAGAAGGTAATACATGGTGAGGGACAGAGAGAGAAAAAGGAAGCCAATCTCCTGAGACAACTAACCCACTCCTGTAGTAATGGCATTAATTCACTAATAGGGGCAAAGATTTCATGACCTAATCACCTCTAAAAGGTCCTACCTCTTAAACATCACAATGGCAATTAAATTTCGACGTGAGTTTTGGAAGGAACATTCAAACCATAGTATTCTACCCCTGCACCCCTCCCAAATGCATGTCCTTGTCACAATGCAAAATACATTTACTCCATACCAATAATCCCAAAAGTCTTAACTGGCACCAACTCAAAAGTCCAAAGTCCAGAGACTCATCTGAATCAGATATGAGTGAGACCCAAAGCACAATTCCTTGTGAGGCAAATTCCCTCCAGCTGTGAGCCTGTGAAATCAAAACAGGTTATCTACTTCTAAAATACAATGGTGGTACAGGCCTAGGATAGCCATTTCCATCCCAAAAGGGGAAAATAGGCAAGATAAAAGGGGTAACTGCTCACAGGTAAGTCCAAAACCCAACAGGGAAAAGAACATTAAGTCTTAAAGGTGGAGAACAATCTCCTTTGACTCCATGTCCCACATGCTGGGCACACTGGTGCAGGGGTTGGGCTCCTAAGGCCTTAGGCAGCCCCATTCCTGTGGATTTTCTGGGTTCAGTCCAGCTTCAGCTCTCTCAGGTTGGAGTCCAGTGCCTACAGCTTCTCAGGCTGATGCTGCAAACTGGTACCTTTACAGTTCTGGGATATTGAGTGGCCTCACTAACATGGCTCCACTAGGAATTACTCTAGTGGGGACCCTCTGGTGGCTCTGACTCCACATTTCCACACAGCATTGCCCTAGTAGGGGATCTCTGTTACGGCTCTGCCCTGCAGCAGGTCTGGACCCCCAGGCTGTTCACAGCATCCTTGGTGGAGCAAGCCATGCCCCCACAGCTCTTGCATTCTTCTCTGAGAAACTCAGAACATTGGCAAAGTAATCTAAATCCAAATGCTTCAGAATGTTTTGAAAGTATGACCAGCAGGGTTATGGGTGGGCACATCCCTGCAGAGGTCAAGAACATGGAGTGATGTTTTGCTTCCTCTGGCAAGAACCATAGGCAGGACTTGGGGGTCTTTCATGCTGGAGGACATTAAAAGCTTAGACTCTTCCAGGGGCAAAAGCATGGACCCTCCTAGCAACTTGGCAGTGTACTAGAAGCTATGGCCAGTAAAGAAATCAAAGAGAAAAAGCAGTTCATGAATTCTAGGGTAATAGAAGCTGGGATTGTATTCTTAAATTTCACTTTCGTGCATCGTACTTCTTTTATTTATGTCATTATCAAGTATCAGCGAAGTCTAATTCACAGCCCTTTTGGAAGTTGTGCCTGAAGGAATCATCTTTGCCCACGTTCTTTGGCAAAACAGACTGGAGAGAATAATTACAGCATGGAATAATTACAGTCACGGACCTGCGGGAGGAGATAGAGGGAGGGGACCCAGCCTTAGTCTGGAGCGTGAGGAGCTGAGGGCACGGTGGACCCATGGAACATTCCAGTACTCCTTAGGTTTCTTAGAAATACTTGCTGGCATCAACAGAGGGCTCAAATACAGACGACTGAATGGTAAAGGAAAGGGATGTCTCATGCTGGAAATTGATTGGAAGCGGAATAGTCATATTTTTTGATAACTGTCTACAACATTTGTAATAGCAAAAAAAAAAACCCACATTACATCAGTAGTTACTGTAGTTAAATATTATCTTTCTCATATGTATCTTTTAAAATACAATTAATGAATATCATGATATTGTCCAAAACAAAAAAAAGTTGGTTTTTATTTCTTATTTTCTGTTCTCAGACCACGACTGCCAGATCAAGGAATCTTAGTGAAGCGCCTATGTTGTGCAGAGCCACAAGATGTCAGTCTAAGCTCAGTCATCTCCATGTCTCCTGGCCCTCGAAACAACTAAATTCTTTTTGCTTTTTACATGCAAGAGGAATTTTGGAAACCTCAAGACCCCTCACTCTGGATTAGGTTCAGAGACCACAGCAGCCGCTTGCCCTGGGAGCTCTTCCTGCCTGTTTGTAGCCATCTTCGGTGGAGACTAGACAAAATAACACAGACCTGGCTCCTTTCTGAGACGCCAACACAGGAAACTGCATTCCAAGCCTGGCGTGCAGGGATCTCCACCACAGGTCCTGCCTCTCCCCTATCTTCCCATCCTTTCTCCCCCTCTTCAGTTAGGCTGTGGGGCAGCTGAGCCAGCCTGCTGGCCTGGGGAGGTGTCTGTCTGGGCGTGAGAGCCTGCCTTCCCTTGTCCCAGGCACCCCGAGTTTTTACGAGTGATTCTCTTAAAGACCCCATCACTTGGCTTTAGAAATAAGAAAGTGTCTTTGTTGGGAAGACTTGTTTTATCAGGTTGATATCTGCACTTCCTGTGAACCTACTTCCCTTGCTGCTTCTTTTACAGGCCAGGAAGGGGGACCCAAGTGACCCTCAGTGTGTGTCTCCTCTTGGTCAGCCCAGGGCAGGTCCTGGACCCAGCAGTTTGCAGCTCTTTTTAGAAGGTGGGTACTTTACTCACTTTGTCCCCAGGTTTGGTTCATCGTTGCCAATATGGGGCCATGGTGAATGTCCTCAGTATCCTTTAAATATTATATTAATAACAATTATTAAAGAGAACTTAAAGTATGATTTGTGGATCAGTGTGCAGTACTAAAGAAACAAGGAAAACGTTACTGTGTTTTTTGGTTTTTGTTTTTTTGAGACAGAGTCTCACTCTATTGCCCGTGCTAGAGTGCCATGGCGTCAGCCTAGCTCACAGCAACCTCAAACTCCTGGGCTCAAGTAATCCTTCTGCCTCAGCCTCCCGAGTAGCTGGGACTACAGGCATGCGCCACCATGCCCAGCTAATTTTTTCTATATATTTTTAGTTGGCCAATTAATTTCTTTCTATTTTTTTAGTAGAGACGGGGTCTCGCTCTTGCTCAGGCTGGTTTCAAACTCCTGACCTTGAGCTTGGCACTGCAGTTGGCTTTTTGCTACCACCCGTTTTAGTGCCCAATACACAGAATGACACAGACATCCTGGTTTGTAATATCAGCACCATGTTTTACGGAACATCAGCAGTTGCCACACTTTTATTTATTTTGACAGTAATTGCTTTCAAAGAAAAACCTCAGTATCCGCCAAGTCAGGCTCAAGCAGTTCTTTGAGACAGTTCCCCTGAAGAGCACTCCTATAAGAAATCAATCGGAAACCTGTTTAAAAACATTCCTGTTGTCCTTCTGTTGATCAGTTATGGTATCATGACTAGAGCATTTTATTCAGTCTCAACATTATTAAACCAAATAATACTGACATATTATGAGGGGGAAGAAGGGAATGCTGGAAGGATCGGGCTGACCCTGGTAGTAGCTGGAATGGTGGGCTCTATTCTTTGTGGCTTATGGCTAGATTATACCAAAACACAGAGACTACTCTGATAGTTTACATTTTGTCGTTTATGGGAATGGTTATATTTACTTTAGCATTGGACCTCGGATACATTATCATCATGTTTGTTACTGAAGGGGTCCTTGGTTTCTTCATGACTGGTTACCTCCCCTTGGGTTTTGAATTTGCTGTTGAAATCACTTACCCTGAATCTGAAGGCACTTCATCTGGTCTTAATGCTGAAGCACAGATATTTGGAATTTTGTTCACATTGGCTCAGGGAAAGCTCACATCAGACTACAGTCCTAGAGCAGGGAACATTTTCCTCGGTGTCTGGATGTTTATAGGCATCATTTTAACAGCATTAATCAAGCCTAATCTGAGAAGACATACATAAATATAGCAATTACAAATATCGATATTAAAGTTGTGGCGGTTGACAGTCCCACAGATCAAGAATCAGAAGTTGTTATGTTGTCCAAGCAGTCAGAATCAGCAATTTGAGGTGACAGGAAAAGTTACTATCCTGCAGTAATTGGGATACAGCGTGATCATCCTTGGAGAGATATATAAGCACTAAGTTTGGGTTTATAGGTGGTAGAGAATGGATACTTACTGGAAAATTACTATATGAACTCTAAATGGGCAGATACTATTTTGCTTGTTAATTTAAGCAATATTTTGTTTAAAATACTTTTGCATACATACTATTAACGCTACCATTTATCAAATAAGTGTCCCATGTGTAGTCTTATATTGTGTGAAAGTAAGCTTCTTG
Source organism: Cheirogaleus medius (assembly GCA_008086735.1). Classification (NCBI taxonomy): domain Eukaryota; kingdom Metazoa; phylum Chordata; class Mammalia; order Primates; family Cheirogaleidae; genus Cheirogaleus; species Cheirogaleus medius. The sequence goes on along the minus strand of VBSM01001118.1, from coordinate 20,666,037 downwards.
ACATTTACTTTTCAAAAGTAGGTGTTTTCCATTTTTTTTTCATAGAAAATGGAAGTTTAGAAGACTTTGTAAGATGATAATAACATGGAAGTCGATTCCCATTAGACACATAAGAGAATGTGAAGCTTATACATAAAAATATTCAATGGAACCAAATGTACAATATATTCCTAATTCGTGAATTTTCCATTGTGTTGACCAACTCTGCAAGCCCCTTCAGTATGAGTACATATACCAACATGACACTACTAACCCACCAAAGCATAGTACTGGGATCAGACTTCCAGATGACCTCTAAGATTTTTTTCCCATTTCTTACACTCTTGTTACAAAGCACTTTGTAACACATATCGTCAATGGCCACAAAAACTATTGTGTGTACAGATTCTACCCATGACTTTGGTTTTAGAATTATGTTCTAATGAAGCTGTAGAGCCCAGATACAGGCTTACTATCTTGAGTTCTTTTCTGCTCTGCCTTTCTAATGTGATGGAGAAATGCTAACACTGTATTTTTTCACTCCAACTTGAAATAGAATAGTTTGTTTACTCATTGCCTTTGTTTACTCTCTTCTTTGTTTCTATACATACTTTTAAAATAAGAAAATTTCATCATACTTGTTACTGGCTGTTTCATGATTCCTCGTGTCACATCCTATATATTGCCTTGAAGATTCCTGAGATAAGGAAATCTACAATAACTTTAGATAGCCTGGGTCTCCCCACTTAGTGGAGACCTCTTGAATGCTAACTGTTTTAATTCTCCAGTATCATTGTTATGACTATTGTCCTTTGAGGATACTATGCCCAAGTGCACACTCCATCAGTGTTCTGGGAAGTAGATTCTCTTCTTCACCACAGAATGTGTGGAGTCACCACACTGCTGGGACAGTCTGCTCTTTCACATGCTCAAGGTCAGAAGAATAGGACCAAATATATTTCCACAGTGCCTACCACTGTGTTCTGTTTACAGTGAGAATTTAAATGTTGATGCCCTGATTCTCTAAGCTCATAGGGAAAATCTTTACAGAGATGACATTTGATCAGCCATAAAATATACATTTTTGTCCATATACACCCAAAAAGCCAGATATAGTGAATACCCTTGAAGTGAATATCAATTTTGATTTAGGCAGAATAGATGCATTAATTCATATTGAAAGTGTGGCAGTCTCTATAATCAAATAACTATAAATTATGTAGAATCTGACCCCAGAGAATGTGTTACCAAAAAAACGGCTAAGAATCAGGAATTCTGTCTCCAGGTCCTTGATGTGTTTCTATCTGTCTCTATAACTCTGGACAAGTTGTTTAACCTCTTTGGGCAGCATTTTCCTCATCCATAAAATGAATGTGTTTAGTTTGATCTCAAAGATCTTTTTAAAATGTTAAATGTCATTCATCATGGACTAGACCAAATCATTGTATCACAGGAATTTAAATCTAGCTAGAAGAAAATTCCCTGGACAATTGGATAAAAAGTTGTGACTGTTACTTTGTGAATACAAAGGACTTTTAATTCTCTTTTTAGCTTTATTAGTCAGTTGGAAGTAGCTCAGGCAAAATATGCCCAATCATTAGCTTCTTTTAATATTTACATTACAGGTAAGAATGGCTAAAAATATATTTTAAAGTCTGTCCCAAATAATTGTTTTTATTTTTAAACTGTCAATGTTTTTCAAAATAATCATGTATTTGTTGACTTCCTAAGGTTTTGAACAAATTACAGATAAAAGCTGGAATACTTTATTTCTGAAAAGCATATACATATGTGTCATATGTATATTTCCTTGTTGATTAGAAAAAGGGTGAAATATTATGTGATCAAATACAAAATGAGTTTTTCTGTATTTTGAGTGAAAGTTGTCTATAATATGTTATACAAGACAGTCATGTGTCATTTAACAACGGAGATACATTCTGAGAAATGTATCGCTAGGTGATTTCATCATTGAGTGAACATCATAGTGTTCTTATACAAACCTCGATGGTATAGCCCACTACACACCCAGGCTATATGATATCATCTTTTGCTTCTAGCCTACAAACCTGTACAGCATGTTACTGTACTGAATATTGTATGCAATAGTAACACAATAGTATTTGTGTATCTAAACATATTTAAACATAGAAAAGATAATGTTGTAACAACAGCTATGACGTCACTAGGCGATAGGAATTTTTCAGCTCCATTATAAACTTATGGGACCATTATTGTATGTGTGGTCCATCATTGATCAAAACATCATTATGTGACACATGACTGTATGTTTTTGGAAAATGGAGTAGGTAATCATCACTGTGTAAATTTTAATCAAATAATTTTAGGAACTAGATGTTTCAAAAGCTGTTGTGTTTATAAATGTTACAAATATAGCTTTTGCCTTTTGAGAATGATTGAGAAATATCTTTAAAAATATGTTTATATGTAAAAATATGTTTGTATGCAATAGCTAGAAGAATGCCTGTGTCATAAGTCACTATTCATGTTCTGATTTTTGCTTTGTACTATGCTTATTCAGTATCTCAGAATAAAAGTAAGTTTATTTTTTTATGTTAAAACAATTAATAAAATGGCAGAAATAGTGGTTTAAGAAAAGCCTAATGGTGAGTAATAAAACCTATAGTAAAAATAAAATAATATGCTTAGATTTTTTTAAAAAAATTAATTTACTGATTTTTGTAAGAGGTGATGAATATAATAAAATTAATATTTAAATTATAGCCAAAAATTTTAGAAAGTCAGTGGGAAAAGATAACTCAGTGATGTCTTTAAAGAAAACTATAATAAAAAGGACATTATTTTAGTCTTGCTGCAGAAAAAGCCAATATTATTCTCAAATAACATATTTTTGCATTTAAAGTATTATTAATAATTATAGACTCTAAAGAGTATTTTTTCAATTAAGTTCATGGTTCATACAATTGGATTTGGAAATAAAACTGATTTGGTTGCATTTATTTCTCACATGGAGAAGTAATATACTTACCGAAGTGTGTCCTGTCTGTTGGGTAGATAGCACTCAGCTTTAAAAAAAAGCAGAATAAAGCTTTATGCAATTAGCTTAGGAAGCAAAATAAATTATTCATCATCTGTAACGCAGATAAGTTCTAACCGTATACTTAAGGTTATCTGTTTGGAAATCCAAAATTGTATTTCATGTTCAAATGACAAGATAGAGATCTGTGGATTCTGTCATTCTAGTGACCTGCTTAGGAAGTAAAACTGAGTTAAGAGTAGTTGGAAGTCTGTTCAAGAAGGAAAATATACCCTTGCACCATGTACAACGCATGAACTTCTCTCTAGAGGGAAAGCTAGCTGTTACCTGGAGGTGTGTTTTCCAGTGATAAGCAAATGATAGCTCTGTGTAGAAATTAGATATTGTGTAAAAAGTTGATTGAGTGGAGAGTGTTACGCAGAGTGCAAACTCTTGAAATACACTGTGATAATTTGGATCTCCCCCTGGCCCCGCTCCAGTCACTTGTTAATTATCTGTCTACTACTTGTAAAGACTAGAACTTGATAACTGGAAATAAATGGAATGACTTTTAACAGGCAAGTGGCTGAATAAATTGTGGTAAATCCCTACAAGGGACTATTAGGTAGCTAATAAGTAGAGTTAATTAGATCCATATTGACATTGTGCTCTGTTTGTGATATATTAAGTGAAAAAAACACAAGTTTCAGAATAATGTATATTGTAAGAATTTATTTGATAACAACAAATCACAAGAGCAAAAATTCCAACATAAGCTATAAAAACAGTCTAGCAAATGTCATACTAGAAGAGTTAGTAATATTCAGATTTAAGAGGCAAAACTTGGCAGATCTATTTACAATTCAATAGCAACTGCTGTAAGGAAACAGCTCAGGAAATGCAATGACTATAAAAAAAAACAGAAAAGAGGCATTAATGATGGATGGATGGATGGATGGATGGAAAAAAGAAGAAAAGAAAGGGAAAAGAATGGGATGAAGGAAATTATTTTTCGTCAACCTAAAGGCACCCCTTTATTCTTTTTGGCATCTTATGTTTCTAATGATAATTCTACTGACAAAATGTCGTTTCTTCTCTTCATTCTTAATGGTCTCATATTTCATAATCAAGATCTAGATGTGAGTCTTTTCTATCTAAAAAAAAAAATATGTTCCCTTTCAGCTCTGAAAAATATTTTCATATTGTTTCTTAAATAATTTAGACCCCTCGATTTCCCCTGTTCTGCCTTTTTGGCCCTAGTACTTACTGGCTGTTGTACCTCCTGGATAGATCCTCTCTCTGTCCCATTATTTCTCTACAACTTTTTCTGTCTCCTTTTTTTCTTGCTGTACAGTTTGGGAATTTCTTCACTTTCTCTCTTTTTTAATTAAAAGGATCTTTCATATATTTGTTCCATTTCATGGCATCCTGTTCTTGCTTCTAAATAATACCTGTTAAAAATTATTTCATACAATTGATCACTACTGGTTTATGAATGTTCCATTAATTTTACATTTTGATATGTATCCAGCCACCTTATTAATTTTATTATTACTTCTAATATTTAACTAGAATTTCTTTTAGATATTTCACACAGATACTCATAGCATCTGTGAATAATGACAAAAATTTTTTATCCTTTCAAATATTTATCTTACTTTACAGATCCTCCCAGGGTCGTTAGTACAATCTTGAAAAGAAATTATAATAGCAGACATCTTTTTTTGTTCTAAAATCTTACAGAAAATGCTTTCAACCTGTCATCATTAAGTATTATGCTTGCTGTATACTTTCATAGAGGCCTTTTATCAGATTAAGAAAGTTTCCTTTCATTGCTAGTTTGCTGAGAGATTGTGTTTGTTTTATGTTGTGTTTTCATTAGTGGATGTTAAATTTTGTCAGACAATTTTTCTTCATATATTGAGATGATTAGGTATTTTTTCCTTTAATCTACTAATGGAATGAATTAGATTGATGAGTTCTCTAATACTAAACTAAGATAGACAAATCTGGCAATGATAAATGTTATAATCTTTATAGTAATATTTTGCTGGATTTGGTTTGTTAATATTTGGTTGAAGGGTTTTGTATCTATGCTAGTAAGTAAGATGGCCCTGTTATGTTCTTTTCTTAGGTTTTTGTCAGAATTTGGTATTATCAAGGTTACTACAGTTTCATCGATGGGTAAGATAGCATTTCTTCTTTGTCTATAACCTGGAATAGATTGTATAATACTGGAACTGTTTATCCTAGGAAAGTCTAGTAGAACTCATTGAAAATTTGGCCTGGTACTTTTTGTGTGAGAAGTTTTTTAACTCCAAATATAAATCTTTTGAAGTTTCTAGTTATATTCAGGTTTTCCCTTGATCATGGGTCAGTTTGGATTACTTGCACTTTCTTGGAAATTATCAATTTCAGCTAAGTTTTCAAATTAATTGGCATATATTATTTTATATTTCATGCCCGACCATTTTTCTGCTATCTACTGGTTTTCATTTAGTGGTATCTCCTTTCCTTGTGAATTGCGAATTTTTAACTGTGAGCCACTCGTTTTTATTTGAAATTTTACCTGTGGGAATTTTTCAATGTGAGTTTGAATTTGAGTTTTTACAAAAGGATATACATTTTCATCTGCCAGGTGCCTAAGGGCATTACCAAATTGCTACCACTTAAATTAAATGATCTGACTGAAATTTTCTAGACTGCAAAGGCCATGTAAATAGGTACTAAAACCCACATGAGAGCTGGTTTATGATTACACATTTTTAGAAGAGATTTTTTTTCCCCTGCATTCGGCACTAAGGTAAAAAAAAAAAAGTTTTATTGATGTTC